>RJWH01000738.1:69203-572395 GCA_004363575.1 Solenodon paradoxus | reverse complement strand
AGGGAAGACAGAGAAGGCTCGGAAATGATTTCCTCACACATATTTAAACCATGGAAAACTCAGTTATTTCACCATACACAAGTATCAAATATCAAGTAGTTTTTCCCTGGCAAAATCCCCCCTCCTCTACAGAGCCTGAAGCTATTATGAGGGACCCTGGGGTCCTAAGTAACAGGTTAGAAAATGAACTCTAGCAGATTGTAGGTCTTTGAAGTGATGAGACAGGGTCTGGTTGAGACATGATTCTGGGAATTTGGGGATCTTACCACTCAACACAGCTCTGTACAAGCTAGCTCCTCCCTTCTCCAGTGGCTGGAGTTTGGAGGGAGGCATGGAGAAAGAACTTGCAAATCTCAATGGTATTTGGAGTCTAATTAGTATTGATGGTGGATTTAACTCTTTAAAAAAAAGTTTTTTGGGGGCCATAGTTCCTTTTGTTAAAGATTCCCAGTAGCCTGTTTCTTTCTCACCAGACTTCCAGGAGCTTTGATTCCCCTCATTTTCCACACAGAAACCTCACAGCTCTATGAGCTTTTTCCCCTGGAGACCCTCGCCCATTGCATGAACCTGCCCGATGGAAGCACGTGCTGTCAGGTGCTTTCAGAGCTCCAGACTGTTGGCCTCTGGCTTCTGTTCTCAATGTCAAGTGCAGTCTGGCTGGGTGCAGCACTTGCTAGACACAAGTTATCACCAGTGCCTTCAGTCAAAATGTATTTGGTTACAGAGGATCATGAATTACTTGGATTTGTTTTGTTCTCCAAACTGTAAACGATCTCCCAGGCTGCGGTGAAGTTCTCTGTTGTAGCTGCCAGTAGTGGAGATATTTAAAAGTTTTATACACACACAGATTTATTTATACAAGGGTACATGTCTCTGTAATGTACGAAGATGTGTAAATAATTAACTGTCAACACACTACAGTGAAGATTAGTTTTTTTTGTCAATGAATATGGAAGAGCCCTAGAATTCTCTTATTTCCTATTGTACTTAGGGTCTGCAAGTCCTTTAAAATAGAGTTATTATTTTCAAGAATACTAATAAAGAAATTCAAAGATCACATATAAAGTATGAATAAGGTATCACTTGGCCCAGAAGAGAAATGATCTTAAGTTTAGAATCCGTGGTTTTAGCAAGGTCCTGTATAAGATCCTACCATCGCTTAATCAAGACACATTGAGTGTCTGCTTTATTCCCTGTCCTGTGCTGGGCATAACGGAATATAAATAAAGTACAACAGCTGCCTACAAGGAGTCTGCATCTGACTAAGGAGAGAGGTAACAGCAATAACTGTAGAATATGACCATCTACTGTTCTTAGCACTATCATATTCAATATTGAAATAATGACTAAACTAGTCAATAAAGACAGACTAGGGCCATGTAGAATGAAGTTATTGGTCTTATAATCATATCTCAGACCTGCCATTATTAATTTCTCCCCTTCCCTTAGAACATTCCCATCTGCATACAAACATGCCCAAGTCCTTCTGCTTGCTTTTCAAATTCATCCAGTCACAAATCACTAAATACCATCTGTATTCTGATAACTCTAGAATCTCTGGCTCTCTCAGCTCATTCATAGCACTTGCAAAGCCTAGTGGCACCCTGACATTCCCTTTGAGTGTCTTTCAGGCACCTCAAACTTAACATGTCCTAAATTTAACTTCTGAATTTCCCCATCCAATCTCCATAGCCGCCTCCCCATTACACTCCATCACAGATGTCTACCCCCTTGCTCGCCATCAGACATTCGTAATTCTTTATTCCTTATGTGAAACCATAGGCAAATCCCTTGATATTTATTTCTAAAACATATCAAAACCTATCTATTTAACCATTACTCTAGTTCAAGTTACCATCTTTCACTCATCTACTACATTCGTTTCTTAACTTCTACTTCCACTTTTGTTCTCCTTCAGTCTCATCTCCACAGAGTAGCCAGAGTAATCTTAAAAAGAATAGACGATATATCTCAATTCCCTTCCTTTAAATCCTTTAATGGCTTGCCAATGAAATTTGTACAAAACACACTCTTTAACACAGCCTACCAGGCCCCAGCACCTCTCATTTCACCTTACGCCTTCTCCCCTCACTGTGCTCCAGCCAAACCATTCTAATTCCAGTGTCTCCAGGGTGCCAAACTTTCTTGCCTCAGGACTCTTGCACAAGCTTATTCCTTGGCCTGGCATACACTTGACTCCATTCATTCTGAATGGCTGATTCCTTCACATCCTTTAGACCCCAGCTTTTTGTCATGTCTTCTGAGAGTTCTTCTCTGATTATCCCATCAAAATACACACCCATCCCAACATACACACACACCAGTCTGTGTTCCTCACAGTAATTATTTATTTGATCTCACCAACTCCATGATGACAAGAACCAGTTTTTTTCTTGCTCATCACTTGTTCACAGGCATCCACCCAGCACAGTGCCTGTGCTCTAAGGGGGATCAGTAAATAGTTTCTAAATGGATGAGAGAAAGGATCAGTGTGAGCTTAGGTGGCCGGGAATGATTTTATGGTGGTTGTGAACATGAGTAGTTTCTATAGTAACGCTGTGGGCAGGGAATAAGAGGGACAACATAATTGAGGAAATGGGAGTAGGAGTGAACTGGAGAAGACAATCAGGTCATTTGACAGTGAAGGGAGCTACTTAACCAAAACAGGTCATTTGAGTAATAGAATGCACAATTGAAAAGACAGGGAAAGAAGAACAGTCCCAGATGCTAAGAAAAAGAATTTCATCTTGACACGGGAAGCCACTCTTTGATCTTAATCAATACTGATCACCCACCCAAGTATTGTAAAAGAAATAAATATACAATAAAATATAAAATGTGCCTGGCAGGGGCACACAGGGTGAATAAAAGCAAGGGACAGTACCAAGCTGGAAGAGCGGATGGCGGCACACGGTCACCCAGGGTTGAAGAGGTCAGGCTGCTGGCCATATGGAGAGCGAACGGGAAGCCCACAGAGCTGTGAAGGAAGATGCCCCACTATCGAAGAGCTGGGGGTGCCAAACATGCTGCCAAGATTTTGAGACTGAGAGTGTGAAGTTGCCAGACCCTCTCCTGGCACCATCTAGGAACAGGAGGCCATTCTATCATGTGACATTGGTTCTCATGTTAAGAAACTTCTGCCACACATTGAATTAGTTTCCTTTGAGCTTTTTGTCCATTTTAATTCTGTTCTTGGATTAAATACAGCTTAAGGACATTCCTTATTTCACATACCAGCCTTTTGCATACTAAAAATAGCTACTGTGCTCCTCCTACTCTTCTTCCCAAGCTAAATCCCACCAGGCAAGAGCCATGAGATCTGTCTTTGAGTTCCCTAACGTTCATAGTTTTATCCTGATTGATTACAGTTTATACCTACCTTGAAAGTGCAACACCAAGAAGTGGAGAGAATGCCCCCTATTGTCTGACCACCCCAGAGCACAGTGAGACTGTGACCTCCTTTTATCCGAACTCAGTTGTATTAATAGGTGAACATTTACCTTCTTTTTTTCTGCTATGGGGTTATATTAAAATTCTGGGAAATAAAAACTCCACAGACAACCATGGTATAATATAATTATCAAACTTGCTAAGAGATTAGATCCTAATTATTCCAGCCACTTGGAAGAAATAATTATGTGATGTGACAGAGAAGCTAATTATCACTACAATGGCCATCATATGACAGTGTATAGAAGTGTCACACCAACATGCTGCACTACTTACATTCACACCATGTCATATGTCGAATCTATTTCAACAAAGAAAGAAAACTCCAAGGTCTTTTTCATGTAGAAGTAACTCATGGTGCCCAGTTCTATAGATCTTCTGTTACAGTTTATCTTGAATGCAGAATTTGACAATTAGTCTTATTTAATTCCAGTATTAATTTTGATCTGTTGTTCCAGAATCTTAAAGTTCTTGGAAACTTGCTCTAACATTCTTTGTACTGCTTTTCTCTAATCTTTTGCATCTAAAGCAAAACTGTTCAGATTTTCATCCAAGCGATTAAAGGGCCTAGAATAAAATCATACAGTGGAAGCTCAGAAGTAGAGCTACTTTTTTGGTGGTGGTATTTTCTCTCACTTATTTCTCTTCATTGTAGAACAATAACAAAAAAAGTACATGACAAAGACGATCGTCTTCACCAGGGTAAATGTACAGTTCTGTGACATTAAACACGGTCATGTCGCTGTGAGACCGTCACTACCGTCCATCACTGAGAATCTTCACCTTGCAAAAATGAAACTCTTTACCCCATAAACAATAACTCCTCTTCCCAAGCCCTGGCAACTACCATTCTCTGTCTCTAAGAATTTGACAACTCTTCATAACTTTTAAAAGTAGAATTACATAGTATTTGTTCTGTTGTGACTCACTTATTTCACTTACTATTAAGGTTCATCCATGTTGTAGACTGTATCAGAATGTCTTTCCTTTTCTAAGCTTGAATAATATTCCATCGTATGTAGAGATAGCATTTTCATTATCCATTCAAATGTCAATGAACACAAAGGTTACTTCAACCCTTGACTATTGTGACTAATGCTATGTGAACACAGGTGTGCAAATACTCACTGGGGTCACTGCTTTTAACCTCTTTCCCTCCCCCCACCTTTCTCTTTTTTTTTTAGAAGAAGGAAGGGAGAGGAGGAAGCAGCATTTTTAAGGAAGTAAGGAAGAGGAGAAGGAAGTACTTTTGTTTATTTGGTTGTCCCAGGCACCCCACCTTACCTGTCACAAGTTGCAAACATGGGTCCACGGTCCACACCCAGCCGCCAGCTGAGTGCCTGAGCTGCCGGGACACACCAACTCCATTTTTCTTTTAACTGCTTTAAATTAGAGAAGTGGAATTGCTGAATCATATAAGAATATAAAGTTTAAGTTTTTGAGGAATTGCCATACTGTTTTCCACAGCAGCTATACCATTTTATATTTCCACCATGAATGCACAAAGGTTCCAATATTTCCACATTCTCACCAACACTCATTATTTGGTTTTTTATTCTTAAATAATATTCATCCTAATAGATGCGAAGTGATATCTCATTGTGATTGTGATTTGCATTTTTCTGATAACTAATAATGTTGAGCACCATGTCATGTATTTATGGAATACTGTATATATCTTCTTAGAAAAATGTCTGTCTAAATCCTTTGCCCATTTTTGAATTGTTTGTTTGTGTGTGTTAAGCTGTAGTTCTTTACATATTCTGGATATCAATCCCTTATCAGACATGACTTATAAACATCTTCTTCCATTCTACAGGCTGTATTTTCACTCAGTTAACAGTGTCCTTGATGCACAAATTTTGAGGCAGTACAACTCAACTAGTTTTCCTTTTCTTGCATATACTTTCTATGTCATATCCAAGAAATCATTGCCAAATCCAATATCATGAAGCTTTTCACCTATGTTTTCTTCTAAGAACTTTATTATTTTCTTGAAGGAAAGGTACAGGCAGGAATGAAGGTAAGTAGGCAGGAAAAGAGAGGCGGAAGATACGTTTTACTTACTTTACTTAGCTGTTCATCTTGGTTGTTCTCCCCTGGACCCAGGATGTGAACCTAGATCCTTGTGACACATATGGCCTATGCCTGGCCAAAGACAGCAGACTTAACCATGATTTCACTAGGACACACCTCTTCTAAGAGTTTTTATAGTCAGAGCTAATCTGTAGATTGACATCCATTCAATAATTTAATATTTAAAGTATACTTTGTAAATTCTTACAACTCTATCCACTATCACCAAACTCATATTTTGCTTCTGTTATTAAGAAATTAATAAATTCTTTCATTTATTCTCTGAATCAGTACCTACAAGGCTAGGAACTATGGCTACAGCCATGAACTGGTCATAGGTGGTCCTACCCTGGCCTGACCACACTCAGTCTACTGAAGTCAGACAGTGAACTAGTACTAAAAAGCACAGGTATGACATGGAAAGAGAAAAGGAAGCTGGTGACATTTGAGACTGAGATACATAACTTAAACCATAAGTTTTCATTCCAGTTTTTGGCAACTTTTGAACTACTGGTCTATTAATCCAAAAAGAAAAGAAATAGCTAAACTAACTACTGATTCTTAATGGTGACTACGGCTTTCTTTCCCAAGTGCTCACAGACTTTGGTTTGTTTTAGAGTCTATTCTAGGGAACCAAGGACTGTTTGGTCTTCAGATTCTATCATTTCATGGGTTTTAAAAAATGAGGACTCCATTTGCCTTTGTGTTTTGTACGCTAAGACTGGAAGTCTGAGAGTATCTTAATTTTTCATAGATTATTGTTTGAAGTAATATTTATAACTTCTACATCTACCTCAGGGTTTTATTCATCCAGACATGAAGAACTGAATTCATTAAGCCAGACACTGTGCTTACCTCTCTAAGGTTTTGATTCCTCCCAACAATATTTGGCCACTTTTGAGTTGAAGACTGGTTCCCTTATTAGGAAAGATTTATTAGGAAATAGAGAAGGATTTGGAGTTAAGTGGTTTCATTTTGTCTCTCTACTCTATTAAACACTTTTCCCCAGAAACTGGGCCTATTTCTTGCCTCTTCATTATCTTCTCAGAATATAATTTAAAACCCTTTAGTTTCTCTTCCACCTCACCTCAGCCAAGCCTCTCATATCATAGGGGACGGGGGAGGAAGGGATGAGTATGAAATGATGATATGGCATCTGTGTGTGTACGGCTGAAAAGAAAGTACAGCGTGGCAAGTTCAGGTTAGCTATGGAGATGTGAATTCATCCACAGAGTTGAGTATGGATTCTATCTCCCTGGAGTGAGAGAAGGAAGAGTCAAATGGAGGCCAAGAAATAAGTCATGAAGAATTGGCATAGTCAGAAGTGGGGAAGATATTCCAGCAAAATAAACTGAAATTCATAGACTAGGAAGAAATATTAGAAATGATCTAGCCTACCTCTCTCATGTAAGTGATAAGGAAATAGTCGTCCAGATAATTCTTAATAAAACTGGGAGAAAAAACAAATCAGTCACTGAGGGCACCTACAAAAGTAAAGAACTGCGTAGATCCTGAGGGGTGTTACAAGAGTAGCTTTCAAAAAACAGGAGGTGGCCCACAGGGCCAAATGCTACTGACGAATCAAGGAAGGTGAGGGCATTAAGAATGAGAGGTGCCTTGCCTCCCAGAGTCCAGTTTTGGTAAGAAAGCCAGTTGGCAAGGGTTAAGTATCAGGGGAAAGAATTTGGGGATGAAAAAGATAGGGGATTGCTGAATTATATACACTCAGGTTTGGCAGCACTAGGTAAGAGAAATAGGATGATAGCTAGCAGGAAAAGCAGAAATAAGGAAAGACTAAGATAATGGAAATACTACTATTTTCAGACAGAAAGGAAGGAATCAATTGAGTGGGAGGGATTAACGATACAAGAGATCTGCTATCCTTGGCCAGAAGATCAGAAGAAGCAGAAAAGGAACCAGAGCACAGGCAGAGAGACAGTAAGCTTTAGAAAAAGGCAGATACTGGGAAAGTGAAAGGAAGAAGATACCATATGTGGTGAAGGAGACAAAGTCACATCCCAGAAAATGTGAGTAGGGATACAGGGTAAAAACCAAGTTGATCCCAAGGTCAAAGGTGGGAGTGTAAGTCCTGCCATTGCCTTTCCCAAAATCACTGACTTCGATCTCCCCCAGGCAGCTGCTTTACTTTTGGAAGTCACAGAGTTCTTGTGATATCAGGTAACATATGTGCATATGCCTAATGCAAGGTGAGTCGCTGCAGCATTTCCGACATTCATCCCAGGGTTTGCAATACAAAGAGATCTGAGATAGTTGCTCTAGTGAGTAAATCCCAAAGCTCAGAAGAAAAACTAGCTGGGCAGTCAAAAGGCTCTAAATGGGCTGAAAAGTGTGCTTCTTCTTTCAGCAGGGAGACCTAGGAAGCCTCCTTGCTGCTCTCCTGGGCACTGAAAGGGAGCCCAGGAGAGCCTTACAGTGACGCTCCTGAGTGGAAATCCCAAGATGGCGTGGCGGCGGCAGCAGTGAGGTGTTTTCAGGGACAAGTTCCCTGGAGACTCAAGGCCTGAGATGGTGACCGCAACCTTTGTAATAGGGTTATACAGAGGGCACCCAGTTCTCAAGCACTCCCCTCTTCCTTCTTTAAAGTTTAGAATCGTTCAATTAGAAGACCAAACCCCATCCATGACCACATAAAAAGAAAAAATGAGGCCTGCTTCTGACTCAGACTGTTCACAGGGAGTGAACCACACACCATAGATTCCCAGGGTGGGTACACTTTAGAGGCCATTTCTTCCAACCACCTGACCAAGGTCTGAGCCTTTACAACACTTGGTACTCTGGCTAAATGTCAGCTTTAAAATCCCCCAGGAACAGAAACCCTCGTCAAGGTTCATCTCTGATTCTTTCAACAATTTTTCCTTGTATTGATCTAAATCTATACATCCCTGTAGCTGACATACTGGACTGAGTATGGCCTTCGGAGCCCACGTAAGATATTACTCTGCCCTCCCCCACTTTGATCCTCTACAGTGATGGTCCCTCTCCAGGTGACATCTTTTTCTATCTCTGCTGTCTAGTCTGGTTTCAGACGGGAGCACAGTTCTCTGTGTGCTCTGACCTGTTCCGGGAGAAACAACGGTCACTTCCTTTTTGCCAGGGACCGGCGCAGACACAGTACATTGAGAATTTTGAAGAATGCATCCTACTACTGATTCACACTCATCAAACTGCTCACTGTAATCCTTAGTCTGTTGTGGACAACTGATTTTCAGATCAAGAATTCTGCATCTGGCATACCCTGGTAGAGCAGCGGTCAGGTCATTCAGCTCCGAAGAAGAAGGCCATATACCCCTTGGTTCGATAACCAGACCAGGCGGAAACAACCAGTGTGAACAACTAAATAAAAATAAAATTAAAATGCTTCTTCCTCCTCTCTCTTCCTACCTGCCTGCCTACTCATCATTCCTGCCTGCACCTTTTCTTTAAAAAAGAATTCTGTATTTGTCCCCATTGAGTTTCATCTTGTGATATTTGACCCAGGTCCCAAGAAAGATATGAGGATAGACACATCCATCATTTATTCACTCATTCCTTCAGTCATTCAGCAAGCTATTTCTCCCAGTTTTATGTCTTTAGTAAACATGACCAGCCTGTATGCTATCTTTACTAAATTGCATTTTTATGCAAACCACTGAAAAATATGTCTGATAGGGCAGAGGCCAACCACACAACATAAAACACCTCCCTGAAGAATAACTGACCATGGAATCAGCTACTTTATTCATTCAGAAAATTCAGTCAATAAATATGTGTTGAGCCCCCACTACGTACCAGGTAGTGATCTACATGCTGGAGAAACAAAGCAATGAGCAAACCAGATAAGTTCCTGCTTATTACAGAGGGGAGATAGGATAATACAAATAAAATAACTAATATTTATTGAGAATTTCCCATGTGCTAGGCATTGTTCTAAACACTTTATAGGTTTATCTTTCATATGCTGTCCTGAGGCAAATACTACCACTATTCCCATTTTATAGATTATGTGCACTGAGGCACAGAGGAGATAAGTCACTTGCTCAAGATCATGTAGCTTCTAAAGAATGGAGTATCAGTCTGCACAGTACAGCACCTGAGCCTACATCTTTAACCTTGGACTCTACTGTGTGTCTACAAAAATAAACATTAAGTTAAACATACACATAAACACATAAGGAAATATTCCCATATGAGAGACAGTCCCATTTAAGCTGAGGTCTGAATTGCAAGGAGTCAGCATCTCAAGATTTGAGCAGGGAGAGCAAGAGGGAGTGTGGGAGGGGGTGAAGTTGGAGAAGCAGGCAGGGGGCCTATTACCTGGAGCCTGTTATACCAGGGAGTACTAGGAATTGGGTAACCAAATCTGAATATGTCTAACTGCTTCAATATTCAGCCCATTTTGTCTACAAATATATCATCAGTGATTTCCTTTCCTAGTCCCTCCATGTGATCAAAGGACACCTATAAACTCAGTGCAGCTCTCTTCTAGTTGTCACCATCAGTGCTACAGCAGACACATCCTAGACAATCGAGATTCAGAATCCATGAAAACTGCACAGTGCTGTGTGATATTGGCCAAGTCACAACTCTCTCCTCTTCCGTTTCTAGGGGTTTCCCCCACTGCCCTATAATATCACTCCTACAATAGAACAACTAAAACACTGAGCATGTGGGGACTTTCATCAAAGGAGCAACCACTTTTCCAACTTTCCCCCTCCTAGGTCTCTTCCATTATTCTCTCTACAAGGCCCAGGTAAGCACTAACTTTATGCATCTGGCTTCAGTTACTAACAGCTCCAGGGACTGCTCTTTCATCTCCCAGCAGCCCTGCTGGTTTGACCCCATCAAGTTCTACTTACCCACATGTTATACAGTCCTCCCCTTAATTACACACTCAATCACTTCCTCCCCAGCTCAGCAATTTGTGGTCTCTGGGCATCCATCGACTGCTTTTCTGGAAGGAGCGCCCAGGCAGGGCCTTGGCAAGCCTCTGAAGCACTGACTGGGTTTCTAAGGCCATGGTGTCCAGAGTTGAAAGCCTTGCTGCTATTTCACACTCTATTTCCTTCCAAATTAATTCTCTGATGAATACTGTCCTTTGGAGGGATTCAGTGTAGGCCATTTCCTTACATCTCTCCTTTACTTCTGAGACTTTTAATCTCTCTAACATTCAGATTTTCCTCTGTGGAAAGCCTGCCTCAGAGAAAAATGCCCTGTTTTCCTACCAATAGAAACAGCCCTACCAGCACTGTACCTACCTCATGGCATACTTCCCTCACCTAGACCCTACCTCTGCCTTCTCGAAAAATCTCTACACCACAAGGAGCAACTCAAACTTCTGGGCATACAGCAAGTCACTGAATTCTAGTTTCTTTAAGCCTTAGATATATGGAGGTGCAGATTCAAATGCTGTACTTGTACCATGTTCTGACCTTTCATATAGTTATTTTGCCTTACACTCTTGACCACGTATTCCTCCCACTTGCAGATGATATCGTCATCCTCATTATACAGTAGAGACAACGCTGTGTGATAAAGCTGAAATTTAAATCTCTAGTTCTTTACTCCAGGTTAGGAGCGTCCTTCACCACCCCACAAGTGGCTTAAGCACCCCTACAACAACTTAACCTTCAGTCACCAAGATCTTACGAACAATACCAAGTCACACAGGACTGGGCACCCACCACTCAGCTGCCTGAGTGATACCCAAGAGGAGCCACAGAGAATCTTCTCTGGCAATGACATGAACAAAGCCTTACGTCTGTCTAACACTTTTCATGTAGAAGTGCTTTCCACGTCTAGTCTATGCAATCCCTGGGGTAATTCTATAAGGGAGGCACCATATTAAGAGGCCCAGCTACAACTGAGGACACACAAGATGGGAACAGAAGTCAGGAAAAAGACTTGCCCGAAGTCACCCGGATGGTGAGACAGGTTGAACTCAGAGTTCATGACTCCCAGACCAGGCCTCCCTCAAGTTCTCAGACATCAGCTTGGACCTTTGTTTCAGAAATGGTCAGTGCAGGCCACACCTCCTCCACACCCTTTCAAGGAAGCATACATTTCAAAAGCCAAAAGGAGAAAAAAGAAATCTTGGGAAGACCATTTTTTTTATTGGTGTGTTTCACTCTCTCCTAGACCAGCACTGGGTCCCTAGAGGCTGGAAGGGTGGCCAGAGGCTGAGGACTGTGCGCTCGTTCCCTTGGCCACTAGGGGGCAGGGTGTGAACAGACACAACAGCCCGCTCCCCAGAGAACTCCCCAGTCAGCCAGTCGAAGGGACTCATTCTTCTTCTAGAAGGGCGCTCCCCCCACCCCCCCACACCCTGCAAGCCACACATCCAACCACAGCTCTCTGCCCCAAGCTTAAGAATGACACTTCCCTGGCAGACAGTAAACCGACTAGCTGCTCTTAACCCCTCCCAACCTCTTTGCAGATAGAGGAATCCTCCTGAGGAGAAGGGATGCCAGGTGCCACTTGCAAAGATTTGTTTCTTACAATAAATACAAACAGAACAGCAAGCCAGGTCCAGTGTTCCAAGGACCAGGGAAAGTGGGAAGGGGGATTGTCTCCTCTCTCTCTTCAGGTGGGCCATTCAGGAGTTTGGTTCTGTTACTGCTTTGTTAACTATCTATAGTCAAACTTCTAAAGGGGACATAGTGGTGACTGGCTGTCTAATGATGGTGATTTCATTCCAGTGTCTTCCAGAGCCAAGAGCTCTGGAAGGTAAGCCCTGAGGCCCTAGGAGGGTCTGTCAGTGAATCCCCAATGAAGTTTAACCAGAACAGAGCAAGCCCAGCCATGTCAGAGAAGAGTGACCACTATACTCCGTCCTGGAGGCCATCCGAGGGTGAGACCCTCCTTGGAAATTATTTTCCCCTTAACAGCACTCATCTTAAAAGCATTAAGAGAAAGGAGTCAAGGCCAGAGACAATTTAGGAGTTTATGATCCATCGTCAGGACAGATCTAAATACCCTTATTTCACAGTTAGGAAAACATCAGCTCAGTGCAGTCAAGGGTCTTGTGCAGTCACACAGCTAAGGAGCAAAGGAGCCCGGGTTCTAACCCCGGAACCCTGTTCACACGGTCTCTTCCCCTCGACTAAGAAGGGCAGAACCTACAGACAGAGCCACTGGAAAAGCATCCCCAAAGTTCCCTGCGGGCTGAGGAAACATGTCACAGCTGAGAAGCTAGTGGGGTAGAAATAACCGAAGGGCAAAATGGAGCATCTGGAGAAAGAACATTTACTCGGTTAATTCTTCTATCAACCCCATTGACATGCATAATTATTCTCACTTTATGGGAGAGGGAAAAATTGTTCAGAAGCAGCTGTCCAAGGGCGCAAACAATCACCAGAATTTGAACCCAGGAAACCCTGGGTGTTTTCCTTTACTCCATGTTTCCCCCTAGTAGAGAGTGAGGAGAGTACACAGAAAGGAGATGGAAGTTTAAGAGTTCAGAATCCATTCAGTAAATCTTTGAAGGTCCACTTTGGGCCAAGTGGCTTTGGACACAGTACTGGACAAGACAGCCCACCCCGCCCCCCACCGAGGAACAAACAGAAACATGAGGCCTCAAGATGAGATGGTATTAGACAGGCAAAGGGTATGTGCACCAGGGGTCAGGGATGGAACAATGCCTGGGAAGGGCCTATCACCAGGGAAGCAGGACTTCCCCTTCTTAAAACAGTTCAGTCTGGCCTTGGAAGGAGGGTCGGGGTCTGAGGGAGTGCGAAGATAAGGCTGAAGAGTGCACAGGGGCCAGGTCTCAGTATGGAAGGCTAGAAAGGGTGCACCCCATGAGGAACCATTAGGTAACTAGGCGGATTATGGGCCCAGGAGAGTAGTGGCAGAAGGGAAGTGTTCATTCAGTCAACAAACGAATTCTTGGTGCTGGGGATACACCAGAGAACAAGGTAAAAACTCTTCTTTTATGGTGCTTTCAGTCTACTTAGGGAGAAAACAGATAAACACACAGATGTGAAATATCAAGCACTGATAAACACAACAGGAAAAAAAGACAAGTCAGGGTATATTGGCTTGCTAGGGCTACCATAACAAAATACTATAAACTATGAGGCTTAAAAAACTGAAATATATTTCCTCACAGATCTGAAGGCTAGAAGTCCAAGGTCATGATGTCAACAGCTCTGGTTTCTTCTAAGGCCTCCCTCCTTGGCTTAGAGATGGCCATCTTCTCGCTGTGTCTCCACATGGGACACGTGTTGGTATCCTACTTTCCTCTTCTTGTGAGGATACTGGTAATACTGGATTAGCTTTATGATCTTTTTACCTGAATTACCTCTTTAACGGCCTTATTTCCAAATATGTCACAGCTGAACTACTAGAGGTGAAGACTCATGGTGTGAATTTTGAGGGAACATAATTCAGCCCATAACACAGTGCTAAGAGTGTAACTAAGGCTGGAGGTACAGGAGGGGCTGGATCTAAAATGTTTCCTGTAATATAGGAGGATTTCTCTGAGATGAAATTGAGCTGTGGTCTGAGGTATTTTCTAACCATGCAAATGTCTGGAAAAGCATCCAGGGAGAGGGAACAGCTCGTACAAAGACCCTGTGGTGAAGGCTCGACATTAAAAGGCCACTATGGCTGGAGCATAGTGAGAAGAGGAGGAGAGGATGTCACAGGGTTGTGAGGGCCTTTAGGATGACCGGTTCTCACCCTGAAGTGGAAAGACAGTGGAGTATTTGGAACAGAAGAATGACGTGGTTCGATGAGTGTTTTCAAAGCAATGCCTGTATTGAGAATAAATTGAGAGAGAGGGAAGGGTAGAAACAGAGCAGTGAGGGAGCTTTTGCCATAATCCAGGTGAGAGATAACACTGAGACTGAGAGTAGAAATGGAAGGCTTGAGAAGTGCTCAATTCTGGATATAGTTTGAAGACAGATACAAGAGAATTTATTGGAGGATTAGATGGAGGACAAAAGGAAAGACAGGAAGCAAGGGTGATTCCAAAACAAATGACTCAAGCAACTGGGTGCCATCTACCTAGACGGGCAGCCTGGGGGTGGGGGGGCGGCGCTTCTGAAGAGCCGTGAGAACTGAGTTTCTTGTGAACAATCAGAAGTTTGACATATATTAAATATCCAGATAGAGATGCTGAGTACACATCTGGAAATGAGACTGGGATTCAGGGGAGAGGTTCAGAATGAAGGCATAAATTTAGGACACACTGCATAAATAGTCTTTGCAACTATGGAATGGATTGAGATCACCTAGAAAGTGAGTGTAGGAGAAAAGTTCTAGGGCTAAGCTGAGACACTTCGACACCTAGATGTTAGAAAGGGGCAGATTCTAAAAAAACCTCAGAAGTTGAGAGAAACCGGGGGAAAACCAAGAGGGTATCTGTCATGGAGGCAATGAAGAAAATATCCAAGACTGCTGATGAAGCTGGGAAAGACTGGAAACTGGCGGTGGTTGGTGTTGAGCACACAGAGGTCACTGCTGACTTTGACAAGAGCTGTCTCTATGGAGTGAGAGGGGTGGACACCTAATCCCAGTTGGTTCAGAGAATGGGAAGGGAAAAATGAGAAGGCAAATATCAACAACTCTTTTGAGCAGTTTTGCCATAAAGGGGAGAAAAAATAGCACTGTAGTTCCAAGATGTGGGGAAAAAAATTAAGACAAGAGATTTTACAGCCATTTATATGCTAATAGGAATAATTAGTAGGAAGAAAAAATTAACAATGCAGTAAAAAGATAATTGTAGAAGTCAATGCAAAGCCAGAGGGCTGGCCTGGGACAGAAGCTGGAATGATTCATTATGAACAACTGGAAGGCATGCAGGCCTCTGGCACCAACGCAACCAGGTTAGCAGACTTCATGGTGGTGGGAAGGAAACGGAATTTCTCTTCTGATTACTTTTACTTTCTTAGTAAAATAAGAAATAGTTATCAGTGGAATAAGGACGGGGAAGGGATATGAAAGATCAATAATGGAAAGATGTGAACAGATTCAAGAAATAAATGAGATGGACAGAACTTAACTGAGAAGAAAAAGAAAAACATGGAAGAAGGGAGACAAAGAGAACTGTATTTTAAAAAACAAAAACGAAAAACTACACAGTCTTTAGAAGAGATAACATCCTGTCATTTGAATCAACATGGATGGATCTAGAGGATTATGCTAAGTGAAGTCAAAAGAAGAAAGATACCACATGACCTCTTAGGTAGAATGTGAATAACCAAACAAAGAACAGATCAAATAAAACCAATCCCTGGACACTGGCAAAAGAACTGAATTGACCAGCTGGGAATGGGATGGGGGTATGGTAAGAGGTGGCAGAGCCCACTGGACAGTGGGGAAGAACACTTGGTGATTTGGTGGAGGGCAGGTTATGTTGACATATATCTGAGGAATGGGGCAACTACACATATGGGGAACCTACACATAAGAGTTTATTTGAATGTGTAGAATAAGTTACTGCGAATGAAAAAAATCTTTAAAAAATGAAAACAAAGTAACATATGACTGAAAAAAAAAAAAAGAATCCCTCAGGCCTAGGTAGCCATCATTAAGGCTCAGTGGTCTAAGGAAGAGTCACCAACATAGGAAGTTTAGAAAAGAAAAGCACCAAGATCACTACACTAGGTCACACTTCCAAAAACACCGAAACATTGGCTCTTGGAGCTTAGGCAAAGATGTGAGGTCTCTTCTTGACTCTCCCACTTCCCTGCACCCACACGGCCCCTCCAGGAGATGCAGCCCAAGAACACTCACTTACCATTCTTAATGGAGGCTGCCTGCCTTGCTCAAACAACAGGGGGAAAGGAACAGGCCTGTATAAAGGTGAGCAGGTAGGAAGAGAAAGAAGGAAGAAGTACTCCATTTATTTTATTTAGTTCTTCATCTTGATTGCCAGCACCGCCACTCCTGGCTCTGGGTCACACACCTGGGTCCCAAGGATGTCTGTGGACTGTTCCAGCATATTTAACCACCAGGTCACTAGGGCACACCTACTTACTTATTTCCATTTATATTAATTTTATTGAAGGAACATTGCATTGCAACATTATCGAGGTTTAAGGTGTGCATCGTAGCAAACACACGTTTGTATGTCATAGATTAAGTTCGCCACCATTTGATTCTGCAACACAAGTGGTCCCTCTACCCAATTTGCCTGCCCCAAGTAGCACATGGAGGTGTCTTCCATGCAGATTGGCAAGCTGGCGGGAGGGGCAGGTCTGGGAGGAGAGGGGTTTGAATTGAGATGGAAATTGTTGTGTCTATGGGATATCCAAGCGAATGAGTGTCTGAAGCTGAGAAGAGAAATCTGAGTTAGAGAAGTAGATCTGGGGGTTGTCAACATAGGTAGAAAGCAGAGAGGTTTTGTGATTACTATTTTCCATGGGAGGTAAAGGAATTGGTCATTTTAGATCAGAGAAAGTTTGAAATAGTTTCCTGGGAAGGAGAACACTGACAAGGAAATGGGGGTTATTAGTATCCCTCAGGGTTCAGTCAATGGTGGAGCCCTTGTGTGGAGGGTAGTTCCCACCACCATGCAGAGCCCTCATCTTTGCTCCTAGAGATACGGTCACCAGAAGTTAAATGTCCTTCTATATCCTGATGGGACTGGGCTCCATCTCACTGCCCAGCAACGTCCCCTGACCTACAAGTCACTCTCTTCCCTACACACAATCCCTTTCCTCCTCACTAACCTGGTCAACTCCTACTCACCTCTCTCAGATCAGAACAACGTCCCCTTGAAGGTCTTTCTTAACTACTTCTCCTCACCCTGCCAGGTGAGTCGAGGGGTTTCTTCTCGGTGTCCATAGCCCCATTATTCCCTCTTATAGCATGAGACAGGCTGTGTTGCCATCAGATCTACCGATCTGCCTTCCCCACTGGACAGAAACAACTTGAGGGTAGAAACGTTTACACCTTTATAATGACCCCTAATTAGCGGGTGATCAATATGTTTGTGAAATGAAGACAAGAAAAAAGAACTGAAGTCCCAAACTAACACAATCCTATAACATCATGTCCCCAGCCTGTCTCAGGCAGACACTTCAGACCAAGGACACCAATCCACAAAATAGGAAATAACCTTCTTAGTCTCAACATTACACTTTTTCTCCTTTCAAGAAGAGATATTAATATACCCACAGGAAGAGAATCCCCTGACCTTATGTTAAGAGTACCTTAACCCTTGTTTCCACATTCCCCAAACAGAAAAAGCTGGAGGCACTGTGTTAATGGCATTTTATTTAAAATATCTCAATTTCCAAGTTCCACTCTCTGTGCTTGAGAGCAGAGTGCGTGGTATTTTTCCGGGCTTATGGTATAAATTGACATGGTGTTCAAAAACTTGTCCAGTGGACAGAGCCGGTCAGGGCAACCTCTCGGCACCTGTTCCTGAGAAAGAGACATCACTCAGCAGAATCACTGAGGACCTTATCCTGCTGCTGTTTTCTGTTGTGCCCGGAGGTCTGCCTACATGAGACCTACATGGCACATGCAAGCACACATGTAACAACAGGGAGGCCCCTCTACCTGGTCAGTTTCTAGTACAAGAGGCTATGCCCTTCCTGAAACAGACACTCAAGAGATGTTTGTTGAACTGACTAGAAAGACAGTGATGTTATACCGCTGATCCAGGGGGGCTACTGGTCTAATCCTTAGGGAGTGTCTGGTCTCTGCCCTGACACCAGCTACTGAAGCAGCCACAGCCCTGAGACTCCCATTATTACTTTCCAACCAGGCTTCATAGTCAGGATGCTACGTCCTGCCAGAGACACTTCAGAAAAGGGCCGATGGTGGTCTTGTTCCCAGAAGGAGGCTGTAACAGAACTGGGATGACGTTCAAGTCCCAGCCTACGACAATGAGTCCAGTTCTGCTGCTCTCCTGGGACAACGGGACCGCCCCTACAGGACTCAGAGAGCTGACTGCATCCATGGAGACTCCCCTGGGCCTGAGTAGAAACAACCAGGTGGGTGGGGTAGGGGGAGAATGCCAAGCCACCACTCAATTCCACCGCAGAGGGCAGAGGTCTTACCTCCCCATGGTAAGAGAGCTGCACAAACCACTCTTTAGACTCCTGGTGCTGGTAGAGTTCCATGGTCAGGTCAACAGCAAATGGGGGCCATTTGCCATCAAAAATTCCCAGGGCCATTAAAAGAGGTATGAGGGTGACATCATGAGCTGCATAAAGGTACAGCTTTCTGCAAGGAGGAAACAGTTCTCTTTAGCTCAGATTCCAGAGGCCAGGATATTATCTGCCTTCTCTGAGTAAAAAAGAACATTTCCCCAGCAACTGGTGATATCCAATGATCAGTCTAGTGTAGAACTCCTTTGAAGTAGATGGTAGGAAGAATGCTTATTCCTCTTGGTGTATTCGTGTGGTGGGATTCCCGCCTGGAATGAACAGCAGGTATGGCTTGAGCCCTACCTCTCTTTTGTCTTTGGGACCTGCCTGCAACAGATGTTCTTCCTACTCTCAGCTGTGTGATGAGTTTAGTAGGGCCAGCTCTCCTCCGGGTTGGGGAAGCTTCCCGTTTGGGAGAATTAAGTTCATTTCAAAGGAATATTAATAAACCTGCTTGGCCCTCAACACGTTCTCCAAATGGCTTTAGTCAGTAATAAAAATGCCATTGTAGTCTACAGCTGCCTGACCGCTATATCTACCTCTTAGGAAAAATCAAGGATTTTGTTAACTCCCAACCTAGAAGACTAGCATCTGTAGTATTCTGCAGACACAAGGCCCAGCGGGGAAGGGAGAAAAGGCCAGCAAGAAATGTATTATCACTGCAAATACTGTGAAGGACAGGAAAGGTCATTTGCATGACTCTGCTATTATAAATCTTCACCCAAAGTTCCTGAATGTTCCTGTTTTAACTCAATGTCTCCTATGTTTCCATTCATCCTGAGTTTTTAGCATTATACAATCTCTCTTCAGAAGGCAGCCACAACAGTGCTTCTCTGACATCGGGGTACATACAGATCCCCTGGGGATCTCATTAAAAAGCAGATTCTGATACAACAGGTCAGGCTTGGGCTCCCAGATGATGGGGAAGCTGTTACAGTCCCCCTTCCAGATGTCATGGAAGTGGTGATGGAGGCTCAGTAGTGAACATTTGTAAATGTTTCATGGGTATCACATCCGGCTCTACACTCAGCGAGGGCATTCAACTAAACAATCTATTAAGAAGTATCTTTGTCTGGGGCTATTATAGTATCAAATCAGCGTGATATAATTAGCTACTCTGTTTGACACATGTTCAATTAGTTAGAAAATGAAAAAAAAAAAATTTAGGATTCTTTTTGCTAAGATAAAAATTTCCATACGTGGTACAAGCGGTGTGGCAGGAAGAAAGGTAACATGTCGGGAGTGTTTTGGGGGACGCTTGGTCACTCAAGCATTGGCCTGCAGTCACTGATAGTCTGGTTCTTGGTCCTCGAAAAGTCAAGTTTCTCCTGCAGGCCCCCGACTGCCCTCAGCTACACAAAGTCAAGGTGCTATGCCAGGTACCTGGTCTTGCTGGGAGGAGTTGCCAGGTTGGCCACGCTCAGCAGGTTATTCTCCAGGATATGCAAGAATGGGCCGACTGCCATCTGAATGCTTTCCCTAAGGCAAGGAAAAATGTGTAAGCACCGGGTGGGCACCCCCGACATCGGGATGCAGGTGATCAACCCTCAGCACTTCACAAGCCCAGTCAAAGTTGAGGAAAAAGATAAGCAATGTAAGAGGAGCAATGACAGTCAGGAAGAACAAAAACCAGGCTCCCTCGAGTTTGAAGTTTCTCTGTGCCCAACGACCAAGAGATAAACCTGCTATGGACATAACTGAGATAGGAGGTGTGAGGCAGAAGGGAAGAGGCGGCCAGGCTAAAGCCATAAAGAACTAGGCCTTCAAGAATAGAAGGATGAACTGGGAAGACAGGGTATAATGATTTCCAGCAAGTCCAGAAAGCCTTAGAAAAGTGGTCCAAAGGACAGCATCCCAACTATGCTTCCCGTGTGTCGGCCCTTCTCCTCCTCTGGACTTTAGCCCGCAGGACAGCTCTTACTTGATCTAACAAGGAGAGCAGCAGTAGCGCACTGTCCTTCTTGGGCGTGTCACCTCATGATCACAAGGTGGCTACTACAACTCAAAGTGTGTCCTCTATAACAGTAAACAAAGCAGGAAACTGGGGGCCAGTGATAGGAGAAAAGGTTTGGCTTTGGTGCCTCCCACTTTTTATCAAAGAGAAAAACCTGTCTCCTAGAATTCCCAGAGTCCAATCACTGACAAAAAGGAATGGGGTTGCCATGATTGGCTTAGACGGATCCTTATTCATAGTGACTGGTAAGCAGTGACCTTCACAACTTGAGGAATGTGGAAGCAGAGCATGAGGAGCAGGCAACCCAGACAGTATACAACTAACAACTTCCAGAAGAACATCTGCAGCTCAAGTTGGATGACATTCTGAGGTGGTAACCATTTGTCCTCGAAGACAACATCAGGTTTATGAAACCAGGGCTAATTAGAATGGAAGGAGAATGGAGCAGGTCTTATTTAAAATATTTCACACCAGGAGAAAGCAAAGTACAACAATAGGCTGAATCCAACCTGTCTGTTTTTGTAAATAAAGTTTTATTGGAACATAGTCAGGCTCATTTGTTTGCTATCACCTATGGTTGCTTCCATACAAGTATGACAGAGATGAATAGTTGTACCAAAAGAATATAGGGACTGAAAAGTCTTAAATATTTATTGAATGTGTGTGTGTGTGTGTGTGTGTGTGTGTAGAGGGGAGGGCAGTGAATGACACTTTAGGTATGGTGGGGCCACTTCAGGAATAGGTGAGGACCACAGAGAGTGCCAGCTAGCTGAGTGGGCTGGGTGGAGCCTTCTGGATGCCCCAGACAAGTTCACAAGGGCCCCACTGATTCTGAGTGGGAAACAAACAGTCAAAGGCTCTGAATCTTATGCAATAGTCCATGCAAAATCTTGGAATGTTAAATACTTTTTCCTCGTTATATCTTCTCCAGGACTGTTCCTCCTACTTCCCATGTCACCCTTCTACCAAGTTACCTATTCTGAGTATAAGCTGAATGCTCTAAGTTGATCCCAAAGGTGTTTCTTTAAATTAAGTAAGAGAGAAACTCTCTATTCTTGGAGTCAGGTAACAGGCCTTCTAAAAACAGAGACCTAAGTACTAGTTAGGACTCATAGTCAGAAGACCTGGGTCCACATCCTGGCTCTGTTACTTGCCAGTCAGGCCTAGGCAAGGCAACCCACAGCATTAAGTCCAATTTCTTCATCTAGAAAGCCAGGATTTGGACTCTGTCAGGAAAAATGACACCTACCCACAGAAGAATGCAAAAATGATTTGTGAGTTATAATGTGATGAATAAAGCGAGCAATAATTCTTCAGTTCTCTGACCCAAATCCTTTGAAACTTAAAACAAAAGGAAAAAAAATCATGATTAAGAGAAACTTAGTGGCTCCTGATTCTGCATGTGTAAGGACTGAGGGTGGCATCCAAATGGCCAAGAGAACGGGGTGATTTCCACTCCAGCTGGTAGGGTGAGCAGTCTGAAGAACCCCTTCCCCAACACTGGATGGCCTGACCCAGCATGCCTTCATGCTGGCAGCAGAGGAGGCCCTCACCTGTCTTCTCTCTGCATGATGTGCAAGGCTGTGTCCACAGCTCTCTGCTCGATCATCCCCGCAAATCTCTTCATTGTGGGGCAGCTCGGGAGTCTGTGCACCTGAAAGGGCCACAGGTAGTGTGAAGAACTGTTTCTTGTTCTCTGAGCTTGGCAGCTGATGAGCTTCCACAGAGTCTTAGGAGTTGTCTTCCCCTGGAGAAGGCCCTAACAACTCAAAAATAGATGTCACCAAGGCCTTTCTGAAGCTATTCCTAGAGACCTGAGGGCCCAGAAAAAAATTAGTTTTCCTCCCCTTCTGATGGCTCCCTACTCATTAAAAAAAAAAGTTGTATTTCTTAACCGTAAAAAAAAAAACCAAAAAACGGTGAGTAAAAGTAAGGAATTCATAAAATCCTCTGTGGCCTTCATTTTTCCCCAAAATGATTTCTAAAAAGAATGCCATAAAAATGTCTATATAAACTCTTATCTTACCACTCTAAACCTATTTTACACATAAGCACAAGGTACAATCCTGCCTTCAGAGCACACTCATCACGAGAGAAGGAGGATCCAGGTTATACAGCCTTTGGTGTCCAGCTTATGAATCTAAAGATGCATTTCCTGGTGTGTGACCTTCAGTATTTATTAGATAAAAAAGATTCTAAGACTACATAAGTTTGGGGAAAACAGACTTAAAGATTAACCAGCTTTCTTTATCGAAGGTTTCTCAGATTCTTTAATATGCTGCTGTGCAGGTGTGCCCTGGCGAATCAGTGGTTAGGCCCACTGCCTCCAAGGGAGCACAGGCCACCTAGATCTCCAAGGATCCAGGTGTGGGGGTGCGAGGGGACAACCAATGTGAACAATTAAATAAAAAGAAAACGAAAATGCTTCTTCCTTCTTGCTCTTCCTGCCTGCTTACCTACTCGCCTTCATTCCCACCTGTACCTTTCCTTTAAAAAATATAAATGCTCGGTGCATATGGACTTCCCCCAAAGTGATACAATACACAGGGATTCCAAAACTTTTAAACAATCCTTCCATACTCATCAATCACCTGACTCCTTTCTGTTCATAATATACGTACTTGAATCTTGGGTATTCTGGGGAACACACTTCAAGAAACTCAGATCTAGAGTTAAATGTCTGTGTTCCTAACCCATGAGGCGTCCTCCTTCTTGACCTTGCTCCACATCCATTCCACCTGCAAGTTCTATCATAGCTGCCTCCAAACCCGGAGGCCTCTACCCACTTCTCTCTGGGGAGCCTGCCCATCCAGGCACCTGCCCCAGGCTCCCCCATCCCCAGGTCCCCAAAAGGACAGTTATCCTACCTGCTCAGCAGCCACATTGTCAAAGAGGATGAAGAAATCCACTCTGTCACTACTGGCAAGGCCCATTCCTTCTTTCACCTTCTTCAAATCCTCTGAGATTCCGGGCTGCAAAGAGATAGTCTGTTTTTGGGTCCTGACAAAAAAGAAAAAAGAAAAATTAATCCATTAGGCTGCACAGTGACTAACAGTTTACAAACTGTATCTCATTCAACATGTGGAATTTCATGTAATCCTCAACTTTTTGGGACTAGTTGGTTTACTCCCATTTTACAGAGGAGTGAACTAAGGTTCTAGGACCTACAAAAGACTTATAAAAAGTAAGTCAACAAGCACTAGGGCTAGAATAAAAACCTGCATCCCCCAAACCCTACCCTAGCGTTTTCTCCTATTATTACCAAAAAACAACGCCAGTATGGCCCAGGTCAGCTTGAAAACAGCATTCCCTGCCTTCCATGGCACACATACTGTATAGTACTTAGCAAAGCCCAGAAACAGTTGACAGTTGAAAAGGGTCATCAGCCCAAACCAATCCACCGTGCACAGCTGTGTGTCGGAAAGAGAATAGTAATCTGTTTTCTGCTTGCATATCTGCATTTGCAAGACCTGCTAAATCATCTTTTTTAACCTGTCAGTTTCTTCGTCTGCCCCATCTGGAAGCCCAGGATTGTTGAAAGGATAAAGCTATTTAGATGACAAAACTCTACTCATACCTGGGCTGTATGCACCACCTAGCTAGCCTAGCATGTGGCTTTTCCTAGAGTGCCTGTACCTTCACTATGAACTTGTGGGACAAGACTTCATTTCCTGGACAGCTGTGTAATACAGTCCCTCCCATCCCTTATCCATCTGCTCAGTAGGCCTGGGCAAGCCCTCAGTGAGCCAAATCCCAGAGCCAGTACCTGGCTCTTTCCTGCAGGCTCCAGCAGCTTTGGTAATTGGGGTACAAGACCTCAGAGCTTGCTTCAACAGTATGGATAATGATGGGTCCTAGAAGGAAGGTAGGAAGGTGGGGAGCACAGACAGAACAATACTTCAGCTTGTTCTTTCAGCATCTTTCACCCACTTCTCTCTGTCTTGACACATGAAGCTGTTCCAGAGGCAGATCATTACTCTTTTAGGACAACAAATGGCTCCAACATGCCCCGGTAGCGCCAGCAGCAGTGCTCCTGTCATCTAAGCAACGGAGAAAGAAAGAAGCAGCCTTCTTTTGTCTACCTCCTGTTGGGCCACATACAGACTAGAGTAGGTCCAGGCCTGGATCAAAGTGGCACTTCCCTGACCCAGTCCAGAAAAGGCCTGCCTGAAGGCACTACCAGCACTTGAGCATTCCGACAAAGAACGCCTAATCAGG
Organism: Solenodon paradoxus; assembly: GCA_004363575.1. NCBI lineage: Eukaryota > Metazoa > Chordata > Mammalia > Eulipotyphla > Solenodontidae > Solenodon > Solenodon paradoxus. The sequence goes on along the minus strand of RJWH01000738.1, from coordinate 547,594 downwards.
ATGATTGTCTCTCTTGCTTCCCAAAGTCCTATTCTATAGGCCAATATGGTAACTTACATGACAATCTGAAAAAGGTGGTGTCAAGGCTACAAATCCTCTCAGACCCCATAGCCGTGCCCAGCATGCAAGCCAGGCTTCTAGATGATTAGACTACAATGTTTTTATCTCCTGGCAGCTTGCCGCTGCTTGGAGCTCACACGTGCCTGTGTCCCCTCCTACCAATGTCCAGAGCAGCCACTCTAACACTGTCCCATGCTTGCTATGACATAACAAGGCTCGGTGGCAGCTTCTCTTTCTCGATAGCTCAGACCTAAACTTCCCTGATGGCACAAGAACCAGCTCCCATCAGCAGCTCTTTAGAATTCACTGAGGTCAATCTATGGGTAAATCTAATCAAGTCAATCTAAGCCCCGAAGAGCTAGTATTTCCAAACCAAATGATGGTAAAAACCCCAGGACTTTAAAAGTAGCCTACAGCAATTTTACTGGAATATCAGAATTCAGAAAAACTTCACTGGGCTGGACAGAAGGAAACCGGACTGAAAGCCCTAAGAGTTTAGTCGTGAAGTTACAAATAACAAGCAGGGGAGCCTGGGGAAGTCACTTCCCTCTCTGGGGCTCAAGCTGCTCTTGAGCGAGTGTGTGGGACAACAGCGGATTCCAGTTGTTTCTAAACTAGTGGAACTCTTGCCCTCCTCCCACCCCACAATTATACAAGGTGTAGGGGAAAAGACATTGAGAGCTTCAAGGTGAGGGTCCAAAGCAGCAGCCATCTGTGTGCCCCACCCTCCTCTCTTTTTGAAGTTTCCGAGACCCTGCTGAAAAACACTGGGCTTTTGCAGTACACATCAAACAAAGCATAGACCGAATGATGAGAGACCCTCTCCATACATACTCCAGATAGCCTCACGTGTCCTCTGAGAAGCAGCAGAGCGTGAAGGTGAAGGTATGGACTGTGAAACCCAACAGCCAGAGTTTGAATCGCAGCTCTGCCATTTACCAGTTTTGTGCCCCTTGGCAAGTCCTTTAGCCATTCTGTGCTTTAGCTCTCTTATCTATAAAACGGGGACAACGTTACTACCTCACAAGAATTAAATAAGCTTATAAATGCAAAGCTCTTAGAACAGGGTTTGGTGCAGACTGAGTCCTTTAAGTGTTAGAATAATTATAACTATGATTTAAACTTCTAATACATGATCACTCCCATCTGGTGGCTGACATTGGTCTGGATATTGGATCTATAGGTTATGATAAGTAAGGCCCATCTGAATTAATATACACACACATGAATGAGCCTCCCAACAACCTCCTTTTCCCCACTAGCCTGATTCTCCATAGCTCACATGTAACCCTCTGGGACTTCTCAAGGATCTGACTCCTGACACAGTATCTACTTCTATTCTTCTGAGGTTCTTTGGTCTATTCAAGTCCCTTGATTCTGGGCAAGACATGGAAGTGGCCACAACAGAAATCAAACTGGGGTCCCAAGACATCTAGATCCAGTGCAGGGAGCTGCTGCCCAGGTTCTGGTATTGCCACTTCCTCCCCTGCTGGAGACCTGGGCAGCCTCAGTCCAGGACCTGCCTATAGACCAGGGTGCCATCGGGAAACATCCTTCTTATTTCAGACTTTTGGTGTTTCTGAAGAGGATATGTGCCTTTTAGAAGCTGAGATAGTGAAGAGATTTCAGAAGGTCAGCACTGTGGATTATTTCTAAATTTGGGGGCTCCTCAGAAGTTAAGGGGCAGCCCATCCTGCTTGCTTTGTGTCACCCAAACACACACTCGTGATGTTCAGGGGGGGCCGACTTCAGTCAGAAGCAGCAGAAGTACTCAACCTGGCTGGGGGTAAGGCCAGTCTCCTCTGGTCTGGAGATTCTCTTCTTTTATATATTTTAAAAGCCTAATGGATTTTTAAAAATATCTATTTCAGATATTGCTAAAGAAGCTGAATGCGATAGCAATAACCTCTGCCCGATGATATCATTTGAGCATATTAATACTGGTGAGGGCATGATCTGAAACTCAGATCAGCAATTAAATGTAAATTTGAATAAATTATATGTGACAAAATACATCTTCCTTTGCCAGTGGAAGGCCCTCACTACATGAGACCCATGAGAGAAAAGAAAGTGGTCTTTGGTGAAAAGGTTGGGTACTTCTCCCTTACCCATTGAATATGTCAGAACCCAAACCTGACACTTTCTCAGCTAGGAAAGGCTCTGGGCTGTGCTGTGGAACCACCAAGACCAGAGCAGTCACAGACGGTCCCAGTGAAGTGTTCTCCCTGCCTCCTTCCTTTTCAGCAGGGTCTCACCTAAGCAAAAAGCGTCCCATACTGTTTACAAGACTTGACAAGGGCTGCCTCACGAGCTTGTGTAGAAACTTAAAAGGACAAGTCAGGAGCCACAGGCACATCAGAGCAGCTGATGCGCTGACTCTCAGGTCAACAGGGTGGCAGATGGCCGCTCAGCAAAGTGCCCAAGCTCCTTAGGCGGAGGGGCTGACTTTCAGTCTCCAAACTCAAACCTTCTTTCTGACGTTGGAAAAGCCCAGCCAGCAAACACCGAGTAGACTCCAGATTCCGACGTATGTTAGTGGAACGAACACTGGGGAAAAAAAGGAATCGGGGACAAAGATACTCATAAAAAGAAGGATTCATTGTATACATTCTACCTGATTCCACAGAGCAGCAGAGAGGCTTTTAAGACTGCATAAGGGGAGTTCTGGAGCTGGGAAGCAGCCTTGATTTCTTTGTGGGACGGCCGCTCCAAGGGCTTCAAAGGCCAATGAATGTGATCACCAGTGACCGATCTGTTCACGAGATCTATTATGTAAGGGTGACCACCCAAATTACCTTGGATGAGAGTGGGAACCATCTGGGGAGTCAGGACAAGTTTCCTCACACTCATGACCTTAAATTAGGTGTTAACATCCTTTTTCAGGTGACTCACAAGACCTCCGATGGGTTGAAAACTGGCGAAAGAAAGGGAATGTCCTCCACATAGTTCTTCCTCAGCCTCTCTCCCAGGGCAAACATCTGCTGCATGCCCACCTTGGTCAGCTGTCCCGCAAACATGCCCCCCTGAGATGGGAGACGGAAGGAGAAGTTTTCATTCTTCTCTGTTAAACTCAGCCCAGAGAAAACCATCAAAGCTTTGCAGTAGGTCTCCAGCACAGAGACCCTCCAGCACCTCACCTGCAGTAAGGTCTTCTGGTACTGTGAGTCGAAAGGAGAATGTGGTTTCGGACCACCAGCCAGATCGGTGACAGTGTAATCAAACTGAGTTTGGGGTGGGACCTCTAACAGTCTGGGATTCCACTCTACCTGTGTGAACACAAAACAACAAAAAAACCAAACAGGTTCTTGAAACTGACAGCATTAATATTCAGAAGCACTGGGAACATAATAGCTGGAACCACACTGACACAGGGTCTGCACCTTTCAAAGAAGGAAATTTTAGCTCCAATTAAGGGAAGAAAAGACTGATCATTCCAGGTATACTTAGCCCAAGTTGTGTTACTGTTACACGAGTACTCATTGGTAAGGGACTGTTATGGTACTAAGAAGTCGGACACAAGTTAAGAAGCTCCCAGAATGGCTAGTATGCAAACACTTGGCGACTTACTGAATAATGAATGAATGAGAGATTATAACACAGTGACCACAGACTTTAAGAATTTTTAAAGAGTCAACTTGCAGGTTTCTATGGGGACTTCAGGACTCTTCTTAATGCCTGCATAACTATCACATATTAGCCTTCTCTTTATCAAATTTCTCAAATTTCTTAGCTGCCCTCTAAGAAAACTACCTTTTTCTATTTTAATTTTTCAAGTAATATGCCTATGTAGTCTAATAATGATAAAATAACAGCAAACTGTTATAAAGAATCAGTTTACAAATGAAAAAAATCATTGAAGTGACATTGGCTTACAACTTTATATAAGTTGCAGGTACACAGTATTATAACTTGACATCTATAAACACTACATCACGATCATCACCCAAAGTTTAGTTTCCACCCTCCACCACACACCTTTACTTGTTCCACCCACCCGAACCCCTTCCCCATTGGTAACCACCTATCTGTTCTCTGTATCTAAGAGCCTCTTTCTGTTTTATTTAGAATCTTCACTTCACCATTTTTCATTTCTCCTTGCCACCTGGCTCTGTCCTAACTATCTAGTGATTCATTGTCAAAATCTCATCAGCAGCACACCCTGGAGGCCTAGTGGTTTAGTCCACAGTGGTACAGTCCTCAAACATCCCAAGGTCCCCAGTTCAAGATCTGGGGCTGGGGAAACAACCAAGAGGAATAACTAAATAAAATAAAACACTTCTTCCTCTCTCTAATCCAGCAAAAAAAAACAAAACAAAACTCACAAGTCACATAGGTCTCATAGCTCAAAAACAAACAAAAAATCTTCTTAAACTCACTGAGTCAGATGTGACCACTTCAATTTGAAAAATGAAGACTTTTCTTTTCATCCATATATCACCTCCTCTTTCCACCTTTGTTGATTATATCAGTGCTACTTTAATCTCCTCAGGCCCCCAAACTCAAACCTCAAACTTTCCCTGCTGCTTACATCATCCCATCCCAAATCCCACTGATTGATAGCTATGATCCTTCTTTTATCTACTGTCTGAGTATAAACCTTCTTACCGGAGGTAAAAGCCTGTGACAGACTCCCTCCCCTTCTGCCCCCACAACCCATACAGACATAATCACCCAATTAATCTTGCTAAGTCACTTTCATCATATCAAAAACTGTTTTCTAATGTTTCTGAGTAAGCATCTGGCCTTCCAGGAGTCTACACTTTGGCCTAGGCCTGTCCCCAGCTGCATCGCTGCTACACCTCTCTTCTCTCTTCCCCAGACCTCCATTTCCTCTGCCTCTTTTTGCAGTCACTTGTCTCGCTTAGAGGGACTCCTGCCCCTATCTGCCCACCCAGCTTCTCTCCAAAGTTCAATGAGAGCTCAAGACTCATTTGCTCATCAGTGACCACTCCAGTTTTCATTCTTAACTGAATTCCTGCTGCACAGAATCAAGAGAATAGCAGTGAACTCCATTTCCTCCGACTTCCTTTTGTTTTAAAGCTTACACTTGAAAACCAATTATGTCACATGTCATTGCATCTATTTTGATCCCTCTCAGGAATATAGGAGAGAGTCACTGAGCAAACCAGGTCCTCTTCACATAAAGGACGCCTCCACTCTTACCAAAGGAAGTCTCAGTGCCACCTGCAACCAGTTTCCAATACCTGAACTTCTTCCCCCAGATCAGCAGCAACGCATCTCAGAGGATTGGGTGTTCACAGCAAAGATTTTCTACTATCTTTGAATCATTGTTCCACCTTTCTAAGCTCAAATTCAGTCATCTTCCTTCAAGGGCTCTCATCTGCATGATGGCCTCTGCCTCCTCCCCAACATCTCCTTCACTACTTCCTCTGCCCACCACTTATTCTCTAACCAAACAATTTTGCTTTTTGTAGCACCATCCTCACACCTCCTGGCCTTCCTACCTCATGCTTCTTCTACCTGGAGTTTCATTTTTCCCATTCACCTGGAAAGACTTCTGCTCATTCCACAAGATAGAGCCTAAATGCTTCCAGACGTTGTGACCATGTTCCTGTATCCTCACAGCAGTTATGGTGACCCCTTTATCCAAGTCTATTAGCAGATCACCTGTACTAATCTGTCCTGCTCAGTAGACGTAGCTTCCTAAGAATAAAAATAGGGTCATCTACTGATATCTGCATTCTGGATGCCCCGCAAAGAGCCTAGAATACAACAGATACAATTAATACAATTAATAGCTCAAACAATTTGCCAGGTATTATGTAAGATACCAAATTTGAGATAACATAGCTATGCCTTTTCTGGATTGGGGGTTAGGAGAGAAAACAAGTGATGAGAGCTAATGATGAAATCTCGGTGCCACAGGAAAACAGATGAAGGCCCTAGTAATTTAAAGAAGTTCAGATCTTCTCTTCTGCCTAAGGATTCAAGAAAAGTTTCATGGAAAAATGATATTTGAAATGAATAGGATGTGGACATGCAATGATCTGGTCTTGAGAATAAAAGGTAGATAAAAAGAGAAGGTGGTATTCAGAATTCCAGAAATAGAAAGAAAGCTTGAGCAAAGCAGAGATGGAGACAACTGTGTAGAGGAAAGCAGTGGTTTGGTCTGCCTCAACCTGGGAACAGTTTTCAAACTTTTTCGTTAGCTAACACGAAGTAGAGTTTTAGATTTGTATATCATTTTAGATTTGCACATATCAATGCAAAATGTGATGCTCCAGAGAAGAATCTGAAAGTCAGCAGTACAGATCACAACTGGGATGGGAAGACTAGATACAGAGATCCAATTTAGAGATGTCTGAAGTTGCAGAGACGAGAGCCGAAGGTCTTCTGTAAGGCAGGAGGAATAGAAGGGGCAGATGAAAGATATCTGAATCCAGCTTGCAAGTGAGTAGGTAAAGGCTTTATTTGGGGCCGTGTTGGTATACAAACAAGGAAGAATTTAAAAAAAAAAAACAATTACTTTGATTTTGAGCCTGAGTCCCTAAGGTACAAGGGTGATGGAGTTACTTATTGATTAAAACTAAGACCCAACCACAATAATTGGCAAACTGAGTTCAGTGTGGGACATTCCAGGTCTGAGAAACCTTTTTATTTCCAGTCTCCAGCATAGTCCCATAATTTAAATCTGTTTTGTCTTTCTTCTTCACATCGTAAACTCTTTCACAGCTGAGAATGATTATCCATTCCGGTCAGTACGGTGCCAAGCACAGGACCTGACACTCAGGTCCACAGGGTCTGTTCAGCCTGCTAAGAAATTTCCTCTTTGCAGGCATATCCACTGATCAAGGATCTTTGATGTTTCCTGGATCACGACTCCTGAAAGGCCAGGTCAAGTCAAATACAGAGTATGCGTTTTCAGATTTTCTTAAATGGATAATACATCAGTTCCCGATACGTCCCCTACATCTCATATACGGACCCCCCTCTCAATCTAATTCCTGCACTTCTAGGTTAGTGGCACAGGCTAACTTTTAAAATTTTACTAATTTTTACCCCAACTTCAAAAACTAACTTAAGGTTGACTATAGTAAAACCGAAAATATAGTAAGACAAGCAAGTCAAAGTAGGCAAGAAAGATACAAGCAAATGAGTTGAGGGACAAAAAACAGACGCGGTGATACTCAAAAATGCACACGTAAAGATCCAACATACTTGTTGTAGGTGGACCACAGGTTAGGCACTAAGCTTCCTGGCTTTTATGTAAAAGAAGAAACTTGATCAGCTAGACAGGCTTAAAGATAAAAGGAAGTCAACCGTTTCAAGAGAAGCACACCATTTCTAATGCTAACAGACAAATTCCTCCCAAGGGTCCTCATAAAGAGGATAGAGTAATATAATGAACATCCTTTCAGTAGTCACAGCAATGAGTTCTGTAGGACTGTTTCTCATAGTTTCCTCAACACAGAATGATAGCATCTTACCAAAGCACATTTCCGTGAGACAATAACATATAGTGGGATGGATATACCACAATAATGCAGAGTGGGATGGATAAATCACATTCCAGGTAAAAGAAAAAAAAATCTCCATAAAAGTAAACAAAAACCTTCCAGGTATAAATTTTAGAATAAATCAATGGTTTTAAATCTTGGCTGCATGCTGGCATCACAGGGAATTTTTTTTAAGTAACCAATGTCTAATCAACATGTTGACATCCTGTTGTGAAGGCTCAACTTTTTTAAAACTATCCAGTCCAGATAATTCTAAAGCTACACCAGAGAAGCTTTTACTATGTCTGGATGTTGTGGGACAATTAAGCAGAATTGCTGGGAGGCAAATCCTGGCAACAGTGTTTTTTAAAGCTTCCAGATTGAGTCTAATGTTTCACAAGGTTAAGAACCACTGCTTCAGAGGAATGAATGAACTGCCTAGTATATCCTTCAGGTGATGCTTCCTGAACTCTTACCTGAGCTGAGCTTGAGATAAGTATTAAGCAACAATACTGACATGTTTCTCAATTTGTCTACATGTCTAAGTAAACATGGTCCCAAAAACCTTAGTCAACAGGAGAGCTGGGATATGTTGGACTTTATTTTATAAAAACTGAGGAACCTGTCTGCGTTGGGGACCATTTTGTCACTGTTTGGAGGGGAGTTGAGGGAAATTGGAAAACAGGGCTATATATTATGTCTTTTACAAGTACACTTGGATTGAATCCAATGATCAAAAAAACTGGCCAATCAAGTTCTAGAGTTTTATTTCCAGAGCACAGCTACAATACTTGTAAGAAGATAGGTTAAGAACTCAATAAAACATCTGGTTTTAAATAACATTACTTTCTAATTACCTTTGAGATAAGTGCATGGAGTGACTTATCACATATGCTTATCTACAAACCAGCTAGAAATATGGAAATGTCCACCAAAAGCAATTTTAGGTTTACAATTACCTGGTAGTTTCTTCCAACTATTAATTAATAGCACAACCAGGAAGATTAGAAAATTCCTACAATAATCTCATCAAATTGAATTTTAGCTAGAAAATATCCAGAAACAAGTTACAGGAACCCAATGACACTTGGTCACAGAACAAATTCAGAGTTAGTTCCACTCCTGGTCTTCATGCATGAGAATTTACAGGAGATAACCAAAGACATTTAATGTATCTGCCTCTTCTAGAGAATGTGAGCAGGCAGGAGAGGTAATCTGTTTCTCTAGCTGAACAATGAGGCCATGGATTTGGATGTTCACATTTCGTGGCTACAGATAAAAGATAAATGAAGCTGGCATCCTACCGGAGCTACAACTGCCCCTTCCATTATAAAGGTAAAACACACCCATTACCTACTCACTGACTCAGAAGAAAGCCCTACAAAACCCAAATCATTTTCTAGATCTTACAGGCAGTATGTATACTATATATAGTGAATCTAGTTCTACACATTTAGAAGTTCTCTACTACTACTGTTAACTTTGTCTTTAACACTCCTATTGCCCTATGTTATTTCCCAGCCTTTCTGTGATAAGGGGAGGAGGGTAAGAGGAGAAGGAGGAGGAGGAGGAAGAAGAAAGCTCTAGTACAAGAAGAAGAAGAAGGAGAAGGAGGAGGAAGGAAGCTGGAGGAAGAGGAGGTAGAGGAAGAAGACCTAGCCATTAGAAAGGCTAATTAGAAATCTGGTAACAGAATCAAGAGTGCCTACCAAAATTTATTTATTTATTTATGTGAGAAGTGCTTTAGAGGTTTGATTTCATGTGTGGATAGTTATCAAAACTGAGTTTTCTGTTGCACTGTGTGAAGACACAATGCTGAGGGTTTCTAGAAAGCAACCATCATCATAAAGAGTATGCCTGATAGCAAGACTTTGCAAAAGCATGTCACAAGTGAGTGAGACAGCGCTGAGCCTGAGATTACTGGTTGATTTTGTATCTTCACTAGGAAACCAGTTTTTCCATCACAGGCTTGTTTGCTATGAAAGGCCAGAGATCTTCACTGGCATGCCCCATAATTCAAATCCAGGAAACATAATCATTAAGAAAACAAACTATGTCTTTAATTGTAATTATTGTGCCTGAAACAAGTAGATTTTAAGACATTTTAGCCACAAGACTAGCCAACTTTTTTCCCCTACCTCAAGTCCCTTCCAGAATAGTTAAGAGACCAAGATAGAAAGGATGGCCCTAAGTTACAGCACTTGTTACCAAAAATTCTTCACGGGATCTCCAGTGGTCCCCAGGAAACACTAAGAAAAAGTTGCTGGAAAATCTGTTCCCAAAGGCATTGTTCTCGGTCATCTGCTGGGATCCTACTTAGAGTGGTACTTGTCCCAAAGGTCTCTGCAACTTTTTAACAAACGGTCATAAAGAAGTGCAATCCATCCTTGTACTCAAATCCACCCAAGCATTTGTTTAAAATGCAGAATCTCAGGCTCCACTCCGACCCTGCAGGATCAGAATCTGCTCTCTAGCAAGATCCGGGGGTGATTTCTATGCCCCACGAAAAGAGTAGAAGTACTTGCTGTGCACGTCACAGCCATCCACCGTGCAACCGCAAGTTCCAGGGGTTGCTGTACAGCTGGAGGGTCTCAGGGAGTTGGGGACTGGGGGTCGCCAGATGAGCACCCTTGCTCAAGCTGAAGGCTATAGCTACTAATGCTTTTCCCTTTGCAACCCGCCTGAACTCCGCTCCGAGAGAGTGAGTCTAAGGCTAGTGTTCCCGTCGTGGCGCCAGGCCCAGCGCTAGCTGGCCACGCGATCCTCGCCCCGTCAGCCCCGGGCCCTGGCCCATCTCTCACCTGCTCCTTCTGCGGGAGCTGCTTGAGAGGACTCCGCGCCCCGTGTCGAAACACGACTTGCACCATTTTCAACTCCAGCAGGCTTCGGTCGACAGGAGGAGGCTGGCTGTCCGCTCCACGCCGCTCCGTCAGGGCCACCCGCCGTTGGTGGACGGAGTACGCCAACGAGGTGAGGACGCCCACCGGGGCCCAGAGGCGCACGCCGAGCACACGGCTGCCCATGGTGCGAGTCCGCGAGCTGCCGGCGGTGAACTGGAGGCTCGGCGGGCGCCGGGACTCAGCTGGAGCCGCGAAGTTGCTGGACACCTGCGGGGGTTTGCATCCAGGCCCCTCCGCAAGAAGCGGGACAGCTGTGAGAGCGAGCCCCGGGGGACCCGGAGGGGGAGAGTGGGCCCGAAGCGAGGGTGGGAGCAGAGGAGACTTGCACTTTTTAACCCGCTCGCTCGCGCCTGGCAGCTCCGGCCGCAGACGGGGCCGGGGAACTGTTCCTAATGCTTCGCTCTCGAGGGAACCTTAAACTTGTATTCCAAGTTTGGCCTCAGCACTCCAGAAGGGCCAGGAATCAGCCTTAAGTTCCTCAGCGGCAGTGACTCCAGGAATCGACCACCGCATTCCACTTTTGCAAAAGCAAACTCCTCAGGCCTCCCACACCCGGACACACCACAGTCCGGAGGGGATTCGCGCAGAGCAGCATGGGAAAGCGAGTGCCGCGGAGACCCTTGCCCCCAGACTTCGAGTCGGGAGAACTACAACTCCCACAAGGCTGCGCGCTGAGGGGCCCCCTCCTCCGACTTTAATTCCCTGCCCTTGGCAGTGGCCTCGCCCTTCGAGTCCCGTCGTTTCTGGGTCTGAGTGGTCATGGCAGTGACAGTGAATTAGCAAATTAGCCGGCCATTGGGGTAGAAAGCCTCAGGACTGGAGTACACTAAGCTGGTGAAGGGGTGTATTTTCAGTCTAGAAACTGTCAAAGATTTCCTTAAAGTGGAGTTGGAGGTGGGGTTGTGCTGCTTAATCGAAGGGTACAAAGAGCAGCAGTGGATGTTTGATATTTCATCTTCGTTTACTATCCTTATCCTGTGTTTCAAGAACTGTGCCTTGTGGCGAACATGTAGAACTTCAATTTCACTGACATGTTTACTTGTGGAATATTTTCTGTGAAACTTGCCTGTTATCCCATTGACCAGAACCTTCATTTGCAAAGAATGTCAACCGTAACCAGATCTTTGCAACAGGATACAAGAGAATCATTTATATCCATCATTGGAGTTGAGAGGAGAGACTTGTGAGGAGAGTCTGAATATATGTCATCTAGTCAGTTATTTCATCATTTTCAATTCTTTGAATCAAACTGGACCAGATATGAAGACAATATACTTGGAAGTATAGCTCCTGATCTAAGTCTAAACATGTTCAACAGGCAAGAAGATTCTGAATCATGAGGGAGAGTTCATTTTGAAACATTAAGCATTGTCACAATTTTCGCCCCCGGCCACTGTGTTCTTTATTTCTGAAAATCAGTATATATGAGGTGGTGGGGATTTGATGCTTTTGAAAAGTTGAGGAGCAAGGGAAAGTGAAATGTCTGCACTGGGTAGCCAGAGGCTTGCAGGGACCAATAAGAGCACCACAGAGAAGAGTTTTTTTCCAACTTCCTGGTGCATCAGAACCTCCAGGTGGTGTGGTCAGAATGCAAGTTCCAGAGCCTCAGTGTGTCTTACCACATCTGGGTGGAGAGCAGGACTCTGCATTCTAAACAAACACCCCAGGGGATTCTGATCTAGCTGCTCTTCATGTTCACTTTGAGAACTACTGACAGAGTCAAGAAGGCCATTATTTTAGTATGGGAGAACTTTTCATAAAATGGGAGAAAATTGCCAGTAAAGAGGAAAGAATTAAGAAAACAAAAATAATTAAAATTAGGCAAAATATCTAAGGAGGTGGGAAAAGGTGTGATAAAGAAGAAAGGAAAAAGGATCAGCCTTGAATAAGGCAATTGTCCCCTCTCCTACTAAGATCAACCTGAGACAGAAGGGTTATGTTTTTCATTAAAGTCACCTCCTCTGCTAAGACAGGAGAGGACATACAGACAGACACAGAAAAGGTAGTCAGGTAGTTTCACCACCAACATGTTATTTCCCTCAATTCTATTTCTGATGAGCTTAAAAAACAGAAAAAAACAATAATAATAAACATTTCACAAGTAGTAGACCATTTAGTCCTCATGCCAACTCAAGTGATAGGTGCTAGGATCATGTTGCAGAGAAAGAAAAGTTAAGTAACTTACCCAAGGATGCACAGATCTTAAGCGGCCAAGCCTAGGTCATCTGAATTGGAAGCTATGTCTGTCTGACATTTGAGCATATTCTATATATTGGGGAGAAGGGTAGTGATTCATGTGACATTTAATGTGGACAACATTGCTCTAACATGTACCATAGAAATTTTGTTTTTTCCTCCTGACTTCTCACCATGAGTCCCTTTCTTCCTGCCATCACCTCAGTCCCAATTTACAGCTACTTGTTTAGTTCTCTTTCTCTCTCTCTCTCTCTCTCTCTCTCTCTCTCTCTCTCTCTCTCTCTCTCTCTCTCTCTCTGTCTCTCTCTCATTATTTGGAACTCTCTCACACAAGTGGCAGAAAACTTGACTCAGGCTGCTTTAACAGAAAAAGGGGAAAAAAGAATTGATGAGCCCAGATAATTGAAAACTTAAGCATTACCTCAGCCTTAGCAGAGTAGACGCTAAGGTAATAATGATTTCTGGCATCTGGTGCAGCCTCCAGCTCCACCGCCCACTCTGGTGCCTTTATCCTCAAACTTTATCTGGTGACTCCTGACTTGGCCATGGGTCACAAAATGGATGTAGCGCTTCACCATTCAGGCTAACTAGACACAAAGGTCTGCTCCCTACCACCCCACTCCAACCCCCATAAAAAGAGAAATCCTAACACCTCAGAATCATTTGCCAAATTTGGGACACGTGCTTAATGCCTGAACAAATCATTTCCAACCATTATTGGAGTTGAGGGGAAAATCAGACCCATCCAAATTACAAAGGGTACAGGCAATTCTTCAAAGGAGATCCCAACAACTGTTTTTACAAAAAACAAACATGAATGGATGATGAAGGGAAAAGTAACAGATGGCTTCTATGCTTCTCTCCCATCTTTTCTCCCCTCATTAATCAACTTTCTTTGTGCATTGTCAGTGGCTCATGTGGAAGTTGCTGACCTTTTTGAAGAGGGGGTGGGCTTAATCCTCTCTACGGCTCTTACAACTCTAACAGGATATGTCTGGGTCTATACATCTTTGTCATTTTCTTGTTTAAACATCTGTATAGTTCCCCCATTGCCCACGGAAGAATGATTTACACCATCAGTGTTCATGGTCCAGTACTCAGATATTCCATGCTGTTTTAAAGCCCTGGCATACTGGTATTTCCATTGGTATGATATTGCTGTTTGGGAGTTTAAAAAATCTGAATCATTTATGTGCTGAGACAGACCAGAGATACGCTTCATTAAAATTTTGAATCAAATATAGATGAGCTTGTTTAGAAAGCTGTCTTCTATCCTCCTATAATCCTCAAGCAAAAGAAGAAAATGACGACGACCAAAGCAAAATTTCTAATGCAAAAATACTTCTTTTCTATTACAAAGATCTTCCAACAAATGGATATGAATGGAAAATGAGCAGAATCCTGTTGGTATTAATATGGTATCTGTACTAGAATCTCTATTTACATAAGATGAGATAAGAAGATAAAGACAAATGAGAAATACTTTCCTTGAAGTTTGTTATCAAAATTTATGATGCAATAGTCCTTGAAAATTAAAAAGAAAAAATGATAATGAGCTAGAGAAAAAATTTCAGTTTATAACTGTCTTATTATTATTCCCTTAACCAGCATAGATCAGAGAGAATTGTTTAGCAACTAAAAAGTTTTTTACAGTTTAGTGATGATATTTTTAGAAGCTAAAATTACTTTTTTTTTTTTTTTTAAAGGAAAAGTATAGGCAGGAATGGAGGTGAGCAAGTAGACAGGCAGGAAGAGAGAGGAGGAAGAAACATTTTCTTTTCTTTTCATGTTTTAGTCTTCACACTTGTTTTTCCCTTGGACCTGGGACACAAACTCATCCTGCATCCTTCAGAGATGATTGGCTTAACCGCTGTTCCACCAGGGCGCCCTGAGAAACTAAAAGTACTTTCACAAAACCATAATTTTATTTCATTTTTGACCCCAATTAAACTTTATTTTTAATGTAGTTTTTCAGCACTATTTTATTTTTATATTGAGTGCTTCACATATATTTTGGTTAGTTTAGTATTTTACTTATGCTTATATTTTAAACAAATTAACTACTTAATTTTACTAATCTCAAATACTTAAGATATACTATACACTGAAATATACTGAAATTTTATTCCGGGTGTTTGAATGGCTCTTTAGTCTGCCACTGGGGGCCCTTCCAGCCAGCCTCTACATTCCCACCACCAACCTCCCCACTACACTTCCAGCCTCCCTCCCACCATCTCCATTCCAGGAATAGATATGTTTATCTGTTTCCCTTTCCAAACAGAGCTTGGATCAGGCTACCTCTTTTCTTTTCCTTGAAGCACCTTCTCCTATCTCTACCTGTAATGTTGACATCCAACAAGTACAATTGGTAAATTAGAATCTTAAAGCTAATTCATTTGTTATTACCACCATGTCTTTATATCTGTGTCAAGGGGTGTATCCTGGTGGTTTAGTGACTAAGTCTGTCAGGCACAATCCACCCATATCCCAAGGACCTGGGTTTGTGACCCAGGGCTGGGGGTAAAAACCAAGATGAATAACCAAATAAATAAAATTTCTCCTTCCTCTTCATCCTTCCTGCCTGAACTTTCCCTTAAAAAGCAAAATAAGACAAAACAAAAAAACTTCATCAAAAGGTTTTTTTCTCCCTTCCCCTTAGAAAAGACAAAGGTAATATTTATTACCACAAAGGTAATAAAAGTACTTTATCACTTTTAAGTAGAAAAGTAAATTGACAATCAGGAATTAAAAAGGCATCCCAGATAAAAATAATGAAAACTTTAACTTTATTTTTCTTTTCGTTTCCCTTGATGGTGGAGTTGAGTCCCCAAAGACTTCTCTATGACTGATGTCATGGAAAGTCTTTCCTATGTTGTCTTCTGAGAGCTTTATGGTTTCTGGTCTTATGTCCAAATCTTTAATCCATTTTGAGTTAATTTTTATGAATGGTATTAGAGAGTGTCTAGCTTCATTCTTTTGTATATGGTGGTCCAGTTTTCCCAGCACCATTTGTTGAAGAGACTTTTCTTTTTCCATCACATGCTTTTGGCTCCTTTGATGCACATTAACTGACTGTATACGAATGGGTCAGTTTCTGGTGATTCACTTTTATTCCACTAATCTGTGCCTCTGTTATTATTCCAGTGCCATACCATTTTGATCACTATTGCTTTGTAATATAGCTCAAAGTCTGGAAGTGCAATCCCTTCAGATAAGTTCTTTTTTTCTAATGATTGCTTTGGCTGCTCAAGGTCTTTTGTTGTTCCATACAAATTTTAAGATTTTTTTTGTTCTATTTCCTGGAAATAAGGCCATGGGATTTTAATGGGGATTTCATTAAATCTGTATATTGCCTTAGGTAAGATGGCCATTTTAATGATATTGATCTTCCCGGCCAATGAGCAGAGGATGTCTTTTCATTTCTTTGTGTCCACCTCTATTTCTTTTAAGAAGGACTTGTAGTTTTCATTGTATAGATCTTTTACTGCCTTTGTTAAGCATATGTCCAGGTATTTCATTCGTTTAACTTCTATTTTAAATGGTGTGGTTTTCATGATTTCATTTTCTTCTAGCGTGTTGTTTGTGTATAAAAATGCAACAGATTTTTGTGCATTGATTTTGTAGCCTGCCACTTTACTGTATTCATTGATGAGTTTTAGAAGTTTTTTTATAGAGTTTTGGGGATTTTCAATATATATAATCATGTCATCTACAAATAATGAGAGTATTACTTCTCCTTTCCAGTTTACATTCCTTTTATTTCCTTTCTTGCCTAATTACTCTGGCTAAGGCCAGTACTTTGTTAAATAGCAGTGGTGAGAGTGGACAACCTTAACTTTTTTCTGATGTAAGAAAAAATGCTTTCAATTTTTCACCATTGACTATGATGTTGCCTGTGGGTTTTTGATAAATTGGCCTTTATTATGTTGAGGTATGAAATTTCTATTCCCTTTTTATGGCCGGTTTTTTTTTTTTTTTATCATAAATGGGTGTTGGATCTTGTCAAAAGCTTTCTCTGCATCTGTTGATAAGATCGTGTGATTTTTCTCTTTGCTCTTGTCGATATGGTGTATGACATTAATAGATTTACATATGTTGAACCATCCTTGCATCCTGGGATGAATTCCACTTGGTCATGATGGATGATCATTTTTGATGCATTGTTGAATTCGGTTTGCTAATATTTTGTTGAGAATTTTTGCACCTATGTTCATTGGAGATATTGGTCTGTAATTTTCTTTCTTGCTGACATCTCTGATACCAGCTTTTGTTATCAACGTAATGCTAGCTTCATAAAAAGTATTTGGGAGTGTTCTCTGTTCTTCAACATTTTGGAAGAGCTTGAGAAGAACAGGTGTTAATTCTTCTCTGAAGGTTTGGTAGAACTCATTGGAGAAGCCATCTAGTCCTGGGTTTTTATTTTTGGGGAGGCCCTTGATTACTTCTTCAATTTCTTTGCTTGTGATTGTTCTGCTCAGGTTTCCCAATTCTTCCAGGTTCAGTTTTGGTAGACTATATTTTTCTAGAAATCTGTCCATGTCCTCAAGCTTGTCCATTTTGGTGGCATAGAGTTGTTCCTTGTGATTGAAAACTTTAACTTTAAAGTTGAACTTTCTTCTCCTCTAGCTGTCAGGCCACAGGCTAGAAGATTCAAACCTGAAGGTGGGAGGGAGAAGGGTTCTTGGTATCTCTTTCCTCATCTTCTACATCTTCTTGAAGATAAAACCTGTTTCTGAACCCTTCAGTGTCTGGAGCTTAGAGAGGAAGATTGGCAAAGGAGGATTAGGGAGGGGAATTAGCAAAAATCTTAGCTGATTAGCTCTTTGCAAGTGATCAAGTCATTACTTAACGGACTTTGCAGATGTTCAAAAGTCATTGATCTCCTGGGAGATTTTCATGGGTTCCTCAGGACCTTCCCTTTCCCCATACTTCTGCAACCTTGGATATAATCAACAGTTCATTTTCAGCCCTGTTCAGTTGAGATCACTCACCCCTGCAGGAGGTTATTTTGAACAGAGGCTAAGCAAGCCCACACCAACTTCCTTCCCATCATGGGCCTCATCTGGTCCACAGAAAACATGTTTGGCCAGGTAAACTCTGGGTGTTCTATGCCTTCCCCACACCTCAACCTCTAGACTTAGATTTCTCAGGTGAGACTCAGTCAACAGTCCTGTTTCCCTCAAACAGCAGGTGATAAATATCAAGACCTGCAGATGAATCTCTCAAATGTCCTGTCCTTTAGTTTGAGGCAAGAAGCATCCCTTCTCTTCTATCTCCCTCCTTGGTGAGGAGGATAGAATTTTTTACACTCAATAGTTCTCTCCAAAAAACCAGGACAAATCAAAGCATTGTTTTCATAGAGAATTATAAGAAAGCATATTTTCTAGACATAGTCCAAGATGTTTGACAGTCATACTAGACACACGTTTAGTGGATGGTTAGATGTTCTGAGGGCATTTGGCAAGATGCATAGAAGGTGAACTCTGGCATTGGTGAACTCTCACCACAAACCATGGCAGAAAAGTTCATTTCCTCTGGTAGAAAGGATACTGCAATGTTAGACGATGAGGGAGCCTCAAAGACTGGCATTTACCTCTTGTCATCAGTGCCCATGATGTATACTGTATACTGTTGTCAAATTTAAAAAGTAAATTTCTTTCCAGAGAAATTCTTCTCAATTTCCTGTCTCTAATGCACATCCCTTTATGCTACCCACATGGGTGACAATGTAAGCGTTATCTGCCCCTCTCTCTCACTCCTTTTTTTGTCACCTTCTTTGAAAGTGCGACCCCAAACAAAACTCTGGAATGTGCCTCAAGTAAAACTTTCATTTGTATATCTTGTTATAGCCCTAAAGCTCACTTTGGGCTTCTACCTTCACAAAATCTTCCCCATTGCCCCTGAGGCAGGACTCATTTCCTTCAGGAAACTGCTAGGTGTGAATTATGCCATTCACATGACACGTCTTGTCAGACTTCAGTTACTGAAGTCTACTTGATCTTTCTCACTTTCTCAAAGGCAGAGACCTTGTATCTTTTCTTATCCCCAAAGTCTTAAAGATAGTATGTACATAATATTTATTGCATCCAAAAATGGATTGCTCCATATTACTGTGTATTGCCAAAACCTAGCAAAGTAAACAATTTCTTCAATATATCTTCTATGTATTGAATGTGTGCTGTGTTGCAAGCATTGTGCCCAGTTGAGGATGCAGGTACAGACCAGACAATTCTCTTTAAGTGCACTCAGAATCATGAGAGGAGGCTATATATTACTTCCAAACTATCCAAGTCCACAATAAAGGTGTGCTCTAAATGTCGTGAATGGGAGGGTATGGTTAATGGTTACAAGAAGGCTCAGGGGAGTCTTCATGAGGTTGGAACTACCTAAGATGAGCTATATTTATATATCATAAAATTTGCAACCATTTTTAAAATGTTCACAAAGATATTATAACCATCACCTCTACGTAATTACAGAATGTCTGCATTATCCCAAAAGAAACTTCATACTCAATAGCCGTCATTCTCTGTTCCTTCCTTCCACAGTTCCTTCCAATCACTAACCTACCTGCTGTCTTCATGGATTTGCCAGTTTTAGACATTTCATATAAATGGAATCATTTATGTCTAACATATTTGATCTAGCATAATTTCTTCAAGGCTAGCCATGTTGTAGCACATACTAAATGTGTGTATAGTCTATATTTAAGTTATTCGCATTTTTTATTATTGTGAGCAAGACATCTATGAGCATCAATATATAAATATCTCTTTGAGTCCCTACTCAGTTCTTTGGAGGTAGCTAGCCAGAAGTGAAATCGCTAGATCTTATGGTAATTGTGTTTAACTGTTTGAAGAATTACTGGAACATTTTCCACAGCAGCTGTACCATTTTACATTCCCACCAGCAATGCACAAGTGTTCTAACTCCTCCGCATCCTTATCAACACTTATTTTCTGTTTTGTTTGTGTGTTTTATTTTCACGAGTCCATGTACAGTGGTATCTCATTATGGTTTGAGTTTGTATTTTCCCCAGTGACTACTGATGCTGAACATCTTTTCATGTGCTTTTTGGACAGGCATATATCTCTTTCAGAGAAGTTTCTTTTTAAGTAAAAAACTCATTTTTTAATTAGAACGTCTGTTTTTTGTTGTTGAGTTATAGGATTTCTTTATATATTCTGAATATCAGGTCCTTAGTAGGTATATGATTAGTAAATATTTTCTCACATTGTGTCAGTTACCTTTTCACTCTGTTAACAATGTCCTTTCATACATAAAAGTTTTTAATTTTGATTTAGTCCAGTTTGCTTTTTTCTTTTGTTGCCTTTGCTTTTGGTGCTATTTTGGTGTTGTATCTAGGACTCACTTTTGAATGTAAATGTGTTTAGTCATTAGGATATGTGTACATAATGTGTTGGTCGTTCTCTAAATTTAACTCCTTGACATTCCAGTTGTAGAAAAGAGAACGGGAGCTACCTGAAACACAGGTTATGATAAGATGTTGCAATCAGTGAAGGAAGCTGCTTGACAGGAAATAACAGAAGAATTGCTAACAGATACCAGGTAGGAGTGATGAGCAGAGGAAGTGCTACATAACCTATTCACAATCCCAGCAACTCTCCTATAAAATGGCCTTTACTGAAGTGTCATAAAAGCAAATGGCATAGCAAAACTCTGTGGGACTTTCAAAAATTATCCTTCCGTCTTCTCCTTGACTCAGCACTATGAATCAGGGAAGCATGTCATATGTGAAAGCACTGTAAGATTGTGGTATTGTGATTAATTATATTTGCTTAATAAGTAAGCATGTAACATTGGAACATAAGAACTTGGATTTAGGAAGGAAGTGGTATACATGGAAATATACCACCTGACTTTCCTTTCCAGGAAAGACTTACCGCTCAACTGCAAGGAGAATAATCAGCAGAGAGCCTCCAGTCAACAGGTCCTTTGAGTTCTGCCTTCTACTCCAAAAGGCCATTTCACCTGAGATCCTGGCCTTCTTCATGTAGCCTACTTTGGTGGCTGAGAGAGGTGAGAGTGTAAAGGTTAGGCCATTTTGATCCAATGTGCTCACTGCTTTTGTGGGTAAGGGTTGCTCTAAATCTCCCTAGTGGAGCCCCTAAGATTGCCTGGGTCTGTACTGCAATTTCATCTCTTCTCTGTTTAATCACCCTTTCCCCACCTTTCTTTCATAGGTGCTGATCTCTTACATCCAAACTCCAGTTCAACATACGCTTCTAAAGAACCAAACCTATGAAAAGCAAACATCTCTTTTAAAAAATACTTTTAATCCTTTTAAATTCAAAATTATTCTTGTCTCTTATAGAAGACATGAAAATTTAAGTTGGAAAAAGTAAATGTCTCATAACGTTGGCCACCATCTTTGAAGACCATTTATCATAGTCTTAAGTAACTATTCCAACCTGTGGGTTTATCATCATTTGCTTATCCTCTGAATAATTGCTATCATTTCTAGTTTTTTTCTAGTTTTTGACTAGTATAAATGATGCTACAATAAACACCTTTGTGTATATAGATTTTAATTTGTTCTAAATATTTTTCTTAGAATTTCCAGAAATAATGGGTTTAAGCCAAGTGATTTTTAAAGGCTCTTTTTGGATCATTTTCTAAAGGGTTGAACCAGCATTTACTGTCATACACAGAGCACAAGACAATGGGGTGCTCATCTCAGTGCATTTTCTCTCTCATTTTATAGAACAGACAATTACTGATTATAATATAGTAATTTATGACAGGGCTGAGTCTCCTGAATGTTAGATTCAATTAATTATCTTTGGCTCAAATGTGTATAAAACCTAAGTGTAGAAAGCAGCTCTTTTTCATCGGTCTGCCAGTATTCTTCACTCTTAGGCATGGATGTCAATCCTCAGAGGATATTTTTATGGGGAAAGATGTGAGTAGGTGATGATGGTAGTAGCTCGGAGATTCCTCATAAGGGAGTGACTAAAGATAGATTACTGAGGGAGTGGCCTTGAGAATAAAAAGCTGGGCAAAGATGCGGTAGTGGATGGGGACCCCTAGACAAAGGGAGTTCATCTGTTTCTTTCATGGTGCCACGTGTATGTGGTAGTAATGCACCCAAGACTTGGGGCAACCACACAGTGGTGTTACTTAATTTTTTTAAAATAGTTATAGTCTATAAAACTGTTCTATAACCTTTTTTTAACTTAACATATAAATTTTCTGTCATTCTATGTGTATCTTAAAGGATTCAAATAGTTTGTATCATGCTAAATAAATATATAGATTCTCAAATAAGTGCCAGTGTTTTCATTTTAAAGATAAAGAAACTGACAGGGAATTTTAAAAAACTTCTACAAGTCCCGCAACTAGTAACTGAAATCCAGTCTCATTTGACTTCACATACCAAGACTTTCCCATGACGCTATGTTGACCCTCAGAGCATAAGAAATTAAGTCTCAAGTCCTTTCTTGATTTCTGGCAGTTGTTCTGTGGACAAGGTGTCTGTAGAAGGAAGCAGAGTGGTAGAAATTAGTCCCTAACCACCACCTCCCTGAAATTTTTTCTGGTATTTTGCAATTAACAAACTTGCGGCAATTGAAATTCAGCTCAAGCACTTAACTGTTAAGTACTGGGAACACAGAGATAAACAGGGATGTCGGTTTGAATATCTGTATATGCTTCAATATATTTCAAAAGTGAGTGTAAAGAGGCCCTTATTTCAGACCTAGCACCTTGTGCACAATGGAAGTTTCCAAGAGTGAGCCAGTGGAGCCCACACCCCCCAATGTCATGACTGGTCCTTCCCACGCTTACTGCTTTGCCAGAGACAGGTGGCCTGATTAGAGTGGCAACATTTGCTCATACCTTAGATTCCTCTTGATACCATAGGATGCCTTTCTTTCCGGCTTTTAGTGATGAAGATACCCATTGCAATTTTGGAGTTTTTCTGTAGTTTGCAATCTATGCTAAGGATATGAGAATTTGCCTCTCAATGAGGATGCCTCCAGTTTCCTCTAGAGGGCACTCACTGCTGCTTGTGGGTGAAGTGCCGTTCCTGGGAGGAATGCGAAGTCCTGCATCTGTCATCAGTGGGCTGGGAGACTCACAAAAGCTATGTGACTTTTTCATAGTTTGCTCTAAGGGATGGTTGGAATGAGTTTCTTTGTCCAGTTGGGAGAATAGGAGGGAGAGGTGGAAGGGTTCTTTGTCCACCCTGACTCTCCTCAGTGGCCCTCTCCTCCCCTGCTTCGGGGCAGTAAGTGGCCCTGGAGGAGGTGGAGGCAGAAAGGCACCAGCCTGGGAGAGCAATGACTGCACAATGCTGCTCTAAGCCTGCAATGTTTGGGGGAGAAGATTAACCATCGCAGGGTGGTGAGAACTCCCAGTTCAGAACACAGAGGAGGAAAGAACAGAATATTGAGATGCAAAGATTTATGAGGGAGAAAGACTCACGTAAGAAAAGGAAATTAGAAACCAAGCAAGCAGAATATTCAAAAGACAACCATGCACCACGCATAATAATGAAGTTTCAATGACTCCCTGTGCTGCAGGTCGGTCTCCTCACTAATTTATATGGCCACCTCCTTCCCTCTGCAAACTGGTGGATATGGGGTGAGGGCTTTGCAAATGTTTCCTCATTGCTCCTTTCTCTGTTTCCAAAAGGAAGGTCAAGTTGTCCAGAAACATCCATGGGCGTCCAGCTGGAGAACAGGCTCTGAGCGCCTGCCATGTGCATAGAGTAAGCAAGCGAGACAGTGGCAGCTATGGGACTAGCAGGCAGACTTTCTCATCGGTGCCATGTGGACAGTGCCAGGGTCCCTCAGGCACCTCAAGAGGATGGAATCAGGACTGAGGAATGTAGGCAAATGTCAGTAGATGAGTGGCTTTTGAAATGGGGGCGACATTCAGACTGTGCTGGCTTCCTTTGGAAAATGATGCTACAGAGAGATCCTGTCTGGTTAAGGCTTGTTCTATTGATTTATTCCATGGAAGACATTCATGCCATGCTCTCCACTGCCATCCCTGAGTCCAGGTCCCTTCCTCTTCTTACCAGAACTAGTGCCCCCTGCTCGCACCCTCTCCCTTCCAGTCAGGACTGGGAACCAGGGACATCTTCCTGCTTCTACTACAGCACCCCCCAGATGGAAAACTTTCTATGATAAGATTACAAATAAGCTGCATCATCCCTCTAAATGTGGTTTATTTGTCCTATGTGATACCTTAAAAAAAATTTGAATTTCCCCTCAACATTGAAAAAGGAATATTTTTAGATAAATATCTGAGTTCCTAGCTTTTTTTTTTTTTTCTGGGAGCAGGGAATATTTGGCAATCTTAGGCCTGTGTTTTAATTTGCAATTGACTGGAGCAGAATGGCACATGCTGCCTTCAAAGAGGGCAGAGTTCTCCAGCTTATCTCAGTCCCTACCCCTTCCCTGTCCTGTGCCATTTGAAAACTTGAGTGGTCCTCTTATGATTGAGGTGTTCAACTTAACTTTTTACTAGATGATTCCTCAATACTCCATCTCTTCTTATAGTGAATAATTGTATTAACCTTTCTCTGTTCAGATTACTGTGTGGTATTTCTCTTCATTGCATTCTGAGTTATATAGGTGGCACAGTATATTTAAAGGAAAGGTGCAGGCGGGAATGAATGTGAGCAGCCAGGCAGTCAGGCAGAGAGAGGGGGAAGAAGCATCTTAATTTAATTTAGTTGTTCATCTTGGTTGTTCCCGCTATCCCAGGGCATGAACTGGGGACCTTGGGATGTAGATAGACTGTGCTCAACCCCTACTCCACCAGGATACATCTATTATTTTTAGTCTGATAAAGTGGCAGGAAATGTCCAGAGAAGAAATAAGAAGAAAGAGAAAGCTTTCAAATTAAAGAGATTTGCATTTGGATTCCAGTTTTGCCACTTATTTCTTTTAACCTTTCTGAACCTGCATATCATCATTAAAATTGGAAAATAATGTCCACTTCACAGAATTTTCTTAAAAAAAATAGATGTACTATGACTAAATAGCATCATAGAGATTGGCACTCAGTGGTGATTCAATAAAATGATACCAACAACAGCAGCAAGTGGTCAAGAGCTGAGAATAAATTGTAGGCCGGTCTGCAGGTGAGAGTACTATTCAGTCAAACCATATTTGATGGAAGGTCCTTGTTATTAAGTGAAATGCATCCTTTACGGGCACTGGAGTGCTACTATTATTAAAAGGAGAGAGAGACTGTGTGTGTCTGGCTTTCAGCTTTGTAGGTCCCATTTAATCAGTACTCCAGGAATGTCCAAGCTTTTGATAGCTGATGCATGTCAACTAAAATCAGTTATTTTAGTCTTTAGGATAACAGGAGTGACTCACTTAGGGATTGATCCATTCCTCAGTCACTATTATGAAGATTAGGAACAGATTGCTTGTTTTTATGTTCCGCAGACTATTTGTGGAGAAACAGTCTTAAACTGAAATGATCATTTATATTAAAACTGCACAAATGACAACATAGCACAAGCACCATTGCAAAGCTTGTGCCAGCAGTTTACCTGTTGATGTGGACATTTTCATATCTCAAAGTTCATGTGTAAGATGTTTTGCTGTCTTAACAATGTTAGAACCAGCATCAGGAATAGTGGCGATGGAGACATAAAGGGATAATAGACTGTCAAGTTAAGTATGAATCTTAACACTGATGGAGCTAGCAGTGTTAAGCTAGTGAGGATTTCTAGCAGCTTCTAGACTCTTACGTGGGAAAGGTGGGGTATATTGAGAATACCCTCATCCTGTTCTGAGAAGGTCCTCCAAGTGATCACTTTGGCCTGATAAACTTCAGGCAAGTGCCCATTCATTAGGGAAGTCCATTTCGGAAAGGTTAAGTATGCTGTTTGGATCTATTATCTGGAGCTTGATGTGTTACCTGACGTAGTATATTTTCTTCCACATTTGCATTTGAGATGTGCTATTTTGAAAAGTGTGTGTGTGTGTGTGTGTGTGTGTGTGTGAAAGGTATGAATGAGAGTTTCATTCAAGCATTTGTGCACTAAGACCAAGTGACCAGATCACAGCAGCGTGACACTTAGGTCTGGTTGTTAAGCCTGCAGTACTGTCATCTACAGAGAACAAACTGGAGAGAACATGAACTAGGTTGCTGGAATGGCATGTGGTTTTATTTAGTACCAAACAGGCCATTAGTCAAAAAATCACAAATAAGGGTCACAATATACACTTGTAAGAGGATGAGAGACAGTGGATGGTCCATCTTAAGAGACAGGGAAATGAGGTGGGTTCAGAACTGCAGAATATGGAAGAACTTTGGGTCTAATGAAATAAATAGTGGGCCTGGAAAGGTAAAAGCAATTGTCAGCCACTCTCTGTTGTATGGACCTTGCCCCAAGGGCTTTTATTATACATCCTGTGTTAAGAAGTGTGGCTGTCCCCCCACTTAAGGTACACGATGTAAAGTAAGCGAATATTCTTGGAGAATAGAGTTGTAAGTTGATAAGAGGTGGAAGCAAGGTTTTGGCCCCTCGCTGTTCTGGCTTTAGTTGACATGACATGTGACAAACAGGGAGGATTTATAGAATAAGTAAGCACTTCTCGATGCCCCTTGGAAGTACTTGAGAAGGTGAGCCCGATAAAAGGCTAGACTTCAAGTGAAGGACAGGGGTTTGAGTCGCTATTTGAGTATTAAAAGACCAGAAAATGTGAGCATTTCTGGGTTAAATAACTATTTCAGAACTGTAGGTCTAATAAAACCACCAGAACTATCAAGAGTAGAAGTTGAATGAAAGAATTATATTAATGACCTGGCATTGACAAATTATTACTAATAATAAGCTGTACAGAAATGATATGTCTCCTCACTTTTTTCTTGCTACACTTGGAAATCTGGGAGGGGTCAAACAGTCCTCACTCGTGGTTCACACAGGACCCCGTGCTCTCCGTGTGTCTCCTAACCGTCCAACTAGCTTCATGGTTCCTGCGGTTGACCAACTTTGATATGCTTCCCTGACTAGGTTTCAGTTCTTGACTACTGCTTTGCTCCATACCATTCATCACCCTGTGAGTATAAAGACTTGGCTGTCCCTTCTGACTCAGACTTACGTGTACCCTCAGACATAGTTATTTTAGCTCTCCGTCCTTACCACCTTACTTCTTTCTTTCTTCCTTCTCTTACCTGTTCTAAAATTAAGGTGGTTATGGACATGTAACTAATCAAGATACAATGTGAAATTAATTCAAGATAAATTGTTAAATTAATATAAAATATTAAATATAAAATATTAAACATGAATAGATGCGCCCTGGTAGTTTAGCAGTTAAGTTTGCTGCTTCTGGCTGACACAAACCACCCACAGCCCAAGGACCTGGTTCCTGTACTGGGACATGGAGGGAGCAACCAGGATAAACAAATAAGCACACCCTGGTTGAATACAGTTAGATCAATTGTCTCTGAAGGAGTAAAGGCCACGCATCCCTGGGTTCAAGTCTCAGGTCCAAGGATAAAGGACCAAATGACTAATGTGAACAACTAAATAAAAAATTTTAAAAATAAAGCGCTTCTTTCTTCCTCTTTTCTCTTTCTATCTGCCTGCCAACTCACCTTCATTCCTACCTGCACCTTTCCTAAAAAAAGAAAACTATGAACAGCTAGATAAAATAAGTACCACATTTATTCGATTCTAAGCCACCATTGATTTTAAGCTGCACCCCGTTTCTCAGGAGGTTTTTGTTAAAATAAAATATTATAAAATTTATTTGCAAAGTTGCCATTAAATGTAAGCCACACTCAATTTTCAGAGACATTAAAAAGGCAAAATAAGTGTGGTTTACAATAAAATAAATACAGTAAATACTTCTTTCTCCTGTCTCTTCCTGCCTGTCTGCTTACTGGCCTTCATTCCTGCCTGCACCTTTCTTTTAGAAAAAAAGTACATGAATAAAGGAAAGAAAAAATATGGGTGGATTAAAGGGGACATAAATATATTTCACTAATTCAAATCAAAACAACAAGCAATGAGATAGCACCTCATACCTGTGGGAATGGTTATTATGGTTCTAATGCAAGTAGGAATAAATGTTGGTGAAAATATGGACAAAAAGGAACACTTTCACACTGTTGGTGGGGTGGGGGTATAAATTGGTGCAATCATTATGGAAAGCAGTATGGAGATTAAAAAAATAGAATCTCCTTATAATCCAGTTATCCCACTCCTGGGTTTTTATCATAAAAATATAACAACTCTAATGGAAAGAGCTATATATACCCTGTTTATTACAGGCTAATGTATAGTAACAAAGAGTTGGAAACAATCTAAGTTTCCATTAGCAGATGAGTGGATAACAAAGATGTGGTATACATATTCAATGGAATAGTACTCAGCTATTAAAAAAGAAGTGAAATCTTGTCATTTGAACCAACATGGATGGACCTAGAGGAGACTATGCTAAGTGAAATAAGTCAAACAAACAGAAGAAATAAGTCACATATAGAAAAAAAAATACTCTGTGATTATACTCATATGTGGTATATAGAGAAACTGAATCAAACAAACAAACAAAAAAGATGCTTAGTCTATTAAAAAAAATTAGTGGCTATCAGAGGGAAGGGGGAGGGATAAGAAAATTGGGTAAAATGAGTCAATTATATGGTGAAGGATAGAATCAAACTGTCAATGATAAACAATGTATTATATACAGATGTTGATTTACATGATGCGCACCTCAATCATAATGTTACAAGGCAATGTTACTTCAATAAAATCAAACAAAAGCAAACTCTAATGTGTGTGTGTGTGTGTGTGTGTGTGTGTGTGTGTGTGTGTGTATCTTGCTAGAGAGCAATCAGTGAAAGGAAGCTCATTAATAACCAGTCATAGGGGTCATAAAGTAAAAGCAAGTCATACAGTCTATTCTTTATACTAAAATCAGAAAGAAAGTTTTCCCAAGAACATCATAGAGAAGATTTTGTGTTACGCAATGGAGAGGACCCTCAACAACAATTTTTTATGGTGGCAGTGGCATGGACTTGGTTAAAGCTGATCACAGAAAAGCTCAGTTCCAAAAAAGAAGTTCTTGAGTGGGCCAGTTCAATAAGGTCTACTGGGTTAGATTTTAATAGATGTTGAATGATAGTGAATTTGAGATTCTCCACCTTCCCAAATCTTGCATCTAGCTAATTCTGTGTTCCCCAGCAAGAACAGGAATCTATCCCATAATGAGTCACTGTAGGATGAATTTTGATGTTGTTCTTTGAGCCCCACCAACTCAACCTATCACTGCTTATGACCCAACTCCAGGAATTTC
Organism: Solenodon paradoxus; assembly: GCA_004363575.1. Lineage (NCBI taxonomy): Eukaryota > Metazoa > Chordata > Mammalia > Eulipotyphla > Solenodontidae > Solenodon > Solenodon paradoxus. Next base: position 518,686 of record RJWH01000738.1, on the reverse strand, counting down.
TAGTTTCTTGTTCTCCTTTGCTCTCTCTTCTTTCCAGTCATTTCCTAAAATCCCAGCATATTCAACTATTCTCACTGAAAGTGACTTCTTCCTTCTCTTCTGAATGGCTTGAGTGGGTTTTTCATCCTTAACAAGTCTCCTTTTCCCTAACTACAAATGGGGGCTGTGTCTATATCATGATTTTGATGTGAAGAGTTGATGAAAGATCTACATAAATCCTTAAGCATAAGCCTACCTATCAAATAGGATGGAAAGGAAAAATTTTGATTTTCCTCTTCTTCAATACAGTATAGAGTTGGGTTTTGTTTGTTTGTTTGTTTAATATGTAGACTTGTTAAATCGAGTGCATTACTTAATTCATGTAAATTCTTCCTTCCAAGGAGACAATATCTTTCAAATTTTCAAAACTCTCCTTCCCCTAGCTTGCAGACTGTAGTGATTTGGACACAGCAAGAATTCAATTCATATGGACAAGATGATTGCAACTGGAATGATACCAAAGGAGAAACAGAGCAGGACAGAAGCCAAATCCTACACTCCATCTGAGGGTTCATATGGGAGCCAGTGAAAGTCAAGACAGGACCATGTTTCTGAGGTACTGTCATAGAATTCTACAAAGTTCTTTTCCCTTCAAAGTGTGGGAGAGAGAGGTGAGGAGGAGGAGAGGAGGAGGAAGAGGGTAGGAGGAGGAGATGAAGGAAGAAAAGAGAGGGAGAGGAAGGGAAGGAGAGAGGAGAGGAGAGGGAGTTAGAAGTTGGGAAGGGTAGAAGATAGGAGGAAACCGGAAGAGTCTTTTTTTCCTTCTCACTCAAATTCAGTAAGTATTTTAATAGCCCTATTTTCTTAATTCTCTTGCCATTTAATTTGAGGGCTTTGGTAATGCACAATTGTTAGCACAATAAAGATTTTTTTCCTCTTAAATAAAGAGAAGCTTTGTGTTTGAATGAAAGTCACATACAGAAAGAATCTATTATTTTTTTAAACTCTATTGTAGAATGAGTCTCAGACATGAGTCAAACACTTCTCTTCCCCTTTCTCCACCAACCTTCCCCAGTGCCACCTAAGGAGACTTGAAAATAACTCATGGCATTTCAGGGAAAATCAGCAGGCTATTGAATTTATTCTAAACGAGTCTTAATAAAAAAGAATGGTCCTCCTCTGAGTTCATGGAATGAGAGGCGTGTAGGAGGGTCCACAGTGGAGGAGCCGAGTAGGCCTGTCTGTTTAGGGAGCTCAAGCATATCAAAACATGTCAGAGTATTAAAGGCTGATGATCAAGGGTTCTGTTTGAATCTGGGCTCACTAAACCTCAAAGAGGAGGGGATCAGGACCCATTGGAACTAATGACTAGTTCCCATTTTAATCATTGTAGCTAGTAAGAGGGCTTACTTTCACCTCTTTTTAAAAACATTTTTATTTATTTTATTTAGTTGTTCATGTTTTGTTGTTCCCCTGGGACTGGGTCCTTGGCATGCATGTGGACTGCGCCCTGCCGGAGGCAGGAGACCCAACCTCTACTCTATCGGATGCATCTTACTTTTGCATTTTAATGTCCCAGACTGAAGCATTATACCTGGAAGCAAGGGACAGACACGTGTACCAACTCAATCCAACGATGCATTTGGGCTAAGTGGAGGAATGATTTTGAGGCAAACGTTGCATGCTGATACAGAGTAGGTATACCCTCCTGGTAAAACCTCAGGCGGTTCTGTCTTTGCCTGTTTCTGACCACTTTGGACACCTGCATATTGACTTCAAAAGTCAGATAAGACCCATCCAACCCAGATATTTCTCTGTAACTAAGCCTTAAAGAAAATCTTTTTTTTTTTCCACCTTGGGATGAAGGTGGAAGAATTAAGAAAGACACATTTTGGAACTGAAACATTTTATATTTCACCCAATGGTTACCTCACAGTTAAATACCTACAAAAACTATAAAAGTTATAAAATAGACTCTCTAAGGAACTAATAAAAATCCTTAGGTCTGGCTGAGAGAATTACATGTGTGGTTCTTAAATTCATAATTCTCTTATTCCAGTTCCACAGATTATCTTCTATGTGCCACCCCATATTTTTTAAATAATAAATTATACGGAAATGTGTCTTTCTTCTACTGGAGACGTTCTTCTCTGTCTTTATCATATCCTGGTTCATTTTATGCACATTATCAATGAATCACCAAAAAAATCTTTGACTTTCTCCAATGAGAAAGGAGCTGTCCCCGCCTTCCATCACTACTCTACCCTCCACCACTATCTGTTCCAGATGCTCCAGCTTTCTGACTAACACCATGAGCCCTATGTCTCCTCTCTGAGCCCAAGACCTTCATTTGACCTTTGAGCCCATCCTCTTTCACCTACTCAAACATACGGTTCTAGTAAATCTCTCCTTCTTCTCTGTTGCTCCTGGATCATTCTCAGCAGAATGCCCACATACTGTTACTTTCCCATCTAAAAAATAAATCTTTTCTTGGTCCTACTTTCTTTTTCAGCTGCATCCCATTTCTCTTTTCCCCTTTACAGCAACACTCCTTGAAAGAGGTGCTGCCTCCTATTCCTTCCTCTCATTATCTCATAAACTCACTATGAGCTGGTATTCAGCTCCATTATTTCACTCAAACTACTTTTATCAAGATCAACAAGGACTGCTATGGAGCTAAATCCAATAGTCATTTCTCATGATTGACCACTGGTCCGCCCCCAATTACCTTTCCATTCCTATTTTCCAACTTCTGTTTCTGCTCTCTCTCTCTACTCCAACCACACAGCCCTTAATGCTGTTCAAAATCCTCTAATCGCACTCTCTCCTCAGGTCTTTGCTCTGGTTGTTTCCTCTGCCTAGGCTGCTCTTCTCCCCATATATCTGCCTGCCTCTTAGACCTCTTTCAAACTCTGCTCAGTGTCACCTTCTAAGTGACACCTATCCTGACCATTCTATTAAAAATTGTGGCCCCCACTCACCCACCCTGCTGTTGTCCTTCGTTCTTTTTTGTATCATTAACTATTACGGAGTAAAAAATTGTCCCCCAATTAAATAGCTTAAAATAATAGACATTTATTATCTCTCACAATTTCTGCAAGTAGGTGAGGAGTTAGGCAGAACTTAGTGGCTCTGACTTGGGGCGTTCTGTGATATTGTGGTCACATGTCACCCCAGAACACAGCAGTCATCTGAAGGCTTGACTTGGGCTGGAGAATTTATTTCTAAATAGCTTCTTTGCACAACTATTGTCAGGAAACCTGTTTTTTTCCCCAACATGGACCTCTCCCAGGACAGGTGGAGTGTGCCTCATGACATGATAGCTGGTTTCCCCTCAAACAAGTGATCTAAGGGATCACCAGCAGAAGCTGCAATGTTTTTATAATAAAGGTTTGGCAATCAACCAGCATTACTTTTGTGATACCCAGTTGGTCTCACAAGCCAGTCCTACTCCATAAAGCAGAAACACAAGATCTTTTTCCAGGAGGTAGGAACTTTGGGGACCATCATGGAAGCTGGATGCTATACCTTCTCTCTATTTTTGTCCAAGGTAGTTACCACCTTTTAACATAACATATCAGTTATCTATTTCAGATGTTTAATTTTGTGGGGTTTTTGTTGTTGTTGTTATTTCTTTTTTTACTAGGATGTAAGCTCCTTGAGGGTGATGACCGTTTCATTATTGTGTTATATCTCTAGTGTCTAGCACAGTGTCTGGCAGATATTTGTCAAATAAATCACTGAATAGAAGGCTCCATAAAATTCTCCCTACTTGATTATTATTCTGCAGCAGCTTCTCTTAAATTGCAAGGAGCTGCAGCTCCAGCCAGCTCTTTACACTCCTCTGACCATTCAGTGACCCAGCTTTGTTTTCTGATCCAATCTACTTAGTGTCTTTGCTGGAGTGAATAACTTCCCGATTGAGATCTGAGCAACACACACACACACACACACACACACACACACACACACACACACACGTTAGCAATTTTCTTTGACCATTTCATGCCCAGTATAAAACCAGCAAGTTCTCATCCAAAATATCTTCTGACTCAGTTCTAAGACCTAAGGAGTGAATGATGACAAGTAGAAGCAAGTCATAGGAAGTAGGTCTGGGCTTGGGGCATCTGTGAGAGGGTACATGATGGTCTAAGAGGAATGATTAGAATCCAGGGGGTGATCTTGCTGCCCTCAGAGTTCAAGGATTACTCAGAGGAGAAGTAACACTTGTTCCCTCAACTGAGGTGCTAGTGCCCCTGCTGGGGCTGGAAGAGATGGGAATCATAACTAAGGGGAGTGGTACAAAAACAGGAGGCAACAGGGAAGGGCAGTGGCAGAGCAAATGAGGAGCAGGCCATAGCTTCATCTCCTTCCGCAGCTATCCCTCCACCTGTGCTCTTGGGCCCACGCTGATTATTTCCTCATAGGCTCCAGATTCAACCATTGCCCCCACCTCATTCCTTGCTTCTTCCTTTACCTCAGGTTTTCCTCCTCAGTCTACACACATAGTTAGCTCTCCCTTAAACTAAAAACCTCGTCTTCTGGGACCCCAGGAGAAGTTTTTCTCATTCCTAACCATTCCCCAAATAAAAGGAGTGTGCACACACATACATGAACACACATATACACACTTTCCTCTATCATTTGGTTCTGTTTTCAGCCACCATTTGTCTTTCTTTGGCAAATGTATTTTATGAGCTATCTGTATGCCTAGCTTTCCTCATTAATTCATATGTTTATTAGTCTATTCAATTAGCAATTTAATGAAGACCTACTATGTATAACACACACACATTGGGAACAGAGAAATGGATTATGATTTCCACCCTCAAGGAGCTCTCTGCCAAATAGGGGACACAGAAAGGTAAACAAATGATAACATAATGCGAAAAAGAAACAGTGAGGACCTCTCCAATGTCCAGAGTTAACTCGAGAGAGGGAGACATTGGCAAGAGAAGAGAGAGGCAGGAGTTGGAGATGTTTTCTTGGAGATGTGGACTCAGAACTAGATTTTGAAAGACAACAGATGAATATAGGGTCAGGGTAGGGTCAGGTGGGGAAAGAGAATCCTGAACATTGAATAAGAGATACTGGTCATCTTATCAAATGCAGAGGGATGATATAGACTGAGCAAAATTCCATAGGAGTTGGTAGCAGGAAGATCATTAAGGGATCTGCTGATTTACCTGGCGTAAGAGGACAACATTGGGATGAGGCCAAACAAGCAAGTCTGGGATAGACAGTAGCTTAGTGTCACTAGTCTCTTCGGGTTGGTGTGGAAATTAGATGGGTTCCATATTGACTCGGTGACAATACCCAGCACATTACTAGAGGTGCAAGATGAAAATTCTCATTCTTGGGTGCCAACCCCATGCTCATTCTACTGCATCAGGAAGATCTGGGAGAAGTTTTCATTCTCAGAGTTCTTGGCAGTCTGAAGTCACTCAGTTCTCACTGCTCATTTAGGAGAAACAGAACTCTGAGCTTGCTGTGTTCTGACAGGATCAAACCTCCCCTCACCAATTCTTTCGCGTGGCTTCTTCACCTGATTTCTTCAAAAAGAAGAATGCCTCTAGCACAGGGCAGAGGACAGACCTCTCCTGACAGACCCCAAGATATCCCTGAACTCTTCCCGGGCCACACATCAGGTGGGGAACTTTATCATTAAGGAGGAGACAGAGTCTGCTGAGGAGGGTCGAGTTTGGGTCACTGCAGTTTTGTTAGTGCCTGGTGAGCAGGGAGGGCGTGCTCTCCAGGAGGGCGGTGGGACACCCCCACACCCCCGCCCGCCCCGCTCACCAGCCCAGGAGACAGCCATATTGGCTGCAGGGAACAGTGGATCTGCTTCATTACCTGACCCTAGAACAGTCTCAGTGGAAGGCAAAAGGGCATAATTATGCTGAAAGTTTAAAAATGCCATTCCTAAAGAAAAAAAAAAAAAAAACACTAATAAGTGTACTACCAGAGATAACTATTGTTAACTTTTGGAGGTGAATCCTTTTAGTTCTCTCTCCTCACTGGCTTTTTCTACATAAGAGGCAAACTTTACTTCATGTTAATAAATATATTTCCAAATACGTAATTTTAGATGATTGTATTACATTACTATGAATCAACTAAAGAGGTATTTGAATGGAACAAGGAAACATGCTTGTGTGAGTCTGTCTTCTGTCTCAGCAACCTCCCACCAGACAACCCCTCCAGAGACCACATTCCTATAACTCTCAGTATATCTGAAACAGGGTTTTTCCCTCCCCACCATTCCCTTCTCCCAGAGTTCCATTTCCTAGTTGCCCACATTCAGATCACTAGAGTTCACTTTTTCTTCCTTTCCTTAACATCTGTTGGTCACCACGTCATCTCAATTCTTCTTTTGCAATACTTTTTCATCAACCGCATCCCCTTTTAAATGTTTGCTTTCAGTACCTGAGTCCAGAACATTATTAACAGATGTCTAATTGCAAAATTCTCTAATTTACAGTAGTTACTCCTTAAATTATGTCCCTGCCTTGATCTCTTTCCTATTTTTTTCTCTAATTCAGTCTGCAGAATAATGCCAGACTTTAACTCAAAACATTTCAGGACTTCAATTTTTTTTAAAAAAACGCTTTTTACCTTTATAGCATATCTCATGTTATTTCTATTTCTGAAAATAAATGATGCCTGGTCACCTAGAGAAAAATATACTTCTTAAGAGCTCTGTCTACCCGTATCTATCATTTATAAATAACTGTCAGTCTCATTGGCTAGCCTAATACTTGGCAAAATGGTACCTACTCAATAGATATGAATGGATGAATAAACAAATGAAGGAAATGTATTCTATTTTCTACTTTTTTATCATAAATACGGAATTATGTCTTCTCTGGATTAAAATCTAAAAGTTAATGGGCAGACTTAGAAATCTTTGCATGGAAGAAATAAACATGATAAACAGGCATGAGGCATTGTGTTGAGAATGTTGATGGTAGGAAGTTTCCATCACTTTTAAAATTTTAGAGTAACTCTTTGTAGCATATCCAAAATCTAGGGCCTCTAATGATTTAGCAATTCCATTTTTTCTGACTTCTTCCCCTTAAGTAAATTAAATATATATCATAAGCAACTTGAAGGAAGAGGTAAAATATTACTTTTGGTATACAATGAATGTAGGTGATGCAGATAGAAGAAAGGAAACCTCCCGTTCAGTGAGGGTGACACAAGGGTAAGCAGAAAATCAATGAGTTCCATTGGTATCGCATAGTGCTGGGCCTTGAAACGAGTGTACCTTGGACACATTACTATTCTACTCTGTCTGATTCCTTATCTATAAAATAGAGATGATGCCTCCCATGTATGGTTATTGAGAGGGTTAAGTACAGTTAGGGTGTATTTTTGCTTAGCACATAGTAAAATAATGCAATAAATAAGTATTAATTTTTACTAGGCAGGGCTCTACAGAGAAATGGAATCCATGGGTAGGAGATTTATTATAAGAAATGGACTCACATGATCATGGAGGCTGACAAGTCCAGAATCTGCAGAGTCATTGTTCCAGTTTAAATCCCAAAGTTGTCAGACTTCTCTATAACAAGGAAGAACAGATGTTCCGTTTTAAAGGTCATCAGGTTTTAAAATTCTCCCCTATTCAGGGTAGGGTGAGCATTTGTTCTCTTCAGCACTTCCACTGACGGATGAGACCCACTTAAAATATAGAGGACAAACTACTCAGTCCACCACCTAAATGTAAATCTCATCTGAATACACCCTCATAGAAACAACCAGAATCATGTTCCACCTAGTCATGAGCACCCCATGGCCCAGTCAAGCTGAAACATAAAATAAAACATCACAACTGTTATCAGTAATAAAACTTGTAGGCACATAGTGCTATGGGAGTATAGGCTATTGATCAGTCTGGAGGTGATAACTAAAGGGCTGATCCCAGAGGAAAGGACTGATGAAGGCTTCCTAAAAGTTATGGAGTCTAGTAGACTGTGGGTCATCCAGGTGAGAATGTTCAGAAGACATTCAATATAGAGACCTGGGGTTCCGGGGACAAAATTGCCAGCAGATAAGAATTTGAGTGTCAAGTTAGAAGCTGAAGCCATGAGAATGGATGAGGTCAGTCAAAAAAAGAGTATAAGTAAAGAGAGGAATAAAATCATGAAGAATAACAGCACCTTATAGGCAACAGACAGAGAAGAGTGGTTAAAAGAAAAATGGCTGAACTGGAATGTTCCCCCCAAATCTAAGAAGCAAGTAAATGCCTTCTTTTTAAAAATATATTCTGTTAATTCAAAGATCTTAAAATTAGTTTGAAGAAAATTGGTGTTATTTGTACTGAAACAATAAACACACATTAAGTGAGGTCCATTTGGCTTCTGGCTTTTATCACATTTTATTTTGAAGCCTTCCACCTGCAAAACATTTGCTGATAATAGAGCAAGTGCCAGGCAGGCAGCTAAAGAGAGTGGATGCAACAATGAGCAAAACCTATTTCTGACTTCAGACATTCATAGCCCAAGACTGAGAAGGAATAGGAACAATTCAATAGAGGGTGTTAATTGTACAGCCTGTGATCAGTATCATGGACTCTGATTCAGACATTTAGATCTGAATCCCAACTCAGTTACTTACTAGTTAGTTTTGAGTCCTTGGACAAATTTCTTAAGCTCTCTCTCTATTTCCATCTATAAAAAAGGAGGATAATAATTGTTGCTAACTTACAGGGTTGCTGTGAGGATAGAGTGAATTGCCTGAAATGGAGTAAACACTCTCTGTCAGTGTCTATAATTACTAGGTTAATCATGGCAAACCTCAGGTACCATGGGAGAGGAGACCAGGGAAATCTTAAGGGGCAAGTGTGTCCTCTATACAATTTGGTAGTCATTCTGCATCTTTGATTTATTTCCCTGTGTCTTTATTGAGTCTCTACCAAACCACATGCTTACTCACCTGCCTGCCTCAAAGGGCCAGTGATTGGTCATCACGAGCCAGCAGAGCAGGTGTCTCACCTTCTCGATGCCCCTTTGATAAGGAAGGCCTTCCCTTCAGGAAACAGAGACTCTCTTTTTCTTTTATTCCTGTCCACCATGGCCAGTCATCCACGGACCTCCTGTCCTGAGACCCTTTGCTCAGGACATTTGTATTTCTCATCCCCTTCTGAGCAGTGAGTGCTGCTGGTCTTCAGCTTCTCCTGCTCTTGAGAATCTGCTCTGTCCTTTCCTTGGGTGTGCTCCCGCCTCTGTATGCCATCCAGGGATTTTAGGAAAATCAGGAAGCAAGACAGATTCAAGAAAGGGAAGTGAGGCTATTACAGCCTGTGAGCCCTCAAAGCCCAGGTTCAGGAGAGAGTGATCTGGATTGCTTGTCTTGTGACTCAGTCAAGTCCCTCCACTTGAGTTCTTTTTCCTGGGTTGTAAAGTGAGCATGTTGGATGAGCTCAGTATTTTGCAAACTTCTCACCATTGCAGACTTCTTTCATCTTTTCTCTCCACGTGAACTTCGTGGATTGAAAAATGTGATCTTTCCAAAAAAGAAACATGCATTTTGAGGGATTAATTTATTTTCCATCCTTAATTAACCAGAGACTTTCTTCAGCAAGAGAGATTTTATAACACAGCATTGACAAAAGTTTAGACACAAACATAAATCTCATTTTTTATAAAGCTTTTGTCAAATTATTCCTGATAAGTATATAATTTCTGCTGGATTTTTTTTTTTTTTTTGTAAATATTGAAAATCTCTCTGGCAATTGTCCCTTTAGTGGATTATTGAGCATCTGAGCTCTCTGCTGGAACAACTTGACTAGATGATCTCTGAAGTTCCTTCTACACTAAAAATGCTCTAACTTTATGGCCTCCTTACACTGTTGGTAAATTGAAATGGAATGGCAGCTGGATGTGCAAACAAAAGAGTTATGTGGAGACTGACTGGTTCTATGGATAGTGCAATCAACCTTCGTCCATTTTGATACCATCAGTAAAACGGGTTTGTTCACATGAGATAAACTAAAGTTTCTCTTGCTGACAAGTTTGCTAACCACAACAGCACCTGCCAAAATTCCCAGTAGCTTGTGGATATAATAATAAAGGACGTACTTAATCGCCCTAACCCTGAAAAATGATCCTAATAACAAATCACTTGTATGATGTTAGATAGTCTAAGTTCTCTGGACTATTATAGCATTGATAAAACCACATAATAATCAAACATTTCTTGAGTGAACTGTGCTAGACATTGCTGAGAGGGCTATGAAGTACATAAAATTATCATTGCATTGTTATAAAAACATTTTTGGCAGGTGAGTTTGTCCTGCCCTCACTTCCATAAGAGGTATATACAGGTACCCCCACTCCAGCAAGTAATCTTCACACACCAGCAGGGTGTCCAAAATTCAACTCAATTCCAACACTGTCTACACAGAGACAGCGTCAGATTCTCCAGGTAAAGGGCTCCGTCTTCCTCCACCTCAGACACCTGTCACAAGCCCAGGCTGTTTCCTGAGCTTCTGACCAACTATCTACCAAGGAGGGGCTCCTGCAACTGCCTCCTCAGACTGCAGGTGCCAGTCACAACCCAGGTTATTACCTGTGCTTCTGACTAAATATTTTTAAACCAGAGTTTCCCACGATCCCCTCTTCAATGAATTCACGGGATTGGCTCACAGAACACAGGAACCATGTACCTCCCCCCTCCTCCCACCCTTAGATCACTGATTTGTTACAAGGGATATAATTCAGGAACAACCAGATGGAAGAGATGCATGCACCAAAGTATGGAGAAAGCAATGGCTATTCTCCCCACATCTCCATGTGGTCACTAACCTGGAAGCTCTCTGAAGCTTCTTCCTCTTGAGTTTGTATGGAGGCTTCATTACATAGGTGTGGTTGACTAAATCACAAGTCATTGTCACTTGAACTCCACTTCTAGCCCCTCCCCTCAGAAATCAGGGGAGATGTCCCTGATAATCAGCCCCCACCCTCAGGTGTTCTTCAAGTTACCCTCATTAACACAGATGCATTAAGAACAAGACACCCATTTGAATACTGAAGACTCCAAATATAATGCCAAATAAGTCCCTGTTCTTGTCCTCAAGCAATTCTGAAGCCAAAGAAGTCACATAGGAAAATATACTTCCTGGGGTGAAAAGAGCCACAGGAAATCTGAGCAGCGCAGAAAAGAGAACGGTGAATTCTGTCACGGGTCATGGAGACTGTTTGCGGAGGAAGAGACACACAGGATAAGTCTTCAAGGAAGTTTCGGCCTAATTACCAGGGGCATCGGCATAGAGCGCTGCATGAAGAAAACTGGGAATGTTTATAGTCAGAGGTGGCTAGACTTCAAGGGGTTGGAGGAAGGATTTAGGGATAGGGAGAAGGGTGATTAATATATTTAAGTATATTTCCCCCAAGACTCAGTGAGGATATGTGTGAAGAAGTTCTATTTATAAGCATATTATTTTCTTTTTGAGAATTGTTAGAATTCCCATAAATCGTATTTATGTAATATAGTACATATAAGTATTTTTAACTGAATATGCTTCAAATCTTTCACAGAGTCACATTAGTGTTTTAATTAATAGGTATATATAGCTTTTATAAGACTTATTGGGCTTGTTAAGTACACAGGAAGAACAAGATTAATTGTGCTTATGATGAAAGACATGAATAAATGAAACATTAATACTTTATGAATAACTATGAATTTTCATAGAAAGGTATATGTTGAGCTGTCTGTAGGAAGTGAAATATAGGGAACTAGATTTTGGTATGTGTTGTGTGTTTGTGTGTGCGTGTGCATAAAGGGAGGAAATGGAGCACATATATATTGAGAATAGAGACTTGGGAAATAAGAAAGTTTCTTGAGTTTATTTTGTGAAAGCAAATACCAGTTAAAAAACTAAAGCAAGAAAGTTACCAAAGAGCAAAGATTTCATGAGTAATGTGCATGAGGAAAGGAAATATTAGCAGTTTAAGAAAGCTAATGCAAGCAAGTATACATAAAGCATGCCAAAGAGTGTGTCTACAGTGTGCATACATGATACAAAATATGCATTGCTGAACTTGCATACTCTGCAATAACTACGTATTAAGCATTTGCTATGAACGGGGCACAATATGGTTATTTCTTCCTTTCATGGCTTTTTTACAATCTCTGTATGCATTTGAGAGAAAAAACATTATAGAATTTTCTACAATGATTTAAACTGTTTCCTACTGTATTATAATTGCATGGGAGTATTTTTAATATATCAAATTAGAGCCAGGATGTAAATATAGATGAGTTTTCCCCCAAATAACCAATGACCATCTATTCTGTGAATGATACAATTTTTTTGTCTTGATTCAGCGCACTCTCTCAGCATTTAATTCCAAAACATCCCCACTTTATTTATCTATTCATTTATTCATTTATTTTCTATTGGTCCTCAGGTGTAGTGAATCAACTTGGCCACACTTCTCAGTTCACAGCTCCTCATCACTATTGGTTTATTCAAGGACCTTTTAAATTTTAATTCTATTTTTCTCTTTTCACCTCTTCTCTATTCTCCCCTGACCCAGAGTTACCTGTGCCTGTGTTTTAATATTCTCAATTCATTTTCTGTACATTTATCACATGAAGTGCGTCTAGGTTCGAAGACTGGTGGGCTGACAACGCACAGTGAACTGAAGTTACTGTGACCTTGATTTATTGACAAATCCAGAAGTGAGCAAGCAGCAATACTGAAGATCTCCTCCAGAGGAAGAGAACGTGGGCTTGAGTGGCTCCCTGATGTCCATCATGTTTCATCTCAGAGTCGATGATGTTCAGCGGCCTCAGTAGCTGTGAAAAATGAGGAATTTTCCAGATCTGAACTGTGGCATTTTTAATCCTTTTGCACTGAGAGGTTATTGAGGTCAGGGATAAAGATGCTCCAGCCCTACCTATTGATGCCTTCACCATCTAGAAGAGAACTGGAGTACTGTTGATTGAGGCAAGGGAGAAGAAAAGTGGAGTTTCAGCTTGAAATGAAAAGTTTCTATCCAGTCATTGTCAATTTCTTCTTTCCACATACGCTTACAAATTTTTTTCCTGTTCTCCCCTGTTGAGTTTGTGTGGTGTTGGGGCACCCAACCTCTAGGTTCTCCATGGGCTGGATAAGCAAACAAACATCAGGGAGGATTAACAAGAGAAAAGAACAAACTTAGACATACATATGGAGAATTTACATGGCTGTAACTTCTGAAGTAGCTGGGATACACAGAAGATATATATACTGTGGTGAGGTCTGGGCAAGGTATCAGGGAAAGAGAAGGGGGGTGTTTCCAATACAAAGAAGGGTGATTCTCTTCACTCTGAAAATATAGATAGATTTCTTAGTGACATAATTTGCAGATAAACTTACATCTTAATTAAGACTTCCCCGACTGCATTTTTTTAGGGGCTAAGGGAACCATAATCACTACTTTGATTAAGGGTAGGGTAGAGAATTAGAGAAAAGGTTGGAGCTTGGCCTTCCCTTTAGGGTTGCCATTTTTTTCAGCTCAAAATACTCTCCATGCCAAAGTGGGGCCTCCATAGGAGACCCATTCTGAGAAACTTGAGGTGACCTGTTTTGAGCACCTTCAGTGGATTAAAGCTTAGCAGAAGCTGTCTGATCACCCCATGATCTGTGGGACATGAGTCTATGGCCCCTGGGCTTCCCTGTGTATCTGAAACACTTGTTTACTGAATTTTTTTCCCAGAATTCAAAGGGACTGTCTTAAGGTTATCATTTCATATGTGTGACACTGTCCACTGCATGGAACAGACAACCTGAAAACTACTGGAAAAAGATAAAAACAGAGGCAGAATGGGGGCTAAGGACTGGGAAAGGCACAATTTTAAAACTCTGACAGTCTATTTCCTACCAAATCACTTTTTCAGTCTGAGTTTTCAGATCTATTAGTACCCAAGAGACACTGGGGATGGCCACTTTGACTCTTGGAAACTGAGCTGAGGGTGTGGGTGCTGTGGCGGCTGGTGTTAGAATGAGAATGGACAGAGCCCAGTCTCAGTTGGGTTTGTAGTGACAAGGTGACTGGCGTCACCCCACCCACTTGCCTGGATTGACTCTTCCCTATCCACTGGGCATGCCAAAAAAAGATTCCACAGCAAACGTCCTGAAGGAGGCCAGGGAGATGGAGAGGCCACAGAAGAAAGGGGTAGGGAGAGAGTGGGAGAGATTCATCAGCCTTGTCACAGATGCAGCAATGTTCAGGGCTGACTTGGGCACCGTACCCATGGCCCATGGCCAGAGATGGGATAAACATCCCAAAGTGTAGGTACAGTGGTGACTTGGACTCTCCCATAAGTTCCTATTGTTCAGAGTAATGTGATCTTCGGGAGGGGGACAGCTCAGACCTCTGGGGAGCCTCAGCTTAGACCCCATTTCCGGAGATGACCCTACTACCAAAACTTGGTGACCACCTGCAACCTGCCACATGCAAAGTCTTCTCTGGATCCCAAGACTCATGTCAGACCATTGTACACTTCCTCTTGGTCTGAAACAAGGGCTCAGAGCAGTTAAGAGTGATAATTTTTTCACCCGATGCTCAGAAGCACATTTTCACACACTATGCAGTTTAAGTGCACCTGTAGTCTTAAGTACTTTGGGGTAGGAGATTTCACATATCAAACCCACTGACCTAGATGAATATTAGCAGCTTCTTCTTCCTCTACGAGCTAAGGGACCCCAGGCAAATTACTTAATCTTCAGTTTCTTCATTGATAAAATGTGGATAAAAAGACTCAATCCACCTCAGAGGATTGTTGTGAAGATTAAATGAGATATTTCAAGTAACACTCTTGATGCAAGGGCCCAGTACTCTCAATGCTCTCTAAGTGATAGCTGCCATTATGATTTTGCTTATTACTTTTCCCTGCTTTGCCTCAGAGAACACTTTTGCTGTGTGATTTCACAGTCAGAGATGTGCTATGAAGTGCCTTGTGCAGAGAGATGCTGGGATCCAGAGACCACAAGGAAAATCGAATGATCAGAACTCACAAGGCCTTCCTTAAGCCATTGACATCCAGACACGTAGACTCACACGGGCTATTGGAGCCCCATAACTGAACAGAGGTAGTGGGTGGGACATTTCTAAAAGTGACATGGAATCATTGGAAAAACAAGTGGCCATCAATGGTAAATAGTTGCAAAATATTGTTTAGTTTCCAGCAAGAATACCTGCAGTGGGAGAGGATGGAGCACAGGCAGACTGGCTGAACCAGTGTATTCAGAAGGTCAGAGGTGGTTCCTGAAGGCGAGTAGCTTGTTCCACCAGGGCCTTCGGTTCAGGACTGTGCACTACAGAGCTCCCTACTGGAAGGCGCCAACGCCAGAAGACTGGGCCCTTCTTGCTTGGACCAGAGTAAGCAGGTTTCCTGCTATCAGAAATGCTAGCTTTAGGGGTAAAAGGAAAGGGAAACAGAGGACAATTGTGAACAGGCCAGCTTTTGAGACTGTTAGGCCAGCAGGATGTAGAGACTTCCCCTCAGGGGGCCTGGCAGATGGTCACATGACAGAGGAAGACCCTGAGCTCACATAAAGTTCCTTACTTCTCAGAGGGCATGGATTCACAGTCGGGTTATGACACTCATTTTGTGTAACCACAGGTAAGACATTTAACTTTAGTGTCAGTTTCCTGCTCTATAAAATATGGGGGTTGTATTCACTGACCTTAAAGGATCTTCTCAGCTCTAATATTCTCCAGTTCATCCAAGTATATAGGTTTTTGTCTTACAAATCACACTCAGTGAGTGGTCATCCCATAAAAATGGTCATTCACCCAAGGACCCCCATCTCTGAAGGAAGCCTTTAAAGTCCCTTCTCTTCCCTGCTGCTGGAGACATGCAGGAAGCCAGTATGAAGACACTCTTCCCTGTCGTTTATCTTAATGGAGGGCACAAGGGACTCAAAATGTGTGCCCCTTAGTTGCCTGGGCAGAGGAGAGAAACCATGCCATGCTGGGTTACACTGGGCAGAAATGGCCTCCCACTTTGGGATGCACACAACTTCTGTTGGAGTCAGCTTTGAAAAGTTATTTGAGTTCTGTAGTGTTAAGGTGAATATAGTTAATTATGAGTTAAGTAGGGTCCTGTAGAATAGCCTAGAAACCTCAGTCTCCTGTTTGCAAGTTTCTTTATGCAAGAGTGTAAATTCTCAACAGATGTGGTTCAGGAACACAATATATCTGCAGACTGCCGTCTGTCCTGACTTGTACTTAACCATCACTGTGTATGTGTGTGCACGCGCATGTGTGTTTTAAGCATATGTTTAGCTTTTTTTAATTAATGCAAATTTGATTTACAAAAAATATGTTTTAGGTGTGTACATTCGTTCTTCATCCAATGTGATAACACACCACACCCATCACCAAATTTCTTATAGTACTCCACCACTATCCATTAGACCTCCACCATTCTTTGCTCCCATATCCCCCCCACCCACCGTCCCACTCTTCATCTCTGGTAACCTCAGTTCTGTTGTCAATGCCCAAGGGTTAGTTTTTGTTTTGTCTGTCCATTTGCTTTGTTTCTTTGTATTCCACATATAAGTGAGATCATCTGGTACTTATTTATCTTTATCCTTCTGACTTATTTCGCTTAGCATAATCCCCTATAGTTCCATCCATGTCACAAATGGCAGGATTTGATTTATTTTTGCAGCTGAATATCATTCCATATACCAAATCTCTATTATCCCCTCATCTGTCAGTGGGTACTCAGGTGGTTTCCATTTTTTGGCTACTGTGAACAATACTGCATTGAATAGGCAAATGCATATATCTTTTTGAATTCGTGTTTTCGTAATCTTCAGATAGATACTTAGAAGTGGAATTATTGAGTTTAACTTTTTAGGAAACTCCATACAGTTTTCCAAAATGACTGCTCTAATTTACACTCCCACTAACACTGAACAAATGTTCCCTTTTCTCCACACACCTTCTCCAATACTTGTTGTTTCTAGATGTTTTGGTATATAGGCCATTTTCACAGGTATAAAGAGATCTCATTGTGATTTTGATTTGCATTTCCCTTAATAATAAGTAATGCTGAGCATATTTTCTTGTGCTTGTTGACCACCTGTCTTTCTGGAGTAGTGTCTCTTCAAACCTCCTGCTCATTTTTTGATCAGGTTGTTTTTTTGTTGTTGAATTTTATGAGTTCTTCATACATCCTGGAAATTAACCCCTTGTCAGGTTATACATACAAATATCTTCTCCCATTCAGTTGGCTTTCAGTTCATTTTGGTGATAGTTTCTTTTGTTACAGAGAAGATTTTAGTGTGACGTCCCACTTGTTTTTTTCAATCATCATTCTGAACATTTGTGTCTCCCTTCTTCCCTGGTCCCAAGCCCAGCATACAGACATGCTCAAAAAATTATTTCTGAGGGCTGCTGCTTCCCTTAAATAGCCATTATTCTCATCATGAAGTATCTGTGTTCTCCAGAGTATTCACAGACTAAGCAGCGTGTCAGCATCAGATGATAGATCTAGAATGGGAACAAAGGGGCTAAAGCCATGTGGCAAATAGTGTCCTGGTATTTTCGTATCGATTTCAGACCTTTCCCCAAATTGCCTGCGTAGCTCCACTGTTAGACACAACACTGCACTAGGAGGAGTACGGGAGATTCTTGGCCTACCCGGTGACATTTCTTATCTAGGACTGACCTCACCACCCTTAAAACGAGAGATAGGAAGTAAGTGTGTCTTAGAAGTTCAGCGTGTCCTGGGCTCAGGATGACTGTTCTTCATTTTTAAATAACTGTAGAGCTGTCCCCCACCACCACATTTTATAAACTCTACCAGCCAGTAAAAGAAATTTAAGTATTTATTTTGCTAATTCTGTTTTTGCTTTTTAAGAGCATGCAACATAGTAGAAGAGACATTTATAAATAATTCTAATACTAGACAGATTCGTGCTAGGCTACTTACACTATATATACAAATGCAGCGACTTGAGAGACTGTTTCAGGCTAGAGTATCTTAAAAGGGGTTTCAAGGGACATGAGATTAGAACAAAACCTTAAAGTTTCTGATAGTCCTCCACCACTGTCCATTGGACCGCCACCACCCTTTGCTCCCACCTCCTCAAACCCTTGACTCTGATAACTCAGTCTGTTGTCAAAGTCCAAGGCTTTGTTTTTGGTTTGTCTGTTCAGCGTTTGCTTTGTTTCTTTATATTCCACATGTTAGTGAAATCATCCAGTATTTGTCTTTCTTCTTCTGACCTATTTCACTTAGTATAATCCCCTCTCATTTTATCCATGTCCCACCATCACTGACCTTCAGCAGAAGACTCTGAGAGCGGGGAAGGGAGGCTGAAGCTGGGAAGAAGAGTCTGAGAGGGTGATGGTTGAGTCAGCTAGAAAGCTGGGCCAGCCTGGCTAAGTGTGCAGTAGTGTCATGAAGGAGAACGCAGGAAGGGGGCGCTGTCGTGTCACCGTGGAGAACTTTGAATGTTAGGTTTAGGAGTTTGGATTTAAGTGAGGATTCAGTCAATAAGGAGGGAGTGGCATGTTATGAACGAGTGGTGAATGAACTCATATGGGTGATGGAAGGTAAGCACCATTAGGAAGGCTGAACAAAACCCGAAGTAGAATGTTTGGGCACCTAAACAAGGTAGAGATGGCAGAGTTGAAGAGATAACAGGAAGTGCTTATTAAAGATTTTTATAGTCCAAACACGTGCCCCCTTTGGAGCTGATTTTATGTGAGTCTAGCTATTGTTCTTCTGGGTGCTCTTTCAGGAGCTAGTCCCCTGCTCAGAAAGTTACCGTGGTTCTATTTTACCTGTTGAATCCAATCTAGGCTTTCCATACTAACCATCAGATTTGTTTATTAACAATGGTGAAGTACATTAGGTGATGTGGTGGAGGGCAGGGGCTATTGATATCTCTCTGAGGAATGGGGAACCTACATATATGAGTTTATTTTAATGTGTAAAAATTTTTTAAATGATTAAAAAAATATACGTTTAAAAAAAAATTGTCCATTAACTGAATTCATGTTTTTCTCCCCACTGCTATCAGCAAATGCTGACATTGGAAACACTGTAGTTCTGTTTTGGCCAAGAGAGTCTGCTCATGGTCTCTGTGCCTGGGTTCCTGACCATAAAGACTTTTCCTTTCAGCTGAGGTCACATAATACACTGATCACCCCTCACCCCACTCCTGTACTCCACAACACACATACAGACTTGGGGGCTCAGTTCATTAAAGCTCCCTTGGAACAATGTTGTCATGAGGTAGGACTGGCCTGTGCATCATTTCATTCCAGGTCCTTCCACGTTTGGTGTGTCCCTTCCTGGTAGGGTTCTCTGGACCTCACACTGTTCTTCTCCAAGCTATGTCAGAGAGATTCTGATAGCTTTCCTGGGCCCACAGGAGGGAGAGAGAGAGAGAAATGGGTGAGATCCAGCCATACACCTCTTCCTGCCTTCTAATTCAATCAGGGCTATTCGGTTTGCCAATTCTATATAGGAGGCTAAAGGAGATTGTGTTTGAAGAGTTTTATATTACAAAAGGGCCTTAAACTCTTTGACCTAGACCTGACCAACCTTTTTTTTTTTTTTTTTAAATGTAAAAATGGAGTAGAGGGTTGGATATATTTGCTCTTTCCATTTGCTTCCTTCTCAGACCCCTACAGGGGCACAGGGACAGGAGCTTAAGAATGAGGGAGGAGGAACCTTGTTCCAGGGTCTTGGAATTTCCAATCAGTCTGTTTCTGGGTACAGCAGTTGTTCAGTGCAGCTTATTTTGAGAAACTCTATAATCCTGAGTCAGAAGGTGGTGACTCTGTGGATCTATACTGGGCAGGAGGAGGTGAAGCCCTGGTGAAGGGCTGTGGAGGGTGTGTTATGCAGGGCTGTGGGGGGATGGGTGATAGAAGGCTTAGATAGGCTTCCTTTAGTGTGTGTGTATGGGGGGTGGCAGGGAGGGAGCAGAAAAGAAAATGCAACTTCTGTCATCAGGTGTCCAGTCTCTCCTTGCAAAGGCCCTAAGAATTACCCAGTGTTTTTGGAAATCAAACTATGTGGCCAATACACCTGCTCCTGACAGACCATATCTGCTTCAGGGTTTATTCTGAGATAATTTTAGCCATCACCCAGCTCTATTTCATATTCTTCAAAGTTCCAAAGAAGTTGTCCATTAAAGTGAGACCAGGCATCAGGCCCCAGACTTGATATTATCAGAGGGAAACATTCAGAATGGCTGTATCCCCTCCTCTACCACGTCTCTACCAGGAAAGGCTGGTTTGTCCTTGCTTGTCCAAAGGAACTTTGTCTTCTTGTATAGAGGAGGTGGTGGATCGCCAGTGTTGGAGTGCCCCACCTCCTTATACCTAGTCAGCAAGTCCTACTTTCCCTCATTCCCCCTAGTGTGTGGTCTCAGCTCTTCCTAGTCCTAGGCACACACCACGTTCACTCATGCAGTAAGACCTAGGCATGGACCAACCAGGCAAATTTCCAAAGTGCCAATCTCCAAGAGTTGCTAAAACATTATTTGACTATAAAACATTGCTGAATATAATAAAATGAAAGAATTATGTTTACCAGACCGTATCTCAAAGTGGGCATTAAATCTGTTCGGTTCATTCACTAACTGTTTAGTTATACCTCTTCCATGTCTTCAATCAATAAAAATTTATTTAGCATCTTAAATGACATCAGAAACTGGTCTAGGCACTGGGATTAAGAATAAGGATGACAAAGTCTTCACATAAAAGAGAGACAGACAATAGATAAGGATCTTAGTTAAGGTTCTCACAAGTAGAAGCTGAGATGATTTGCATTTACTAATTAGTTAATGAAGGTGAAATTAAAGGTAATAGAGAAAGTAAAGAGACCTAGGAACCTGAGGGATTGAAAAGGTCAAATCACCTGAGTCTCAAACAATAGGAGATAAGAATCAAAACATATTTATGTAACAGAAGGTCCATTAAAATTTCACTGTTAACTAGAGAGATTTCCTCTACGAAAAAGATCAGCTTCCAGCTATTACCCTACACTCAGATTGTTACTTTAGATGGCCTGAGGGTAACTTGCAATGTGCGGAGAGATTAATGAGAATGAGAAAGCAAAAAATAAGGCAGCTTTGAGAGTTATGTCTAGGAAAGACTTTTGGGCATGGCTACTGGCACATGGAATCGACTGTAAACTAAGAAAGTAGGCGTCTACTATTTTTAAGAGAATTGTTTTGTCAGAGAAATCATGATCCTGACCTAAAAATATAAACTAAACTAAAACAGCAACAACAACAAAAAATCCTTGTGATATAAAATAGCTCTCAGTTTCTCAAATTTACCGAAGCTAGGACCAGGCTATAAATGTTACATAGTCTTAAGGATGGCTAGCTCAGCAATGTTCACTCGAAGCCATAAAGGAATATGGACAAGAAAGAACCTTCCAAAGATGGAATTCAGTACCAGGAAAAACAATGGACAAGGAAATTCCTCTAGAGAAAAGATTTAAGGTATAATCAAAGAATTTTACTCCCACACTGAAGCAGCCAATTTTCACTCTGCCTATATAGCAAGATTTCATCATTGTTATGGACAAGTGATTGCTCCGTACTTCCCATTTTCCCCTTTTCTGAAAAAAAAAAAAAAAAAAAAAAATTCATTGTTGAGAAGTGGTTAGTGGAGGGAAGATAATAAGTATCTTTGAGTTCATAAGTCTTTGGACCACATACATCCAGACCTTCTAGAGAGAACTGTACAGTCACTTTGAGCTGAATAGAGTGACTGGGAATTTTGATGTGTGTGTGAGTGTCTTCAGTACTGAATTGTGAAAAAGAGCTAATCCTCATCATCTTTAAACTCTTCAGCAAAATTAAAGAGGAGGGAAAACTCTCAAATTCATTCTCTGAAACCAATATTACACAAATAACAAAATTAGAAAGGGACAGCCCAAAAGAGAAAACTATAGACCGATATCACTGATGAATATAGGTGCAAAAATCCTCGACGAAATTTTGGTAACTGGCATTCAACAATACATCAAAAAAATTTTACACCACGATCAAGTGGAATTTATTCCAGGGATTCAAGGATGTTTCAACATATGAAAATCAATCAATGTAATACACCACATCAACAAAGTGAAATTTAAAAATCATGTGATCATCTCAATAGATGCAGGAAAAGCATTTGGCAAGATTTAACACCCATTCATGATTTTTTAAAAAGCCAAAATAGGAATAGAAGGCACATACCTCAGCATAAAAGATGCTATAAATGACAAACCCACAGCCAATATCAATCAATGGTAGAAAAAAATGGAAAGTCTTTCCTCTAAGATCTGCATCAACACAAGATTACCCACTATTACTGTTACTATTCAACACAGTTCTGGAAATCCTGGCTAAAGCAATAAAGCAAGAAAAGCATATTAAAGGAATTCAGATTGGAAAAGAAGAAATAAAACTGTCATTATTTGCAGATGACATGATGTAATATGTAGAAAATCTTAAGACTCCACCACAAAACTTCTAGAAACCATAAATAAATATAGCAAAGTGTCAGGATATAAAGTCGACACACAAAAATCACTGTATTCCTATATGCAAACAATGAAGTAGAGGAAAAATAAATTAAAAAAGAAGTCTCATTTATAATAGCACCAACAAAGATCAAATACCTAGGAATAAACTTAACAAAGGAGGTGAAAGACCTCTATAATGAAAACTTCAGGACATTAACCAAAGACATAGAAGACACAAACGGATGGAAAAATATTCCATGTTCATAGATTGGAAGAATTAGCATATTTCAAGTGGCCATTCTACCCAAGGTAATATATGGATTTATTGCAATTCCCATCAAAATTCCAGTGATATTTTTCAAGTAAATTGAGAAAACAACACTGAAGTTTATATGGAACCACAAAAGACCTCAGATAGCCAAATAATAACCATTATCATTAAAAAAAAAAAAGGAAGTTGAGAACTCTGAGTTTCTAGGGAATGGTGGAGACACAAGATGGCCCCTGAACACTATGGAAAGGAATGCTGCAATCTGCCCATCAGAAACACATACAGCGGGCAACTACAGGATCAATAAATAAATTTTTATTGTGTCAAACCACTTTTTTTTTTGGTTACAGAAACTGACATTGGTATAATACTAGAAACAGACTCGTGTTTGGGTCATAGGCACAGAGAGCAAATGCATATCTAGAAAAATGTCTATTCCAGTGAGAACCAAATTTCTGTTCTCTCCATAACAAAAGAATCTAATGTAGTCAGCCTTCCATGTAAGCAGTAAACTGGTACCCTATGCGCTTTCAAGGTTAGTCACTGCTTTGGGTTTATTACATAGTCAACGATGATGGTGGCCAGGTCAGTCAGTGAAGGAAAACACCTGCTGTATCCTGTTTCTAATTTCAACCCTGCCACCATAGTGATATTCATAGCCTCCTTGATCAGATGTTGGGGTGGTTTGGAAAGAAGCTGACTGATAATCACAGTGAAAGATAGTTTGTACATTGTTTGAGGTCCCCTGCACTACAGACACCTTTGGGAGAACATTCTCATGGAACAAGCACATTTTTCATGTCCTGAACCCAATGTGATTTATGTATTAATATGCCTCTTTCCCCAAACACTTGTTACAACTCCTTCAATCTTACGCCTTCCAAGTCCCTGACTATTTTTTCAAACCATTAACTGTTGCCCATGAATTGGCTTAGACTCCAATGTCAGATCGTTTCTCCTTTCAGACAAAGGGTACCAGGACCAGTACAACTCAGAGCTGTGCACAGCGGCAGGATTTCCCTCCTCTGCAGACCTCGAGGACCACCTCTTCAGTAAAACCACAGCGGTCGGCTTACTGCTAGTGCCAGCATATTGTGCGGATCCATTTGTAAGCCAGATTCTTTCAGGTTGGGTCTGGGGGTGTGGTGTTGATATTTCTGAGGCCCAGGATGGAGCACAAGGCTCCAGCACGTGCCTGTGACTGTAGGTTCTGTCTATATACTTTCTTCTCCTAATTTTAAGGTGACAACTTTATTTCCAGTCCATAAAGTCTTCTTTCTCAAGTTTCATGTGTAGATGAACTTTTTATGTTCTATTTATCATGTGATGTGCATAAAAGTGTGAGGTTTAGTCTGTGCTCAGTGTACCCCATTGTTACTGAGTTTGTAAATGCCTGTTCTTTATTTTATTTTGTTTTTTAAAGGAAAGGTACAGGCAGGAACAAGGATGAACAGAGACAGGCAGGCAGGAAGAGAGAAAAGAAATACACATTTTTTTTAATGTTTTATTTAGTCGTTCATCCTGGTTGCTCCCCCTGGCCCTGGCACATTAACCCTGGTCCTTGGGATGTATGTGGACTGAGCTTGGCCAGAAGCAGCGAATGTAACTGCTACTCCACCAGGGCACACCATACATGCCTTTCAGACACCCTGCCATCTGTCCCCTCAGATGCTCAGGGTGGTCATCCTATCTTCAACTCCCCAGGTTGCCCCCATCATCATCCCTACAGAATAGGGTCTCTGGAAGTAGAATGTGTTTGCAGTTTTGAGACCCCATATAAAACCTGTCTCTCTAATATTCTTGCAGGTGAGAATGATTCCCACCATTAGCAACTGTTTAACATGAGAAGGTGTGCAGAGGACATGGGTGGGACCTCATAGCAGGCTGCTGTCTATCTGTATCTACAAATACCTTCCTCTCTGGTCTGCTCAGGTGGAAGTGCCAGAAGGCACCTCATTAGAGCTTCACCCACAGTGGGACAGAGCACCAGACTAGAGAAGAGAAATGGTAATTAGTTCTATCACTAACCAGCTCTGAACTTGGTGAAGATCACTTTGCCGAACCAGCTTCTAAAATGGGAATAATTATGGCAATAGCTTATTATGGCAGGTTATTTTCTTCTTCATCTTTGCAGTAAATTTCAGAGACAGCCTGGCCTATGGAAAGATTCAGGTTCTGGTTCCAACTCTGTCACTGACTCAAACTTAGTGGGTGACTTTGGGCAACTCGCACAAGATGGGAACTCCAGGGATGAAGATTTCCACTAAAATAAATAGGAAGTTTCAAACAGAGTCATCTGAAGATAGGTGAGGCTGTCTTGGGAAATGGTATAATAATAGCTAACATTATTAAATAGTCATTTAATACAAGATATGGTAAGTGCTCACAGGTATTGCTTAATTTACTCTTTGCATCAGTCTCATGAGTTAGATACTATTATACCATTTCACAGATGAAACGAGAGTTCAGAGTGGTTGTGCAAATATAAAGTTGTGCTCTGACCCCAGGTCTGTGAAGCTAGGCTGACTAAACCTGACTCATCTGCTCCTTTACCAGTGAAAGTGCCAGGGAGAAGCTGGATGGACAGGCAGGCAGAACAGAGAGGACATGGCAAGGCTGGGCAGCATGACTGCTCAGTAGGGAGGTTCCAAAACCTTGATTCTCCAGGGCTCAGTTTCCTGGAAAATCAAAATTAAGTCTGATGACTAGGGGCCCCTCCCAGCTCTAAACTCCCATGTTTCATGTGCTAGAGATAGCGGCTGACAGAAAGGAAATGTCATATGTGCTCTCTGACATCTCAAGGTTTAGTTGGGTAGGAGAGTCATAGCTACATGAACCCAGCTGCCCAGGACCAAGTGCTTTGCTGGGGAGTCAGCAAGGTGGACAGAAAGTGTGGAAGAAATGAGCAAGGGGCTTGGAATGGCAGCATCTAAGTGGGTGCTAGGAATAGGAAGCAGAAAGGATGCACATTTGGAAAGCCGGAGGTGTTTCCCTTTGAAAGCTTAGCTGTCACCAGAGTCGTCCTCTCCACACCCTGACAGCTCCCAGCCCCCTGTCGGAGGGAACATCTCACTCTTTCTAACCAGCTGAAGTGCCCTGGCTGTCCCGAAGTCAACACCTCCACACTCCCTTCTCTACCACCAGAGCCCAACACGAGGGGCCACCGTCCTAAGGCTGCCTCCCACTCTCAGAAAGCTTCTGGGTTAAAGGCTGCATACATGCTAAGAGAGGGGCCCCAGTGTGTGTGTGTGTGTGTGTGTGTGTGTGTGTGTGTGTGGCAATTTTTCATTTTCCTAAAATCTTGAAACTATTTTAAGGATGGGGAGGAAGAGAGATAAGTCAGTGAGAATGAAGTCCTGGATGAACTGCAGACGAGGGGAAGATCATTTATTTCTACATTTTAACTTCCTTTCCAACTGAGTTCAAACAAAACTGGGGGCTGTCATAGCTTGTCAGCAGGGGTGGAGGGATGGGAGATGTCCTGCAAAGGGGAGCAGAGAGCCATTACAGCAGCAACCAGGGTGGATATTTCCCAGGCAGAACCTCTGGATCTACTGCTAGGGGGAGGAATCTCTTTGGATAAACCATTGCAGAACCGCACAGTATCTGCTGGAGTGCGGCCACCAGTTCGCCCTCAGTGGAAGTTTCCATCGGTTCTATCTCACCATCTGTAAGCAGCACAGGCGATAAGAAGGAAATGCCCTTTTGGAAACGAGCTGGGGAATCATTATATAGGTAGCAGATGATAATGGAGCATCCAGGGACTGAAAAGAAAACTTCAGCTCAACTTTGCAGATGTTTTTCTGGCATCTTCTGCCTTCACCACATGGTCCTAAATGCTGTGAGTTACAGGGCCTTCGAGGTTTCAGATCTCTCCAGACAAAACTAACACAAGAAACTGAAATACCTAGAACTGTTGAACAGAATGCTTTCAGATGTCAGAGTTTGGTTTGTTTTTTTTCACCTACACACGCCTACTTATTCTAGAAGTGAAGTATTGCGCTTAACCTTAATGCAGCAGTGTTGGTCTAAATGCTGTACAATTCTTAGTAGAGTGAAGAGAGTTCAATTTCAAATAGGCACCGCTGACTCAGTCTGGATTCCCAGGAAGCAGAACCCGAGGCAGGAACTGATGTGCTAGTATTTACTAGGCCATGCAGTCCCGGAGGCCAGAGTAAGGAGAAAGGAGAGAGACAGAGCCTGTAGGAAGATGTGTTACCACATTGGGCACTGCCAGATGGGACTGGCTGCTCAATCCAAGAACTTGAGGAACTTATTGCCCAGGTCTCAGAAGGTCCGAGGCAGGGGTGGAAGAAGGGCTCCTGTCTCCCTCTGGTCAAGGTCTGTCTTGTGTGGCACTGATTATCCCACATGCCTATGTTGCTCATGGGTTGACATCGGTGTGGGGCTGAGTTCTACCTTTGTGTGAGTAGGGAATTCTTGGAGGGAGGTCAGATGTAGTCAGATGCATCTGTGTGAAGTTAGTCCACACCTAGCGCAGCTGGAACAAGAGACAGGTAAGGCTGGGAGAGCCGAAGTGGTAGACAGAGGGTCTAACATACCCAATATCCCTCTACTGCACAATAACACTCTTATCACAGATTTCCTCTCCGAAGTCCCAAGTCCTGGCATGAGGTGAGGCACAAAGCAGACCCACACCAGATATTTGCTTAAATAAAGAAAATGATTTTATGAAATGCATGAATAAATGACCAGAGAGTCCTGAAACCTACTGGTCATATCTGACTTGTCTCCCCAGACCTCAGTCTTAGCAGTCACCCAAGTTTCACTGGTTTAGGCTGTCTGTGTCCCCTCACTTTGTTCCTGCTTCAAAAGGGTCCTCATGTATATAGCACTGCCCCAGCCTCCAGGGTCTTCCCTCTACAGCCCATTGACTTGGTGCTACCTTCAGTCAGTCTCAAGTAGAGGGCCAATCACCCTGAGTCCCAGACACTAAAGAAACTCAAGAGCTCCTTCCAGGCTGCAGAGTGAAAGGCAGATTTTAAGACTCTGGAAAAAGCATGCTTGTCCTTTAGGGTTCCCCTGGGGCTCCCTCTCCAGATCCTGGAACACATTATCTGTTCTCTGCTATCACTGGTGTTTGTTGGTTTAATCTGTGCTGTTTCTTTCCACTAGAAAGTATTCTTTCTATGTAAGAAAACCGCACTCATCTCTCACAGCCCATTTCAAGCGCCAGCCACCCTACACTTTCCCTGCGAGGCCCCGCTTCCTGTGGCGTGTCCTTGCTCTAAGAGCCTTCACGGCCCCTTTCTCTTGCTCACCACACTGAGTTGCAGTCGGGCACTGCTCTCCTCTCCTACTGGATCTGAGCATCCATGCGCAAGCTTCTGACTTTTTCCTCCCAGCCCATGTGACTGGTGCCTGGCCCATGACATTGACCAACATGGAGACTCTCCAGAACCACTGTCTGGAGGGTGTACCAGAACCCATGGTGCAGTCGTGCTGACCACCTTCACGCTACTGTTTCCAGAAGGGCAGCCTGAGGTCAGCAGTCTGAACCCTGGGGTGAGTGCCTCCTGCTAATCTTATTCCATTTAAGGGTGGCAATCAGAGCCCAAGAGAGAAAAATGTTCCCAGGCACAAGTACTGTGGAAATGGAGAGAGGCCATCCTGGCAGCCACCCCAGGGGAACACCAAATTTAGCTCAAAGGTTGAACAGAAATATATCTAAAATTTCAAAATTATAAAAATAACATGAAGCCATTAAAAAAAGTTTAGAAACTAAGGAGAATTAAAGTACCCACACAGATCTAAGCATATAAGCACAACTGCTTTATTTTTGTTTCCCTTTGGTATTTATTCTTAGTCTCCCATTGGGTGTTTATTCTTATAAATACCTATTTTTACACTCTGCAATCAGGGTACACATAGAGTTGTGTGTCTTGCTTTCTTACTTAGGAATATATGATAAGCACTTACGCATACCAGCGACAGAGAAATGAATGTTTGAGCCTCAGTTCTGCCTCCTACCAGCTGTTCTGGCTACTAAATCTTTGTTTCCTTATCTGTAAAGTGGGGTCAAACAACCTTGTCAGAAATATGATAAGGATGATATGAGAATTCATTAAATCTCTTAGCGTGGCATCTCAAAAATAGTTAGCAGTTAATTGCAACCATGTTTCACAATTATTACCAAAATATGTGGGGGGTTTTAATTGACTTTTCCCCCCCCAGCCAGCTACACCTTACACAGGATTTTATTCATTTCCATACAGGCAATTTTGCCTCAAATGTTTGTAAGTTTAAACCCTTGAATTATGTTTCAATTCATTTAAAGAGAAGTCCCTGGGAAGCATAAGAATAACTCTGCAACCTACCCTGAATGCCCGCCAAGGGTTGGCCAGTAGTTCCTGCCAGAGGGCATTTTGGGTTGACCATGCTGCCAAGTCCAGGACCAGGAGCACTCCTGACAGGGGTCGTGCTTAGCTCTGAGTTTCTCTCTGAGGAAACCCTGTTGGCAACTAAATGTGCTCTGTCCCATGGGGCCTTGATTCAGGGTAATGAAAAAGTCAGTCAGATGGAAGGGACAGAGGGGACTTAATGTCTTATTTCCAAGCCAGAAAACAAGGAGCTGGGAGCTGTGTGAATCTCATGCGTAGGTGAAGGAACCAGGTGCCACCTTGGGGTGATTTCAGAGCAGTATGAGGCTCCATGCCAAATGTCATCTCCCCACCCACCACCATACTCCACGCTTCATGAGGTGAATGGAAATCTCACTATTGGTCCTTCCTTTAAGGGTTTGAAGACATCTATTAAAATGACATTATATTGCCAGCAATCTTTTTTTTCATCAGCACCTCACTCTAGTTCTTAGAATGGACTCCCATCTGGTATTCTGCCCAAAACTCTGTGTGCTGCCCTCGACTGGTAACTCTGGAGTTACTAAGGTTGGTTTGCAGGTCCACTTTCAAATGCAAATCAGGGGCTATGGCCCCATTGCCTGCTGAACTATGTTCCCAGTGGTACCCCTTTCTAGTGTCTTGCACAAATCTGTGGTCTGGCTTCCCTGCTACTATGCTCCTTCACCTTCCTCCCTCCCCACCACTCTGTGCATGGCTGGCTGTTTATAGACTCTGATGATTAGGGGTCCTTCTGGACCATGCCCTGTTGGCTCCTTCCCAGTCCTTTTGGGCACACCAGCCCAGGCTCCCTGGGGGTGGCCAGCAGCCAGCCCCTTCACAGCGCTCCCCAATCTCCTCCCCACCCCAACTCCAGGGGAGGGGCCTAGTTTAGAAGCCCCTATCTTGTAACAGGACCCAATACTGGCAGAAATAATATATACAATATCAAACAGGGCTTTCTAAAATGTTAACAGGTTACATGTAGTTGTTTTATTTAAAACTTTTCATTAATATCCCATTTTACTTTTGATTTCTTTTTGTTTCATTTTTGTTTTGGATGTTTTTTTTTTTTTTTTGGTACCTTGCATTAATTTTTATTTTTAAATTATTTTTATTGTTATTTCTTTTGTTTACATTGCTGTAGGATATACAGGCTATTTTTGCTTCTTTCAGTGAAAAGATTTCTCTGTCCCTTGAAGCTTTTGCTGAAAGAAGTAGATGTGTTTTCTAACAGTTGGTGTTGCTTGAGGTGCTTTCTAGGTGTCTTTTGAATTCTGTCTTTCAAAGCTGTTGGATCAGACTGAGGTTAGGGAGAGCTGTATTCTGGAGTCTCCTGGAAGGAATTTGTGTTTCCTGACATGGGTTCTTGTCAACCTGGGTCCTTCTACTCCTCAGTGGTTGGTTCCTTCTCAGCTCTCACCTTCAGTATCACCTCCTCAGAAAACACTTTCTACCCTCCTATCTGAAGCAGATCCCTCTCCTCACCAGCATGAGCTCCTATTGTTTCCTTCTTGACACTCACAATTATTTACATGTCTGAAAATGTCTTCCACACTAGACAGGAAACTGAAAGGTAAGGACCATACATAGTTCATAAAACTGGATTCCATCCCCTATTAGCACGCAGCTCAAGTAATGCTGGATAAATATTTGTTGGATGAAAGTTTTCTCTTTTCCAATCGACATGCCAATAAATACTAGAGGCCATATCCATCTCTGATGACTGTGAGACAGGAGGAAAAACCACTGACCCTATTCTATTTGCAAATCTGCCATCTGTAAATTCTGCTTATTATCACAGTACAATGGGCAGTAGAGAAGGAGGCGGCTTATCTTTGGCACACTCGCCAGCCAGACTCATTGTCTTCTTCATCTCCATATCCATGAAAGCTGTCCTTCAAGGCTCCTGCAAGAGACCCAATGCCCTGTCATGCCTTCTTTCTGCTATCAGAAATTTCTATTAAGAAGAGATCTGAAGCTAATTCATAATATGATTCTTCGCAGGAGTGTTATTAGGGTTTAAACACTTAAACACTTTAGCCACAGGAATGAAGCCCTCATGGTAGAAATTCTGGTCTTATTTGACACTGGAGGAAGGAAATTAAGGAAATGGGCCTGAAGGGGACTACAACACAGAGTATGTTCACTATTTTATATTCCACTTCCCTCTTTAGGGGTGAGCCTTTAAAGGGGAGAAAGAAAGAGAAAACGAGAGTAGATACACGAGGTTGAAATCTTACTATAAAATAAGTCCCTTGGTTTTTACAGTCTGGGTATAATATAAACTGTTAAATGTTAATAGCTATGTTTATAAAACCATGAGATGCACTGCCTTTTTTCTAGAAGGAAGAAAATGGATCCCAGATACTTTGTTCTAGTTAGATTACTCAGGCACCTCTGGGCTGAGTGCCTTACCCGTGGACAGATACCAGGTGCACCCCTGAATCTCCATACCAAGATCATAAAATGTGTTCTACGATCTGTCTGCAAATCCTCTTTAAAGGAGTTTTCCCATCTTTATAAACAAGACCAGCTAGGAATTAACATTTCTTCTTGTTTTCTCAGCCTCTGCTTCTTTACTGAGGAAACAGAGCCCATTTGTTTACACAGGGCGAGGTGATCCCTGGACTCTTTGTTTGGAGCAAGAATCTGTCCTCCTTTTCCAAAGAGAGGTAATCCCAGTTAGAGCAGGCAATGAGAAGCTGCCCCACTGTCAGAGAACCTTCCCAGAGTTAGTTTCCCATTCTCTACAGTGGGACACAAGATCCACTTCATCGAGTCATTCTTGAAGCCTTCATGTCTCTAAAATTTCAGTCATTCTTTAAGACTCAGGTTAGGTCTCTCCTCTTTCATAAAGATTTTTTTAAAGTGTGTGTGTGTGGCACCTCCTGGAGCTTTATCATGCTTATGATTGATAATGAATGAATTCCCATTTAATTCTAGTTTCCTCTCTGTGAGTTACTTTGATCACCTTAGGGGGATTGTGAGCTCCAAACGGTAAGTTCTAGAATCATCCCTGAATATCCCAGGCTTTCAGATACTATGTATTCAACGTAACACCAACACTAATAAAGATAAAATAGCAACAATGACCATTTAATGACTGACTACAGTTTCCCAGGCATTCTGTTGACCTCTTTATAAATAGTTTTTCCTTTAACAACCCTGAGAGGTAGGTATTATGAGGCTCAATTTGCAAAGGAGGAAACGAAGGCTTAGAAATTAGCTTTCTGGAGTCCCACTTAAATAAGTGGCTGGGATTTGAACCCTTGCATGTCTGACTCTAAAGCTCTTTTCCTTACTGACTGACTCAGGGGTGGGGTCCAAGTGTCCCCTTCTCACGTAATCACAGCATAAAAAGGACACAAAGGAGAAATCTCTGTAGGGCCAAAGTTTATTAAGAAAAACTACACATATTATTTCCTTTTTCCTTCTTGAAAACCCATCACCAAAGACTGATCTCATAGAATTTCTAATACAAGAACACTAATTTCATAAAATAAACATACCAGAGATAGAAGAAGAATTGGGTCCTCCTCACCCCAAGAGAAAGTGTCAAAGCCTGACATTAGATTAAAATGGTGCTCCCTCCAGGGAGTTGGATGACCAGTTATTCTTTCCTAAATGGCATCCTAGTCAGCTCCCTTCACCTCTTTACCCCCTTTCTCTTCACACAACAATTACATCCAAATATTAGGAGAATAGGGCAAGGTTGAACCTCCTTCTAAACCTTTACTCTCTTCTCTCTGACCTCTGTCCTGATATCTCAAGCTTATCCATTTCGGTTGAAAACAGTAAAGATCATCCCCTTTACTAGCATCTGGAAGGACGGTCAGGAAAACACAAGTTTCTCCAAGATTTCCTTTCCTGATTTCAGGACTCCCCTCCCCTTTGCCAACACTATCAGTGCATGCACTGCGTGCATACTCACACACACATTTACAAAGTAATCATCTCCCTATAAGTTGTAGTATCCAATTTTGATCATCCTTTACCTTCATCCAAAGTGGCAACCACTCCTATGGATGGGCTGGATAGAGAAACCAGGTCAGTCCTGGGGAAGACAGAGACGTTCTGCAGTCCCCACATAGCAGTCTCATTAAAAACACCAGGGAGATATAGAAATCTCTGTGTTTTTAAGCCAGGGCCTTGCCAAGAGAGCTTCAGAGTCCCCTACTGCTTCTATGGCCCTGCTAAATCCTCCAGAGAGAGAGAGATCTGGGACCCTCCATAGCTGTATCACACCTCCTCTTGGCACTCAAGTTAGCAGTCAGCAAGGGAAATAAATAGGAAGGAAAAAGAGTTTTCCAGTGTCTTTTTCTCCTTTTCTATTTTATTTTCACAGTAGAATTATGTCTTACCAAGAGGAATCTGAGGAACACAATGCCCTCTTTATGTTAAGAAGACCTGGAGAAATTCCACTGGCCCCCATGGCTGGTGATCTGGTCAGGATCTGAGAGAGGGCGGTGGCTTCTTGGGCTTTCTGGTTGACAGTCTTTAGAGAAGCACTGGATGAGCAGCCAAAGGAGAAGGGGAGGGATGGTTTCTATCATCCGGTCGAACTGTAAAAGAGCTACAGGGTGGCAAGTGGTGGCAGGATTTTCAGTTGAGTCTGTGTACACAGTGACTCCCTAGGGAGCTTGCACCTCCAGGGACTGGCTGTACATCCTGGCAGAAGAAAAGGTTGCAACATCATCAACATCAAACATTTGCCAGAGGCACATACCAAAGGACTTGTAAAGCTGAGGTTGCTGGTCAAAGTCCAAGGGCCTCTTTTAAGTCAGACTGGGTAGAAGGAGGGGCAGCCAAGGGTGCCAAGGTGAACTCACCACCCCTCCAATGTATGGCCCAGGGAGACAACAGATTTAAGAGCACAACTAAAACAAGTTCCTGGATTCATGTTCATTATTGGCTGAGAAATTTGGACTCTTCCTTCTGGAAGGAGGGGTGATCAGTTCCAGCCACAGGGACTTGGAGAACCTATCTATGCAAGAGACACATTCATGCTTCTAGCTATCCCTCTCAGGCCAGATTTATCAGGGTTCCCTTCCCTTCCTCTCCCTTGTTTTATGAGTAATCTGAGAGGCTTCGCTGAGTATACTGGGTAGAGAATGAGGAAAGTGCAGCACCCTGGGTGGGGAACTAGCCCTGGTCATATCTTCTGCAATAAATGAGCAAAACCACTGAGACCTGGGGTCTAAAAGGAGCAGAGCAGTGACAACAATGAGAGAATATAGGTTCAGAAGGGTCATAGTTTCCCTCTCTGAGCCTCTTTTGTTCCCATCTAATCC
The DNA here is from genome assembly GCA_004363575.1 of Solenodon paradoxus. NCBI lineage: Eukaryota > Metazoa > Chordata > Mammalia > Eulipotyphla > Solenodontidae > Solenodon > Solenodon paradoxus. Next base: position 484,295 of record RJWH01000738.1, on the reverse strand, counting down.
TGGTTCCCCCACACCGGAGGGTCACACCGACAGGTCATCTGACCTGGCCTTGCTGCTGGCCTTGCTGAGTCTACGCTTTTCACTATGGTAGCCATGCGGGAGGCGGTGACCGGGGGAGACTCCATTGGGTACCTCAGGCTTCTGGGCATATTGAATGTGAAACAAACCCTCCCTGGGAATCTGCTCCTGGCCTCGCACTTGCTCGGTGGCCAGATTGTCTGTGTTCTGCTGGGAAGCCATCTTGTTACTGAAGGGATTGAAGAATTTGCCCCCAGGGCCATTTTCCAGACACTGATTGAAGTCAGGGGGCGGTGTGCAGCTCGGGACTATTCCAGCAGAAGGGCCAAGGAGCTGGCACTCGGGCATGCCCTGAGGGGACTTGATAAATCGCTGTCTGAGCTTCTTCCAGCCCAGGTGGTAGAGCTCAGCCAGGCTGAGGAAGAGGGACAGCGCGGCCACAGCCAGCATAAACACGATGAAGACGTTCTTCTCTGTGGGCCGGGAGACGTAACAGTTGACGGCGTGGGGGCAGGGACTCCTACGGCAGACGTGCAGGGTGTCCAAGAAGATGCCATAAAGGAGATACTGGCCCACCATGAAGGCCACTTCCATGGTAGTGCGGATTAGGATGCTGCAGACATAGGTGTTGAGAAGAGTGCCCCGCAGTACCACCTTTCCATTCACTTCCTCCCAGCAGGGCACCTCTGGCTTCTCAGCCACTGGATAGGCATAGCCAGCGCCCTGGGCCTCTTTGACCCTCTGGGCCTCCCGGAGCTTCCGCTTCTCCTGCATGCGCACGGTGTGCATGACGTGGCCCATGTACAGCAGCGACGGCGTGGACACGAAGATGATCTGCAGCACCCAAAAGCGGATGTGCGAGATGGGGAAGGCCTGGTCGTAGCAGACGTTCTCGCAGCCCGGCTGAAGCGTATCACACTGGAAATCAGCCTGCTCATCCCCCCAGGAAGACTCAGCAGCCGTGCCCAGCACCAGCATGCGGAATATGAAGAGGACCGTGAGCCAGACCTTGCCGATCACCGTGGAATGCTTGTGTACTTCCTCCAGAAACTCTCCCAGGAAGCTCCAGTCACCCATCTTGGCTCAGATGAGGAAAGACACCAAGACTTCTGCAAATGGGAGAGAAAGAAAGAAAGAAAAATGAGAGAGATGTTTTTGCGAAAAGTCTGGAAGTTCCAGTCAGGCTCTGGGAATTCTGTTGCTCCATACCGATGTGTTCTTTAAGAAAAGGCAACTTAGAAATCAAATACACCGAAAGCCCCAAAGCCTCCCCCTTCAAAAAACATAAGCAGTGACAAATCAAAGTGGCATGTTAACAAGTTTAAGAGTGTGGTTCCCACACATTAATGGATCCAGAAATCCACTGAGGTGTGTCTTATGATGTGGATTCTGTACTCTTAGCTGCAGAGATTTTACTTCAGGAGGTCTTATGTGGCCCCTGGATTTGCAGCAAGATGCTCAGGTGATTCTGATGCAAACAGTTCAAGGAGGATACCTGGAGAAACACTGGAGTTGTGGACATAAGACAAGTCTAGAGTCTATAAATGTGACTCTGGACATTTACCTCACTGAGTACAGTCTCCTTGTCATAGAATGAAGAGAGCAATAACTACGCCAAAGATTTTGAGAATTAAATGAAATTAAGTATATGATGTGCTGAAAATCATACCACAGATGTTCATATGTTTAAATGACAGTTTGGTGGAAAGGCATTTTATGGTTCCACGGGGCACTAGTAGGATGGTAAGGAAAGAGTAAGGGTGAGAGTGGCTCCCCAGGAGGCATTATCTCACAATAGAACCATCTAGTATGGACTATTTGTACTGGGAGGTGACCAACAAAAAGTCTTCAGTCATACAAGCTAAAGGTATCGCAGATGGGTACTCAGATTTCTCAGCTGGTAAGCAGCTAGCAATGCCTCTTCCTTATACCTCCATGTAACCATCTTGACTCTCCTTCTGTGTATATAAGATACCCATACACACCTGCTTGGCCTCATCCAGAATAAGTGGCTCAAACCTTTATACCCATACAGAACTTTCCCTCAAGCCCTTACCTGCTTCTTCGGCCTCATCTCCTGCCTGTAAGTTCCCTTTAATTCCCTTTGTTCAGTTATGCCAACTCCTGGAAGAGTCCCAACTACCTCCTACATGCCCCTGACCCCTAGTTGAATCCTATTTGCCTTTCAAAACTTAACCTAGTCATTGCTTCTTCTAGTCCTCCCTACTCTCTCACACTGAGCCTCTTTAGCTCCTGTGGTGGCCCTGGGGACACACATTCCTCTCCTAAGCATCTACCATCTTGTTTTCTAATCTTCCCTTCTCTGTACTTCCAGCAGGAACTCCTAGGGACTGTCTTTTTCTCCATATCGTCAGAGCCTGGCCCAGAGTGATGCTTAGTAAACCTTAGTTGAGTGAAGGTAGGAGGGGTAGAAGGTACTAGTGTTTCCAGTTACCCAGGGGCAAACTTATTCCTTGCCTGTGTCCCATTAGCAGGGTCAAAAGTCTTATATTATTTTCTCAGTCTCCACTGCAGTTCATTCTAGGCAATGAGGTATGGAGAGTCTAAAGTGGGGAGAATACTCTAGAAAGGATTTTCCTTACTGGAGGCAGCTTCACTTGAAATCCTCCCCTCCCCAACTACTTCCTACCTGTAAACAGGGTTGCAAAAGCCAAGATGTCAGAAGCTGCCCAGAGTCTCAGAAATGCCAGCCAGTATCCTGGGGACTCTGAATCATCTCTTGAATCTCCTACCTCCGGAATTCTTACTTGATGAGCAGTAAATGTACCTACAGCTTAAGCCTCTAACTGATCCTAATCAAAATAGAATATCAAAATAGGTAGGAACAGAACATAAATATTCCCTTCTCAGCATCCCCCATAGAATTCCCATCTTAAAACCTCAGATTCTAATGGGAACTTAGAGACTGTCAAGTTCAAACCCTGACCCTCAGATTTTTGCTGCCTAGGTGTACTTAGTTCCTATCCAAACATTCTTTATGGGCATGAAGGACAGGGGAGGGGTGCCCCATTTCATGGTCCAGGCTTCTTGGTTCCTGAGTTGTTACCTTGACAAAAGACTGGCCTCCTGGCTCTGTTTCCTCACAGCCTCTCATTCCCCAAACCCTGAGAGTACGCAGAGTCCCTGGAAATGAGGGAGCCCAGGAGTAAGAGTGAGCGGAAGGGCCTTATCTCTGCTCCCCTCCACATCAAGGCCCATTCAGGTCTTGAGGCCTTTCCTGTAGTTTGTGATCCTCAGGTGGTGAAGGGCTCCCTCCCTTAGCCTCCAAATGTGGAAAATTGTGGAGCCTTTGTTCAAAAGGAAAATGACTGATTAGATAAGAGTTTGAATGGTCTGTCATCTCTCCTAGGCACGCGCAGTGCTCATCACCTTCAGGGTCAGTCAGCCACACACAGGCAGAGACCAGGATGTGGTGAGTGTCTGAGAGAAGGGAGGGAAAGAAAGAGAGGAACAGAGAGAAAGGAAGAGGAGAGAGACAGAGTAAAGACAAGAAGTAAGAAGTGGAAGAAAAGAGATCTTAAAATGGTTAAGAAGTTTGGGGGTTAACTAAGTGGAGTTCAAATCTTTAACACCTGCTGAACTTGAAGAAGTTACTAGATCTGTGTCTCCTATCTGCAAAATGGTGACATTGCTGCTCATAGAGTGTTATGACACAATGTCTAAAAAGCATGTAGCACAGTGCTCAGCATGTAAGAACTGAATAAAAGGCAGCTGTTACTAACCAGGAGTGTGGTAAGGAAGGACAAGAATAGGAGAAGGAGAGAGAAAGAAGAAAGTAGAGAGTTGCATTATAAAGGAGAAGAGAGAAATGGATGGACGAGCAGAAGGGGAGAGAGTAAGAGGGAAATAAATGAAAAAAGAAATAGCATATATTTCCAGGACTGGGGGCACATTTTCCACACTGTCCTCAATCCATGAAGACTTTTTCCTTGATCTTCTGACTCTCATTCATTCCCTTCAAGTCCCCGAGGAAGGATAAAAATAGTTCCAGGCAAAGAATGTGATGCTTTGGTCTGCTCTGCCAAGAGACTTGACTGCCGACTCCCTCCCTTGTGGTCCAAGGAATCCCACCTGAAAGAAGTAAACTCAGGTACAAGCATGGAGCCTCATGGACTATCAGGAAGACAGTATCAGGAAGGATCCTCATTGGAGGAGAACAAGAGAAACTAGCTGAGAAGGTTTGGGGTAGGGCAGGCCCTTTGAGTCTTGGCAATAGCAAATAGGGTGAAAAGTCTTTCCTTTGTGGCTTCCTAGAGACTTGGGCAAGGTGAGAAAAACTCAAACTTGCTACCAAGTGCCAGCTGCTCAGTTTATTGTATGAAAAATCCCTGGCTGAAGTCAGTTTCCCGGCTGAGCACTTTTGAGTCCCTCATAGCCTCAGCCAAAAACTTAGATATTCATTGAATTTAAGGGGTGTATAAAATGCTTTGTAGATTGTGATCCATTTCTTGGCAGGAAGTGGGCTGGGAGGGGCAAAGGAAGGGCCCAGGTCATAAATAAATTCTATGAAATACAATGGTAATATGCCTTGCTGCTTCATCTGTGATCCTCACTGGTTCCCTACAGTTGAAAAAGGTCAAGCTCTTTCACTGGCACTTGAGACACTCCGAAATCCAGCGTCGTCTCTTTCCATGGTGCCCCTTACACATTCATTCACTGAACGGCACAGTTCCCCATACACAAATACATGGCCCACAATTTCTCACCTCTTTATCTTGACTCCTCATGTTCCTTCTGCCTATAATAGCCTTCTTCCCTTTCAATCATTCACTTAATAAGTATATTGAGTGGTTACCAGGTGCCAGACATCATGGCAGACTGAAGACACAAGAAGTTACAAAGAGTTGCTTCCTCTACTGAGCATAAGTGCCTTTATTTCTTTAAATTAAGGGGAGAGTTTAGACACATCATTGCAATAAAGCACAACATGTGTTAACATTAAGACAGCACAAGGTGCTATGGGAATATGAGGCAAGAGGCTGACTTTGGCTCAGGGGAATGATTTCATTAGATCAGGGCTCTCCAAAGAGCCCTGGATAATTGAATTCTGTAGCCCATTGAAACTGATAGAAGTTCTGAAATCCTCAAGGCAAAAAGAGATTGTCCCTAGCACCCAAATAAGAACATCCCGACTCAGGAGATTCTTAACTCTGAAATCTTCAACTTTCTCTTTCAATATGTCATATCCTTAGGCTGATCATATTTCCTTGAGACAAAAATGGGACAGAAATTTTTGGACCCCTTAAAAGACTGGGCCTGGGGCAACTCAGCTGCCCCTTTTAACCCATGTTATAGACAGTACAGGCTTATTAAAAACAGGATAAAAATTGATAGTCAGGAAATATGAAAACAACGGTATGGTCCCATTTAAATGGTACCTATGGTCATCCTACATATCCTGAGACAAAGCAAAGATTTTGGGAGAGTCCCCAGGGAACGTGTTTGATAATAGCAACATGGTACTTGGATAAGAGGGAAAGGGCCAAAGGAAGGGCTTTATATAATAATCATAAATCAGTTTATTTCTTTACTTCATGCATTATATGATGAGAAATAAAATTTAGCAACCTACATTCCTACTCCAGTGCTGCTCCTTCTGCTGGCATTGTTTCCTCTCTACACAGTCGATGTTTGCAAAGAAAACCATCAAGCAACCCAGATTAACATAAACTCAGAACCAGGTCCTCTTCCTCTGACCCCACAGATCTAGGTAGAAATGGAGACATCTTAAAGTGACCTCAGCCTTCTTTAAAAAGTTACCATCCAGCAGGTAGAATACATGTTTACACTTGGTTATATACTACCTTAACCTTGTTCTTCCAAAGCTTTTTATCTCTCAAGTACTTTTTTGAGTCCCTAATATGTTATGGGTACAGAAAATAATACCTAAAATATACCAGGCTTGGAACATACTAGGCACTTGATGATATCTGTTAAATTAATAAAATTAGGTATGATTCTTGCCCTCAAGGATTTAACAGTATTTTTTGCCTCAAATGGATAGCAGACTTCTTAAAGTCAAAAGCCCTCTCTTCTGTTCTGTATCCATACTACATTAGGATCTTGCATTAGGCACATAATAAATGCTTTCTTAATGATGGAAAAATTGTTTAATCTAGCACTAAGATTACAAAATGAACCTAGGGAGACTCAAATCTTCCTTCTAAAGTCCAACAACTTAAAAAGAATGAAATCTTACACAGTTCAAAAAAAACTTCTCCTGCATTCTCTTCTTGCCTACAAGAGGGTGGGCCCAGATGTGTTTTCTTCAAAACTGAACACCTTGAGGGCACAGACACTCAGTTTTTATTGTTGATTGGATGAACCATCATAGCCTCAACATCCTCACTCTGTGGGGTGATTATTGCCTCTGTTTTGCAATTTACAGGAAACGTAAACAGAAGATAAGAGATTCATTCAAAGAAACCAAGACTAATGCGGGGAGGGGAGGGAAGAACCCGGCTTCACGCCAGAGTTTCTGACTAAGTCTGATGCACACCAGAACATTTCCCCTCCATGTCCTTTCTAAAGAGGAAGAACATCAGTTTTTATGTCTCCCTGTTTTGGAATTTCAAAATCTCCTACTCACGCTGGGGCAGTGAGTGATTTGAGACAGATTCTGCCATTTAGTGATAAGGCTTGGGGGTTGCTTTCATGCAATCAAGCAAATATTTATGACACTCCCTTGATGTGACCTGTGATGTATGGGTGCTGAGGGCTTTATGGAAAGTGTCAGTCAGATCAGTTTCACAAACATTTGCTGAGTGTCTGCTAGAAGTTAGGGACCCAAAGAATCAATATGATTCTATATGGAAGGAGTCTGCCGTCAGCTAGGGGATACAAATATAGCCAAATGTTGTGAATACTAGGATAGAAGTAAGTGCCTCATGCTCTACAAATATGTAAAAGAATGCTGATCCCATCCAGGAGTGGATGGAGGGGTCAGGGTGGCTGAGAGGGCTTCCCAGAAGTAGGAAGTGAGGCATACTGACATTTACAGAGGTGAGGGAGTTAGGGGACCTAGGAAGACATGAGGTATTCCAGACAAAGGTAACTACAACCCACTGAGCCAGCATGGTTTCGGAGGACAGTGAGCAGAATAGGAAGTCAGCAGAACAGGCAGCACAGATGATAGAAGGCTTGGGACACACGCCCAGGGACTTAGAGTAGTTCTCAACACATTTTCAGTATATGACTTGCTCCCAAAGGAAGATCCTGATCTGTCACATGTTGGGTAGGGGAGAAGAGACACAACCAGTAATTACCCTGCCCGTCCCAGACCTTAGTAATGGCTGCAGTACTAGGTAGGTTGCAGACGACAGGCTGCTTCTTCTCTCCTGCTCAGGAAGGCATTGCAAGTGAGCAAGAAGGTATCATAAAGATGACTTGAACATTTTCTTCCTTCTAATGATTCTAGTTCTATCTTCAAGAATCACACATAGCGGTCCTTCTAATACAGTACTTGAAACTTTCTGCGTCCCCCTGAGTCAGCAGCAGGGCCTTGGACTGAACTGTAAAGCCATTGGGATTTCACATACATGATGAGAATCATTTGATCTGTGTATTATTCCAACTCAACCCTGAGCTCCTTGAAAACAACCCCTGTGTATGTTCATCACTATATCCTCCCTGTGGAGTCTCCCCCTCACCCCGCCTTAATGCTTAATATTGCACCTTGCACCTGGTAGGTGACTCGGGTTCTTTTTCCAAACAGCAGCGGATGAATGACAGCACTCAGATCACACCAAGAACTAATGCCAGTAGAGCGATCTCCCTGGGAAACTAGCCCTGGGTCATGTGCGCACTAACTATGGTACCCAGAACACTGGGGACACAGAAGATATCGAGTCTTCCTTCTGTCCATGAGAGAGACTTGCACTTGACTGAGCAAGAGCTCAGTTAGAGCAGTGACCATCACCACGGACTCATTCATCTCTGCCTCCTCCCCACAGATCACTGGGGCTCTCACCCAACTTTGTCAAATTTAGACCAGAGTCTGAGTCTAATTCCAGACAGTGACACATGTCCTGGACAGTATCTAACCAAACTCTGGTTCTCAGTAGGGGTTGTTATTCATAGTAATAATAATAGTCCCTTGGGCTCATGCTAAATTTCCACTCCCCATACATGTTGCACGGGGCAGGGGTGACTTGCTTCCTAGTCAAGAAGATTCTGCTGTAGAAGGGCCTCACATGCAGGCTGCCTGAGACATGGTATCATGTCAGTTCAGCTCCATTCAGAAAGTGTTTATTAAGCTCCTCTGTTTTGCTAAACATCAAAGGTGACTTTATAAAGTGTCAAGTAGAATCAGAACTCTTTTGTGCCTTCTTCACTTAATGTACTTTTTTTTTTTTCTGATTTCACTTCATCCCATTTCTCCCTAAAATGAAACTCTAGGGAGAACTACATGAGAACGTCTCCAGCCTCAGTAATTTTCACTATTCATGGGAATTCTCAGCTCCATTTTCCACTTTACCCCAATTTATAAAAAAAAGAAAAAAAATAATTTGAATCTAAGTGAAAATGATAATCAAATTTATATATTTGAGAGTTTTCTGTGTCAGACCTCTGAAAGTTTCTTGATAAATAAATACGTGTTTTATTTTTCATTTGATCTCACACATAAGAAAGAAGATTATTTTTGTCCCCTTTCTACCAGGCTCAGAGAGGGTACTTTGAATAAGGTCCCACAGCTAGTAAGCAGTGGAGTTGGTGACCCACTCAGCATTTGTCTGTCCTGATAGCTATGTCTGCCTTAATTGTACCAGACTCTCTCAATCACCTGAAGTTCCTTTCTTTGAAAATTCTTGCCAGTCAAAGGCTGGCCATTTTTAAATAGGATGAGTGCCCACAAGACTGCTTGTGAAATAACTGTTAGGTTAGGGAGCCAAGTTGTAAGTGGCTAGGAATATTTCTTACATTTAGAATGTCCCTTCTTAATTCAGGTTTGAGATAGCTGATTGACCCTCAAGGGAAATGACCAGGCTTAATAAGTACAGTGACTGACAAGTAATGTAGGAAACTTCCTCAGAATGTAGGCAGTTCTTCTCAGAACTTTCTTAGAAATCCACTGGCCATCTGCATTCCTGAACCTGGATCGTTACAGAAAGAAGAGAGAAGGAGAGAGCGACAGATGGGTAAGACAAAGTATCACTTATTTTTCTTCCTACTGCAGTCAATGGTAGATAATTAACTCCTCTTTCAATTTAATTATTGTATTCTGAAAAAAGACAGAGTGGTTCTCTGAGAGATACCGACTGGCAGACAGTTATTTCAAAGCCAAGGAGATAGAAGGGAGCAGGCAAAAGGGAGAAAGAGAATTATGCTAGGATAAATAATTTTCTTCTTAAAATGCTGGAGGAAGAAATATTTCTAAGGAGTGAATGGGAGGAGTAGTGAATGGAGAGATTCAATTACAATGAAATATTGGGAAGTCTCTATTAATTACTGTGAGGTGGTTGATTAACAATATGCAGCCATTAATGAAAACTATATTTATGAAATGCCTACATTTATTGTTTCCACCTTGTTGTTGGAAATTCATAGTCTAGCAGGACTGAAAAGACTCCAGAGACCAATCAAATTCAACCCCTTATTTTTATACAAGATGAATGCTAGGGTCCAGGGAAGCAAAGTACTAGTAATAATGGACACCACTGAGTTGAATGATTTCCATGTGTGAAGTACTTTATAACTGTAGCTTCTACCCCTACATTAACCCTCTAGGCAAGTAGTTTTTTCCCATTTTAGAGATGAGAAAACTGAGGCGCAGAGGTTAACTAACTTGTACAAAGTCACACAGCTAGTAAATGCTGCATAAGACTTGAGCCTGACTTGACCTGGCATCTTAATCTTGAACTTGACCTGCAATCTCCTTGACTCCAAAACTTCCATTCTCTCTGGGTCTCTAAAAGGAAAATAAATCCAAAAACGCCAAGACTGACAGCTGACGATAAACCTATGACCAGAACTGCTGTCTCTTAGCACTCCAAGCTGAGCTTTTCCTGCTCTGCATGAGAGGCTCAGGGTTTTCCCTCTTAGTCTCTGCCTTATTGGCTGGCCATCACTTGCATATGCTGTTCCTAGACTTGATAATGACCTCACGGCCCTCAGCCTGCAGTGCTCAGGATTCCCAGGCTCTTAGCATCTGCCACCATTTGGCCAGAATTCACATATAGAAAGTTATTTCCTTTTTTAGCCACTACATGCTCTTGGCTGCAGCAGTCTCTACTGCTGGGTTCTCAGCTGGCCAAACAGCAGGCTCCGGTGTTCCACTGATGTCAAATCAGACCAAGAGAAGTGGAAACAAATAGGTGGTGGGACTCTTGGTTCCTAAGGAATAGTAGGATTCAAATCCTGCCTCCAGCTTTCTCCAGTCATGTGACCTTAGGAAAGTCACTTAACCTCTTGGTTTCCTCCTCATCTGAAAACAGAGAATGTTTACTCCTGGGAATGAGTGGAAACACCTAGAACAGCATCTGGCACATAGAAGATACTCAGTAATGTTAGTTCCTTGTTTCTTTTGACATCTCCAATAAAAACTCCTTTCAAACATAATCCAATGAGCTGATCTATTATAGAATTTGACAGCATGGCAGGCTGCGTAGTGTGACACAGCAAGAATCCTGACATGGTACCAGGCAGGGAAGATGGGAAGCATGGCAATGGGAAGCTAATTTTAACTTTGAGTGAGTTATTTCACTAGGCTTGAAGGACTCAGAGGCAGGGGTGGAGACAGGCGATGCAGGGTCCTGCTGAGATCAGAACCCTCTCATTCTTGTAATTGGTCCAATCTGCCTCCTAACTTTTCCTGAACTTAAGCATTTGAGCCTGGAGTTGGATTCATATGCATCCATATGATCAACTGGACTCTATTCGTTCTATTCCTCCCTGTCGAGAAGCTGCAACACTTTTGAATCTGATCACCAGTCAGAAAGGTACCCACAAGGGCCATTTTGAAATTGGCTCAGGTCAACTTGGAAGAGAAATAGGAAGTTATCTATCTTGTCATCTGAGGACAGGGGACACTGGTCCCAAATATGTCTGCCATCTCCTGAGTCTGGAAGCTATCTGGTTGTATTCATCCTAGAAGTCCTCTGTAAGCATGCAGTGCTATCATTTCATAAGCACATGCAGTCCCCCTTCCCAGACCTCAGCTCACTTGTGTGCAAAACAGAGGTTGAGCTGAAGGGTTGTGAAGGCCCTTCCAGCTCTAAGTTAGAGCATCCAGGGGACTTGTGACTCACCCAGTTGTGATCTTACGGCATGTTAGTGTCACTGTTAAGAGGCAAACCCAGATTTTCTGATGCCCAGCATAGAAGAGATCAGAGATCAGCAAAAGTAATCCCAGAGGAAAAAATCTGCCTTCATAAAAACCAAGCTGTATCTTCTCTGAACTGTATGAAATCATGAGCCCTCACTGTGAAAAGACTTTTACATCATATGAGATGCAATTCACAGAGACAAGGCGATCCAGATTCTACCCCATTGTTCTTTTGTTCATCAAGCATCTACTATTTAGTAACATTTTCAAATACATTACTTTATTGAATTTTCATGAAACCTTACAAGGAAGGTATTCACTCAATTCTTTAATAGATGAAGAAGCTGAGAATCACAGGCACTAAATAATTTGTCCAAAATTCTAACCCAAATGTGACTCCAAGTGCCTAGACTCTTCCTTCTGCTCCCCCACTCCCCCGAGTAGGTCTACATAGTAGATCCCACTGTGCTATTTCAACATCTCTGAATCGCAGTGCTCCTGACTCCCTTACCTGTGAAGGTGAGTGGATTGTTGAATTCTGAATATTTCTTTCCCATCATTTGCTAACATGCCAGAAACAATGGACTCACAAAGTGATAGGAAGCTGCCATTCGCCAGGAGCCATCAGCTTCTGACAATATAAAGGATGCCGGCTATTTTTTTTCTTTTTTCTTTTTTTTTTTTTTTTTTAATGAGATTGGAAGCTTTCCTGGAAAAATGGTCATCTCTCCCCTGTGGTCAGCTCAATCCTTGAGCCCAAGAAGGGGCTAGTTCACAGAGCGGCTGGAATCCCTAGTGGACGAGGTCATCCCAGGGACAAAGGGCAGAGCCTGGGCCTTGGGTTTCCCTGGTCCTGAGGACTGCAGGCCTCCCAGTTCCTGTCCTGATTGAGACACATGGCCTCCATCCTGTTGAAGTTTTCTGGGTTCAACCTGTACCCCGTGGCAGCCCTGCTAGCTGGGACAGCCCAGAACCCTCCCCTGCAGGTGACCTCAAATCCGCTAGTGAAGATGATGAGGAACAGGTGGGCAGGTGAGTGTCCCTGCCAGCAAATAAGATTGTAAATGGGAAAAGGAGGCTTCGGACAAGTCAGAGGCTCCGAAAGCACAGCCAAGGATGAAGATTAGAAGAGCCCTAGGTATGAGTGAGCAGAGCAGCTGCACTCCCAGCTGAATTGTTGCTGACTCACTGCGTGGCCTCCAAGCCAGTTCTTTGCTCTAGGCCTCATCCTTATTTATCAAAGACATGGTGGGCTGGCAGTCTAAGAGATCTCTTCCAGTTCTAATGGCCTAGGACTTTAGGCCAGTCCTGGGAGACATGGGAGGCATCAGGAGAGAGGATTCCGAGACAAGTGTAATGACCAGTTTCAAGAGCTCAACAGGAATAGCTCTAGGATTCCAAGGGAGAGGCCAGGCCAGGTAGCAAGACTGTGTGGCTCTGCAAAGGATACGTGTCTGGGTGAGGGGATGCCCAGTGGATGCCAGGTTGGAAGCTGGGGATGGCACCGCCCACTTTTCTCTGAGAAGCGTGCAACGGCCACGGGCCTTCCGTTTGGCAGCTGCGGAGTGAGGAAAAGGCTTGGATAGACCACCTGAGGAGTGAGCGCCAAAGCCCTCTGCCAGTCTGGAGAACCTGGTCAACCAGTGGCAAGTTCAGGGCTATCCCTGGGGAGCAGTGAATCAGTCTGACCTGGGCTGAGTGGAAGATATGGAGGCTGCTTGGCCTGCTGATGTGAAAGTCAGGCTGGGAGGCTGGTTAAATGCCAGCCTGTGTCACTGGCTGTGAGCCCACCCACCAGGTAGATGGTGGTGCTGCACCTTGTCTCAGTGGATTTCTCTCAGGTCTCCTGACTTCCTGCCTAGGGCTCCTACATTGCCCTTCCTTATCTGGGGCCAGTGGACCCTGGTGTGCAAGAGCCTTGTCCAGCCATCCCAGGAGACACAGAGGAGTAAAAACCAAGAATGCCACCATTAGGACTGAACTCTGGGAGTGAGGCAAAGGACAAATTGAACAAAGGCCCAGTCAGGGCTTAAAATCCTTGTGTTGAACCTCCTTGTATTGAATTCAATGGCTCTGAATTGCCTTGAAGCCACTGGCCTCAGCATCCTGCTATTTCAACCCCCCCACCCCACCCCGATTCCGATTGTACAGACAGGGAAACTGAGGCCCACAAAGGGAGGCATATAGCCACAGGCAGCAGCTGCTCAGTGAACCAGAACCCAGGTTTCTGGCTCTGGGTTCTTTCACCACCTCAGGAAAAGCAGTGAAGTCGCTGACAGAAACCTTCCTGCCCTGTAGCCTCCTGCCTCCGGGAGAAAGGAGCGCTAGGTGGCCCTCTCTGGGCTTCCTTTCTGGGTCTCACCAACCTCTTTCCTCTGACAGTGAGTGGCAGGCCAGCCACTCACCATGCACAGTGGGGACATGAGACTCTGCAGGAAATGAAGCGGGGAATATTTTTAAACCATCCAGCATGCCTTAGGGGGAAAAAGAATTAAAGCCCTCCCCTAGATGCTACGGAAAACATTTTTTAAAAGATTCCAAGCCTAGAGGAAGCATCATAAAACAGTGATGGGGCTTGTTTTTAAAGGGCCAATTCCATCTTTACAAAAGTGGACTGGTTGCTGGCTTCTCCGAGACCCTGCTACACCCCAACCTAGGGCTAGACGCACTCCAGAGAACTTCCACTCACTCACGTTTCTCCAGCTCCTTCCAAATCAAGCCAGTAGTTTATCTGCTGCTTCATAAACTGCCCTCCTTTATATCCAAACCTCAAGGGGCGGGGTGGGGGTGGGGTGGAAATAAGCACATAGGTACAAGAAAGAGCTTGTTATCCAGCCAGGAATGCTGGGCTTTCCCTTCTGGCTACTCCCATCAATGTGTAGTTTCAGCTCTTCAAATTCAAGTCCACCCTTACCTTCTTCGCGTTCCTCCTCCCTGGAATGTCCGTTGGCCTCCTCCTTCTCTGGCCGCCTCTTCTCCAACTGCCCACTGCTCCTTGCTCTTGAGGCTGTCAGTTGTTCCTCTTCCACCCACTTTTTAATCAGTATCTGTCACCCTCCCTCCTCCCACTTCTTCCTACTCTTTCTCTCCCCACCCCCTTCCCCCTCGGGATCCCTCCCTCCCCTCTCTCTTTTGTGCTCTTAGGATCTTTGCTTCTCATTTAAAAAGTTTGTTTCCCCTTCTACATCCTTGCAGCCTCTCCCCACCACTCTCCCCAGAAGGAGACACGCTCTCCTCCCCTGGCGTCCTCCTGCTGCTGCTGTCCTTGTGACCACCCACAGTTTCTCCCAGGCTGGTGCACCGCCTCCTAGCTCTTTGCCTGCCCAGCCCTCCACAGCCTCCTCAGGCTCCTCATGCTCTCTGGAGCATCCTTGGGAAAATGGGCACTACCCAAGAGATCCCTCTTTTCCTGAATTCAGAAAAAAAGAAGGGTGCTTTTTCATGGAACAGGGCTTTTGGGGACCCCTGCTCTGCCCACATCCATGAGCTGAGCACCATGAGCATAGGGAACAAGGGCTCACAAGTCACACCCCTCAGCACCCAGAAGAAACCCCAGGAGTCACCTGAAAGCTCCAAAGGACAGGAGATGGCATGCCCACAGCCCCGGAGAGCAGTCACATCCTTCTCCTCTAATAGAGGGAACTTTCTCTGTGCCGGGCCCTAGCCTGGGTGATACATACATATATTATATTTTTGTTTGATTTTGTCATCCCAATTTCCACTTTTCCCAGGTAAACATTTCCACATTTCACATTGGAGGAAACTGAGGTTCAGAGAAATCAAATCCATGATCATGGCGGCCCATGGTAGAGTTAAGATTAGACCTATCAGCCAATGCCCAAGGTCGCCTCTTCGCTCTCTCACAAAAGCATACACGTCTCCCAACTGAAACTGAGCCAATGGAAGCACAGCTGCTCCTTGCTAGGTCTGTCGTCACAAGTGAGCAAATTCAGAAACTTGCAGCATCTCTGCAAAATCCCCACATCCTCGCCTCTACTTAAGCAGTGGGCCCTGTTAGAGTGTGATAAACATTGACAGCAGAGCTTATATGAGTGGACCAAAGTCAGACAAACCAATGTCCCAAAAGCCCACAGCTTGTGAGAGTCCAGACAAAACCCCAGAAGTCATTTGCAACAAACAGGGAAACTGAGGCCCAGAGAGTCAAGGCCACTTGTCAGTGTCACACACAGTAAAGTAAGTGGCAGAGTCAGGACTAGAAGCCTAGTCCATTCCTTTAATCTTCATTTTCCTCTTCACTCGGGGCCAGTCACAAACACTCCAACTCTGATTCCTTAACCAGTGTTCCCTCCTTTTCCTGGGCAGCATCAGAGCAGATTCTGAGCCAATCTGTCTGGGTTTGAATTCTGACTTAAGAGTTGTGTGATATTGGGCAAGTTAGCTTAGCTTCTCAGCAACTCAGTTTCCTCGGCTGTGAGTTGGGGACTAGAACTGCCCCTTAGGGCTTCATAAGAACTAATGAGAATATGTCAAGCACTTAGAACAATGTCTTGTAACTGGTACTGCAGTAGATGTGATTTCAAAATATAATATAGTACAGTACAGTATAATGCTATGTAATATGTGAAATATGATATGATACAACATAATGTGATATGAGGTGATATGATACGTTATGATGCAATAAGATCTAATTCTGTCTATACTTACCAGGGCTGGACCAAATTCCTAGAATGGAATTCAGCATGTGAAACCAAGAGTCCAGTTTCTTCTCCAAAGCAGATTGTCCCCACACTGACTTATTCCTGACACCCCCAGCCACTCTACACAAACTGGGGTTTCCGAAACACCTTGTTATCTCCAGACTGTGGAAGGGTCCTCTGAAAAACCCCAAAGTCTCAAATGAAGAGTAATCCAAGGATGGGGAAGATGTAGTACCTAGTAGTGCCTTGATCTCTATTAATGCTTAGATTACTGGGCTGCCAAAGGAGTATCATTCTGGGGACAGCACAGGATCAAGGGCGAATGCCAATCTCCTCTGAATGTCCAGAAGGAAAAAGAACTGCTGAGGCAAAGCCATGATCCTGGAGAGAGTGCAGGGCACAGAAGTAAGTGCTGCCGCCCCATGTGGCAGGTGGAATGAAGTACCGGAGAGGCAAGGAGACTGGATGGGTTGCTGGAAATGATCCAAGATGTCCAAGACAGGACTGAGAGAAGACTGAGTTCTCAACTCAGGTCATCCCACCTCAGTGAAGTCACACCACTCTCCAGCCAGGCCCTCTAGAGGCTCAGGATGGCGTCTGGGACAGAGGGTGTTTTGATGACTCAAAGCTACGCTGCTTTGGTAAATTCTTCAGAAGTCTGGCTTATTCTTCTCCTGGATCCCTCCCAGGCTCCTGTAAAGACTCTGACAGATGGAAGCAAAAATATCATTTGGGCTCTGGTGATTCTCTATAGGGACTGAGTCTGGCTGTCTCCACCTGTTTAAGAAAAGTGCTATAGGAAGATGACCCATGCCCCAGAAAACAGGATAGAGGGCCAGCCTAGAGGTGGGAACTGGGGTCCTACCAAACCCTCCCCTTCATCCTCTCATCCAACCCAAAAAAAGGGACTTTAGAAATAGTGTCAAAGTTTGTGGCCACACAAAAAAAAGTATGGAAAACTCAGAACTCAGAGACAGTTTAGAGAGGAAATCAAAATACAGTCAAAGAAGGGAGAATGCCTTCTTTCCAAGGAAAGGCTGTAGAAGCAGAATGGCAAGATAAATCTTATTTAGCACTTACTATGTGTGGAACTTGGGCTAGGCACACTTTATGTTCTTCGACTTGGAGATGAAAAGTCAGAAAGATGACCTTAAAAGATCATCTGAACTAACCTCCAGTGTCTCTGGAATAAACAGTCATCGCCAACATGGGCCCAGCTGTGCTAGATGGGAGACAAGCGTGGTCCCTTGTCCACGAGAACCTGACATTCTAGTTATAGAAGAGAGCTTTTTAGACAAAACAATTAGTATAAATAACAGTATGCTTGATGTATTTTCTCAATGCATGATATATAATGCTAAAGTGTGTAAGGAAAAAGAAATCATTTGGAAAACGGGTTCATAAGGAGCGATGTCTTTGCTGTGCTATAATGAAGGGAGAAGAGAAGGGAGCATTTATAAAGGCCGTCTCTGGGCCGAGTATTTTCACGTCACAACACTGCAAGATAGTCTGTTACTCTTTCCGTTTTATAGAAAGAAGAACTCATATCAGAGAAGTTTAGCAACTTGCCCAAGAGGACTCAGTTACAGGTGCAGAAAACGTCTGTCTGATGCCAAAGATCAGATGCTCTCTTCTCATGGATATAGAGGAAATTCTTATGAAGTCTGTTGACCTGGTCCAAGAGGAGGACACAGGAGCTTCCAGGTGGGAGCAAGCAGACCTGCAAATGGCTCCAGAAGAGTGGACTCCCCACCGCCAGGAGAATATTTGGCTGTGACAACAAAGATGGTGTGATACCTTCTGAGGTTTCCAAGCAGAGTACAATCACCTTTTGTACAAGTCTTTCGAAGGTGGCATTTTGAAAATTGCTCCTTTTTAAGCTTTTCCTTAGAGGCAAGAGGGTAAATGAGGAGGTCTCTCAATGTCTCCTCTACCCCATGAATCTCTGACTACAAATTTCCTCCCAAGACACTGCGGTCCACGTGTTTACAGAGCAGCCTCCCTTAGCGCCGACAATAAGAATACTTGCAAACAAGTTCTGTCAGCATCTAACGGGTGAGAGAAATGGGTCCCTGGTGCCTCACTGGAAGGCATAAGTGGGTAATTGGAGCCATGGTTAGTGGGTTGAGGTCACACCTTTCTGCCGGTGGAGATGCAGACGCCACAGGCCTTTCCCTTTAAGGCTTTTACTTTCCAGAGAGTAACTAAAACAGGCAAGTACACCCTGTTCCAAGAAGCAGAAAGCAAAAGAAACACAGACTTCCTTGCCCCTGGTGCTTTGGTCTATGTAGTGACTCTCCTTACATCTCAAGTTTTAGTCTCAAAGAAAATTTAAAGTCACAGCCATACTTCTTCTTGGGTTTAAGACAAATGGGACCTTTTAGGACCCCAAACTAACAACTGTTTTGTGGTTTTGTGTCATTGACCTCCACAAACATGAGAAGGGAAGGGGGAGGAGGAGAGGGGGGAAGAGGGGAGAGGGGAAGGAGGGGAGGAGGAGGAATCAATCTAGTGTCAACCAAGCCTGCTCCTCTCTCTCTGAAATCTGAAGGCAACTGCTAGAAGCAGCCTCACCGGGGCTCTGACAGGTTCTGGGATGTCATCGTATGACCCAAAACTGAGGCCTTCGCCTGGGAGATCTTGGGATGACTCCTGCCTTCTCGATCTGAAGGGGAGTCCTGGAAAGCAAGCAAATGGAGTCTTAGGTATTTAGGTCAGTCATAAGCAACACCTAGAGTTTACATTGCACACTGGAGCACACTTCTTTCTCCTCGAACACACGCATTCCTGGTTTACACGCACCACCTCGCTGCACAAGAACTGACAAAGACTTGCTTCTCCTCATTTTGTTTTCAGTCAAGTCCTAGATATGGTGCAAGGTGGTCTATTGGCAAATATAAAAAATTATAACGTAAAGAAACTTTCTGTCAAATATGCTATTAACTCAGATGCCCTCAGACAAATCACTCCAAAATAGACTTTTTCTTATGCGTAAAATAGAGATACAACATGCACAGGCCTGCCTTGACTATGTATCCAATTATGTTCAAAACCTGATTCAAGAATAAAGTTTTAATATCTTCTCCCAAATGAGTGTCTAGATTCAGTTTTAGCTCCTGGAGTCCAGTTATTACCAAGGAGTTGAGGCATAAAGGATAGTAGATCTATTCTTTTGTTTTCTCCAAGGTTAGTTTCATGCTCCGTCAGCTAAATACTCAGGGTAGGATGGACAGGACTTGAGACAAATAAATGTATAATTGAGAGTGCTGGGGTTCAGGTTTTGGCTCCAGCACTCAGCAGCTATGTGAACCTCTTTTGCTGGATGGGGTCCATTTGGAACCCCAGAGTAGGTATGAAGATAATTTTAATTGAAGATATTTGGGATTTGAGAAGCTTTCTTGGAGCACTCCTTAGCTGACTGAAAGCAGCAGCTTCTAGGAAATAAATAAATCCTCTCTTTTTATGGCCATGAAGTTTTATGGCCATGAAGTGGCTGGAAAGACCAGCTCACCTGTATAAGTAAACATCACAAACTTTCTTATTCCCATTTGTTCTAAAAGTCTATTTGTCTTTCCTAAAAGGAACCTATTTGTTCCTTCTATAGACGTTTCTTTCCACCTCTTTTCCCTGCTAAATATATAAGCTTATAACTTTAACCATTTCATGAGCAAGCTCTTTTTGGTAGCACCCACGTGCTTATGAACAGATCCTTTTCTACTGCTAATCTATCTTCTGTCAGAGTTCAAGTGTGCCCAAGCATTGAGTCTTAAAAACTGAGGAAACTTTGTTTTCTCTCTGACAGCCCCATCTGGCTCACCTTTAAAGTGAGGATAATGATAGTAACAATTAAACAGGTCAGTTAACTGCAGGTCAGTTATGAAGGCTGAATGAGATGTATGTATCATGTTTGGTGTTGTAGTGGGTACTAATAAACATTCTCTCATGTAAATATTCATATATGCATGTATATCTAGATAGAAAGATATAGATCAGTAATAGTGAGACACACATATAGTATACAGTAATTGCAGGTCTGTTCTGAAGATCTAAATTGAATTATAGTTGGGAAAGTAGTTGGGAAATTACTTGGGAAAGAAATGAAAGCTTAACAATGGAAACATGCTATCATTATTACAGCTATAACTATTATGCCCACCTCTATTGACTTCTTTGAGCAAGACCACCAGATTGCACACTGCACACATCCCAAGGTGCCCTTTACATAATCTTCCCTTTGTGCCTTGGAGCACCCGATAACTGCTTTTCCAGGTGCACCTGCGCTGTCCTCACACGGTCCTCCTCCCAGTGCCTGCTCTCTTGAGTCATCCATACACTGACAGTAATTCAGGGAAGGTAAACTGAGGAAACGCTATCTGCACAGGCCAGACATACACAGATAAATGAAATATAAGTTCTGCCCTGACACTCTTCCTGGTTGGAGTGAGAGTCCCATGCACCAATAAGCAGCATGCCACGTGATGAGTGTTAAAGCAGGCATATTTATGAAGAGGTACAAGAGATTAGAGGGTTGCCAGCTTTCCTTCTAAGTGGTGTGGTGGTAGATTGGGGGCAGAGTGGTGGACAACAGCAAAAAGTGAGAAAGTCACTCCTCTTCAAAAATAGAAGGCCCCTCAATTACCATAATAAGGGTCAAGATGTCTGTCTCTGTAATGGGGTTCAGACTGCCAGAGAAAGTCAGTGAGGCACTCTCTCTCTCTCTCTCTCTCTCTCTCTCTCTCTCTCAGCAAAAGGGACTAGTCAGTCTGCTAAGAGTCTCCCTTAAGTCTAATTCACAGGAGAAAAAAAAATTGTAAATAGCTTTCCCAACACCAGATCCAACCTAACCCCAGTTTTGGAGCAAGTGGGGGCCAGGGAGAAGGGATAGGGACCTATCACTTAAACCCCTCATCTAGTGAATGTCAAATACAGATTTTTATCGAACATGAAGACTCATTTCTCAGATGGTAGAAGAGAGTCCGCCAGCTCTTCGCAGATGAGCTCTTGCCTCTCCATGGTCTCTTTCAAAGAGGTCTTGGAGTTAGAAGGCAGAAGATGGAACCTCAATTCCATCTCTTACTTGTGTTATCGCAGGCAAACCACTGGGCCTCAACATCCTTGTCTGGAAAATGGTCGGAGTAACAGCATTTTCACAAGTTGCGGGGGTGGAGGGGCCATTTTAGGAGAGAGGAAAGGGCCTACCTTTCTCTAAGGAGCATCTACAACATGCTGTATAAAGGAGACTTCATGTGCATTGTGCTGCTTGATGGGTCAGCTCAGCCCTTCCTTGGCTCCAGCAAGCTAATTTGTAAAGAAGGAATTCTGAGGCTATCAGAAAGGAAGTCAAATTGTTTTCGGAAAACAATAGCAAAGTAACTACAAGTCATTAGCTTCCTGCCATGGGCCTGAAATCAAACTTTTCTGGGTAACTGAAAGGACTAGCAGCCCTGTTTACTTAAAGACCTCTGGACAGGACCCATAAATTAATTCCTGTGCATGATTTTCTGGAATGAGAAGAGGTGAGTCATTGAAGTGGGAGAACGCCTGAGAATGGGCAAGAGATTCTCTTTCTTCAGGCACAACCAAATCCCTGATGCTGGCCTGCCTTTCCTGGTCCTCTGGGTGAGAGTTTCACTGGGAGACATACAGGCACCCAGCAGACATCTGTCTTCTGACATGTCTCTTAACATGTCTGTTCTTCATAGAGCAGAAAACCAAAAAACACCTGTACCCTGACCCCAATCTGGAAGGCCTCTGGGAAGCCAAAAGCTTCCCAAGAAGGATTTCTAGAACTTCTTCTCTGAATAGGAATTTTCTTGGTGACAGGAGCAAAACAGATCCAAAATCCTGATTTCTTAGAAGATTGTCTCCATGTCATACAGATAGTGAGGAGTCACAAAGAACACCGGAACTTGAAGAAAATTTTAAGCTTGACTAGATCAGATTAGGTTACTAAGGCCAAGTTCAAGAGCAGAAGCCAGAGCTCTCAAAGAATGAAGGAAATCCGGGAGTTCCCTTCGAGCTGAACCGGCCAATGGATTGATACTAGATCCTCTGACCTCCGCTGGGACACTTACCTGAAAGCTCCTGGAGTTTAACTTAATAAAAACTAGAGAAAATAAATAATGTTTGACCTCTCTACATCCTGAAACAGCTTGTTTCTAAGAACTAAAGCTGACTCTGTATCCTGAAGGATTTTCAGGATTTCAATTTTTGCTCTTGAGCTGTTTTTAAATATCTTTGACCAAATCATGGACTTGATAATTTGGTGCTTAGGTCAAAAGATATTGATATTACATACACAAACTCCCTAGAAGATGTTTGGTGAACTTCATGGAGCCTAGAAATCCCTGCTTTCATACGCAAAGCTTCAGGAAAGAAAGATAATACTTTTGATCTGTTTTACGAAGCAGCCTTGACCTAGAAAAGGTCAAAGGCCATGCTCAAGAAACTAGGTCCTGAAGGGTTATTTCCCACCAACCTCCAAAGTAACTGAAACAACTCACAAATCTAACATATTCTATCCCTCCTCTGACCTCTGATCTCCCGGCTGAAATTTGTGCAATAGACATGAGTGCCTCTGTGGAGTCTTCATCCATTGGTTATGGAAAGGCCCTCTGAGATCAGCTTGCTCATCTCTTCCTTCATAACTTTTCTAAGTGCATACAACTAGCCCACAGCAGTGCCCAGCTCTCATCTCACCTAATCCAGCACTCTTTCTGCTGCTCTGAAGGCTTCCAAACATTAAATACCTTCCCGATGGTCACAAGCTGTCTCTCATGCTAGGTGAGATTCAGGTTTACAGGACCTAGCTCTGACTCAATGGCTTTGTAAATGCATTGGACGATTTGAAAAAACACTCAAAAAATCTCTAAAACGAATATTTCCTTAAAGTGTCTCCCATCATTTGGGGAAAGGAAAGTGAAATTTCCTCGTTTTCAGGGTTCCATTAGATCAACAGAATGTGTGTGTGTGTACATACATACATACATGCATATATGTATGCATATATATTCTCCTCCAGAAACACCCTCACAAAACACACCCATAAATAGCATTTTACCAGTTAATCTGGGCATCCTTAGCCTAGTCAAGTCGAACAAAATGAACGCACACAGTGAGAATAGGAGGGGTGCTGGGCAAGGCATAAGTCACTAGCATAACTGCTTGATCCCAGGGCAACTCTACTCACTTGATCAATAAGAAAAAATAATGGGTCAAAAATTAGTTTTTGGTACCAATCTGTAAGATCTCCTACTTCTTACTTAGTAACCTCTTACTGTGTGCTGGGTTAACAAATGAAGCATAAGCCACAAGATTTGTTCACAAGTTTGCAATACAAGCTAATACTAATTAATTACTACTAGGGATTTTTAAAAAATTTGTGAATAAAGGGGGAAGGGGGAAGTAGGTCTACAAACTGAAAATGGTTACATTCTAAGAGTTCCAATGTACCTTGGTGGTATGGAATTTGGAGCATATTTTCTGATAGAAATCGTGGTAAAGCGTTGTCACCTTCCTAAGCTAGCCCCTAAATGTTTATTTAAGACATAATGTTGCTTAACTACCGTGCTAAGAAGACTGGAGGCTCTGACAACCTGGTTAAGATGGTCTTTGGTTGGGAAATAATGACGCTGCATCTGAATTTCAGATTCAAGATCTGTACTCTCCTCTTCCTGCCCCACTCCCCTCATAGGGAAGGGAGATTTATTGATGACCTAACTTTCTTAATTCAAGGACTGACCCACTTCAGCAACATTCATTTTATAAACAAATCGGAGTCCAGTCATAAACAGAAAACTTCATTTTTTAACCCCATTAGCATTTTCCCGTTATCAAAGTATTGTTGTAAAAATGGAGGTGATACAGAAAAAGTATCAATAGGAGTTAAAATCACCTATCACCCAGATTAAATGATTGATTTCTATTTTGTATCTACCACATTTTTATCCTGACAAATCTTTTTTATAAAATTTGAGACTGTAGGTTGATCGCTGTTTTGCATTCTGCTTTTTTCCCCACCAAACACCATGTCAGGGACATTTTCTATGTCGATAGATATACATCTTCATCTTTTTAATGATTATCAGGAGTATAGTGAGAGGAAATGGCACGCAAAGGCAATATAATGTGTTTGTGCCTTTCCCTCTATGAGACTGGTAGCACTTCACTAGAATTCCCAAAGATTAGCATCTGCGCAATGCCCTCTAGACTGATTCCAGCAGACATGTCACCTCCGTCCTTTGCTAGATCCTTGGATTACATAGAATCTTACCCTACAGATTTACCAGAGTCACTGAATACCTATTATTGGTCATGTCAATTTTTAAAATATAAATATGATGCTACCTTCACGGTATATGGTGAAGGTAAGTATCACCCTTTTAATTTTAAGACAGTAATTTGGTGTTACTGGCACATTCTTCTCTCTGCGTCAAGTAAGTTATTCTGTGTGAGTCTGAGCCTCGTTTCAAAACCTTGCAAAGAGCTCGTGGGAAAAAAGCAAATTTTCTGAACAAAACAATCCAAAAGAAAACAAAAAATACTAGCCTCCCCCCTTCAACCAACCCCTTCCCCACTATGCACACAACACACAAAAGGAAGTGTGCTGAGTGAGTGGTGAAACCCCAGGGGAGATAAGAGTGACTGACCTTGACGGACTCTGAGAAAACCTTTCACAGATCTTGGGAGAAGATTTCTATGGGTAAACAGGAGTGGAAGTCTAAATCCTGAATAGCAAAGCCAAACTGTAAAAGGCATTTGCCACTCTCGTCAAGCTTGCTTTCCCCAGAACAGCTATCACCAGTGCTTCCTGCCTGCGGTCCTGCCCTGACTTCCGTGAGTCCCCACTGTCTGTGACTGAGGCACCAGCTCTGCCTGTGGTGGCAAGGATATGTGTGAGACCAAGGCTGATGGGGCAGTGAGAAATGCACTCATCAGGGACTTGGGAGACCAGCGTTCCCGTCCTAGAAGGCACTTGAAGAGTCAAGTGACCTCAAGAAGTCATCTGTGTTCTTTGGCCCTCAGTTTTCATTTTGGTAACAGAAAGGGATTGAACCGAATTACTTTGATTGCTTCTTCCAGTTCTCAAATCCCGTGTCGCTATGATTCTAAATAATTGGCACTCTACATACCAAGCCAAAGCTTGGAAGAAGTTGGTTTGTTTTGGGTGTCCACCTAGTTTTCTCTTGTACAACTCCACCCTCTTTACCCATCCAGCATTCAGGGGAGCCAAAAATCTGTTCTTAGGCCCTTTTTATTGCAGATGGTATATTCCAGATAAGGAAAATAGCAATGAACAAGCAGTTGAAGGTGTGTTTTAATTAGGATGCTTTCAGTTGTCAGTAACAGAAAACCCAGGTGCAGTCAACCAAACTCCTGCACTGTGGGAATACATAGTGTGTTAAAGTTACTGGGTGGTCCATTTAAAACTGATCCATGTGCTTATTCATTTGTTCCATCATCCAATTAAAGAACCACCTGAGTTGGTACAGGGACTAGATATACAAGTGACTCAAACAGAACATCTGTAATTGAGTCCAAAATCTAGGGATGTCATAATTGTCAGGTGCTCTCAGATTCCTCTGAGTACTTTAATCAACTGAGAGTCCCATGGGTCCAGTGAGCTAGCTGGAAGAAAATGTTATCTTGATTTAGATTATGAAGTCTATTAGGAAGCATGAAACCCAAAGAGTCTATGAGGATTGAGGGTGCTGGGCAATGCATGTGAAAAGGAGCAGGAAGAACTAGAAAAAGGATCGTGGTTGAGCTCTGATCTCAGAGGAACATAGAGTGGGAATCAGGAAGTATACACGCTGGCTTCTACTCACCTTATACACAAGTGTGCAGAGAGAGACAGAGTCCCATTCTCTTCCAGGTCTGGTTTATTGACTGTAGGCCTGCATGCGGCCTAATCATGGTTGAAATACAGGTGGATCTAAATAGGAGGGAACCGTGGCAGATCACTTCAAACAGGCAATGGTGATCACAGCTAACTCAGTGTCAGACAGTGGCCTCATTTGGAAAGGTAGATATTAGATTCCCCACTTTAATAGGAAGAAACCAAGAACAGAGACCTTATTCAAGGTCACATGTCTGGTTAGCGATAGACCTGCCATTTGCTTCCAGGCTGTCTGATTTCAGTGTCTGTGCATGTCACCACAAAATAAGTAACATAGCAATTGAGAAGTGCCACACTGAAGCTAAGATCAGAAGCTGTGGGAACTGAGGTAAGGAGCAAGTCATGAGAGTGTCAGGGAAGCTCCACAGAAACGATGACATGTGTGGTTCACTTAAAGAGTGAATGAATAGAAGTTCACTAGACAGAGAAATCGGGGGGATTACATTCCAGACATGGGGCAGCATGAGCAAAGGTGTGAGGTAAGAAAGGGAAATAGCATATTTAAAGACCAGAAAACACTTCTACACACCTGGAACAAAAGGTATGTGGGAGCTTAGCTTGCAAAGCAGCCAGAGTTTAGGGCCACATTGTTAAGAGCTTTGCAAATGACATTAATCTACCCCAGGTAGTACAGTCAAGGATGGGGATGAGTCAGGGCTCTCCTTCAATTTTCAGGGATCCATCAGCAGATGTCTCAGTTGCCTTATCCTAGATCATACCTAGTATAAGATCATTTCTGCTTTGGCCATTTCTTCTTGCTTTTGGCACCCCCTGCAATGACAGGTAGAGCTCAGAGCTGGGTAACTCTAGTCCTCCTTCCAGTCCAGAGCTTGCTTCAAGGCTGAGCTGGGCAGGACACCCCAGCAACATTCCATCATTGAATCCTGACTCTCCTTTTAGCCTGAGAGCCCCAAATCCAAGAAAATTCAAATGGATACCAGCAAAGAGCTTAGTTCCCTTGATCTATGGAAAGATCTCTAAGAGTAAGCTTCTCATTTGGAAGGGTCTCTTGGACATTGTAAGTGGGAGGATGAATAGACAATGGAACCTGACTCTTCCAGCATCGTGACTCTTCCAATTCACCAGTCTGTTCTTGTTCTCTCGGGTCCGTGCCCGCAGCCTCTCCAAACATAATGAGTCTTTCAAACCACAAGCTCTGGCTCTACATCCAAAAGCTCCCCTACTTCTAAGCAGAAGGTTTATGGTCCAAAGGATCTCTGACCCTCTGCCTCTTGGTGCTTCTGCTGACTACGGGTCATGGGACCTCAAGGGCAAAGTGATGTAATCACAGAACTAACCCAACAGCCGCCCCAGTCTTCAGAACAAGGCATGTCACAGAGAACTGGAAACTCAGCTCCAACATGAGCTCTGTCCCTGGGTGGCTGTGTGACTTGAGCAAGCCTCTAAACCTCTCCAAGCCTTAGCGTCCTTCTTGTAAAAACAAAGCCCACAAAAAAGTTCTGCCACTGCAAAGTCCGTCTCGATAATGTAATGAATGAGTATGTTCCAAACGGCAAAGTGACACGGAGCCAGACTTACTCTCCATGCCATGGGGAAAGTGTTTCCTATGGGTGGAAACTATTCAGGCTTATCAGTGACATGTCAGCAGCCAGGAACAGCTGAAGGCGGAGCTGTGCCCCTGATTCTAGGGCCCGGCCAGTGAAGTGCTCTTAGTGAGCCAGCTTCTGCACAGCCTGGGGGGGCTGGGCAGGGAGGTGGGCAGCTTCCCACACTACCGTGGTGCCCGTGTGCCTTTGTGTGCTATTCTCCCTCTGAGTCCAGTTCCCGGCCTCTGGCCCAGCTAGAGGAGCTGTGCCCAAAAGGCTCTGTTTGTCTTACACTTTGAATAAAGTAATGAGACAGGCAAACTGAAGACTGAGGTTTAGACCCCAGAGAGGGGCTCAACCTGACTAGGAAGGAGTTCGCAGAGAGGTCAGATGGAAGAAGGGCATTGTGGGACTGGAGGAAAGAGGGACATGAGCAGGAGCACCTTGACATTTGGAAGTTTGTCAGGAAGAGGAAGATTTGTCTTCGGGGTAACACAAAGACTGCAGCTAGGACCCACGGTGGGAATGATGAGGAGGAGGAGAGCCAACATTAACTTACTTTTATCAGGCAACTAATGTTTCACAAGCATCATGAAAGCTAATCTTTACAACGATGCTATGAAGTGGTGACTTTTCGTATCGTCTGAGGAAATCAAGGCATAGAGGTTAAATAGACCAAGCCACACACCAAGTAAATGATTGAGCCACGCTCCGAACCCAAACATTCTGACTCCAGAGTCCTATAAGGGTTTTCTGCCTAACATGAGGACATACTTGGAGTTTACTAATTAAAAAACAAAAAATAAAGAGAGCTGTTCTATGGAAGTATTTAAGCCAAGGCAAAATCAGAAAGGGCCATTGTCAAGGGAGGTTAATTCAGTAAAGATTCCCTGGAAGAAAGTATTAAAAACCAACTATCACTACTTCAAGCCAGAGGAGGAGTGGGGTGAGATGGGAGAGGAGGAGGAGAAGATACTTGCTGAAAGAATATTGGGAATGGGATGCAGAAGTTCCAGGTTTGAGAAGGACTGTCCTCAGATCTCCAGGGAGCAGGAACTGATTTAACCATTTCTTGGATACAATTACCTAAATTAATCCACACTAATGGATTTCTGTCTTTTTTGCCATTTCTGCTCAAAATTCAAATTTCAGGGGAAGAACGCTCCCCTGGCCTAGCTTCAGTAAATATTGATGATAAAATTGCTGATAATTACAGTGTATTTGTTTTCCACCAGACATAATATTTACACATATTCTTTTCTCACAGTAATTCTATGAGGCAGGTATATTCTAATCAAGAAACTGAGCCACAGAGAGTTTGCATCACCAGTCCAAGATTGCACATATGGGTAGTGATAGAGCTAGGATTCAAGCCAAGGCAACAGGGTGACTCCATGCTGTATTTTTTCAAATAACCACAGGGGAAAGGGAAGTCCCTGAGGCAAAATGTTGATGCTGGTGAAGAAAGGCAGTGGATGCTGGAAGAGAAAACTCACAGATGCTCTCTTAAGCTCGGTCTTGCTGGAAGGGAAAGAGAAGAGGCCTGAGGCACCTTCCAGCTAAAGAATTCTACATTCAAGTTTCCATTCCTACTCTTTGGCCATTGTGGGGAGAAGACAAAAAAAGCAAAGAGCAAAAAGACAAAAAAGAGAAAAGATATAACAAAAGGATCAGATGAAACTCATAGGTAAGAGGCAACAAAGAAAAGATTCCAAATTCTGAAGAACTTAGGGAACTGAAATTAATTGGACAAGCAGGGCAGAGTGGTCAGTTTCTCACAAGTAGTAAAGACCTGGTGTGAAGTTCCACATATTACAAGAGGCTGGGCCCCATTGTGGTTTGTGGTGAGAGTTGGAGTCAAGTTTTCAGGATTAAATCCTGCTTCTAACACTACTAAATGCGTCACCTTGGAAAGATGTCATGATTTCTCTGGATCTTAGTGTCCTTATCTGTAAAAATTTTATAATATATATATCAGAGGAATGCTGAGAGAATAAAATGATATATGAGAATGTGTAAGCATAACACCTGGCATAAAGAAGGTACTTAATAAATATTAGCTACTTGATCACTCTTGTTAGCTCCTTTAAATCCAACATGCTCTTGGCACAGGCTCACAGGCACACCCTTCCTTGAGTGCCTAGAACAGACCCTCTTGGGGAATCATAAGCAGAAACCAGCAGAAATATGGATCCTGTTTGGAAAGCCAGGGAAGGCAAAACTGTCAACAGATGAAGGCAGAAATGGAGGAGCTTTCAACAGATCAGTGTGAGGAAAGGAAAAACATCCTACGTCTGACAAGAGTAGATAGTGAAACACCAGAACTGAAGCTCTGAGACAACATTCTACATGAAATATGATTGTAAGAAGTCCTCTTTGTATAGCTCGCAGAAAATCCCTTTGAAGTCTCTAAGGAGGAGGCAGGGAACAGATCCCTGGACTGACAATCAAAAGCCCTGGGTTCTGACTTTTACTGATAGCACTGGGCTCCGTGGCCTTGGCAAAATCATGTATTACTTTTCAATTTCTTTATCTGAAGAAATGGGACACTGATAGTCATCTCAACTCACTGAAGATTGAGATGACATACCAGAAACACAGCACTTACTGACTAAATGACAACTGTCCTCCCCTTCACCATCGTTCTAAAACAGCATACATCAAATAAAGACTCCACTGGGGCAAGAAGAATGCAGTTTGAATTTAATTTCCAGAGCATTCTATGTGTTCCAGTGAATCCAGATCTTTAGCCGGTTGCAGTCTGGAATGACCTCTCCCCTTCACCCACTCCTACCTTGTCAAACAAAAATCTTTTATTCTTCAAGGTCAAAGTCAAATGTCACTACAAGGAGTTGTTTCTGGAAATCTCTTTGTCAGGTGTCTTATTCTTCAATTCTGTACTTATTTCCTTCTACCTTGTTTTAGAATTAGTTCTTGAAGGTGAAGAGAATGTCTTGTTCACAGTCTACACATCACATTTCTTGCAGCACTGTTAGCACAGGGATGTGGGGAGCATCCTGTGCCCTAAATTCATGTCTCCATACACAGCAACACCTCACACCTCCACTTTGGCTTCACTCCATACTCCCAAAGGAAGGAGGAAGGCATTATCTAGTTAGGAAACTTGGGAGCAAGGACTACGTATACAGGGCCAGCTTATCCATTGGACACAGTGACTATTGCCCACAGCACTTTGAGAGGCCCCCCAAAAAATAAATGAAAATAAACTTTAATGTCCTTTAAAGTCAAAATTAAAAAATAGACACTTAGGCTAGGTCAAAGAAAATGTTTCACAATATTAATATAGTCATCCTTATACCAGTGCATATATAATTTTCACTCTTTTTATGGAGGAAGCAAAAGTGCTTCTGAAACACAAAAGTCTTGATGCAGCTCTTTGGGTCTTCCATTCCTCCTTTCTCCTGGAGGCCTGCAAGAAGCTAGCAATTAGCCTGCTCCTTCATACTCTCTGTTTGACAGGAGCACAGCCATGAGCAACATTGCTGGATGATGGAGAAGAAAAGCCCACCTCTACTATTCGCCCTACACTGAGCCTTCAAACACAGTCTCGTCCGTAATAAAGGGGATTGGTGCGTTGACCTCTTTCGACCTGGCTCCTGTGTCTACCTCTCCCATTTTTTCCTAATTTGGGCAGGGAATAGAGATTTCAATTACTGGGCCCCCTGAAATCATTGTGCTGATCCTTTGAATGACCGTGTCAGGTATTCTACAGATGAAGACACACTGAAGAACTGAGAGTTTTAAGAACTTACTCAAGTTCAAGCAACTATCAAATGGATTTTGAACCCAAACTTTTGGACTCCAAGCTAAAGCTCCTTTCCCCACTACATTATGTAACAGGGGCCCAATAAACGAGTGTTGAAATGAATCAAAATGATGACAGCCAGCACAGAACTTGGTTGAAATGTCCCCAAAATTATTGACTTGCCAGTTAGGAACCAGATGAAAGTTTGGCATTTACCATTCCCTTAATTAGCATTTTATAAAGCTCTAATCCATTCTCCTGCTTTGAAGAAATATCTTCAGTTAGAATATATTTTGACAATACCTTCTGCTATCTTGGCAGGTATACATTAGGAGGGAAAATTCTTTATTAACCAGAATACTTGGAATAAAAATAATGTTTGATTTTCATGGTGACAGACAAATATGAATAATCACATACTTTGTTGAAATTAAATTTTATTCCAGGAGGCCAGTGCTGAAGATTAGTCTTTCTATTGTCTCTGGCCTGCAAACTCCCACACTGAGACTCGGAAAGGAAAGAGACTTTAGTGCGAAACTGATGAATGACTTTCCGGGAAGACTGTTTCCTCTAAAACAAAGGCCCCACAGATTACAGTTAGCTCTGGTCACATTTAGAATCCTCAAATTTTGCCAGAAGAAACATTTTGGAGAGAAAAGAATCTCCCATTCCCCTTGCCAGTTGGAATTCCGAGATTGTTGGGCAAGATGAAATAAAGGCTTTGTAAGAGGAGTCCCTAATTTCCGCATTGAATTTGCATTCATTTCTGTCTCACCTTGTTCCTATCTGCCCGCCCCAGCTAATGTTCAGCTTTGTCTCACCTGAGTATCTGCAGCCCCTTTACAGCAAAGATTCAAAGTATTGGGTAAGTAAGTTAGAGGTAGGTTCACAAGATATTCTAGAATAAGGTTTTATACACACAGGTGACGAACTGGTCAGCCTAGGTTAGTGCTCTCCTGTGAGTGCTATTCTCTCACTCATGTTTCACATGTAATTAACTCTTCTTTGCCTTTCCTTTCTGTTAGACTACAAGCTTCATGAAGCCAGAGGTCATACCTGTGGTGTTTATTGCTTTGAGCATAGAGTATGGCTATACACTATAGATGAATAGATAAGGGAGGGAGGGAGGGAGAGGCGGGGGGGAGATGGGGGAGAGAGAGAGAGAGAGAGAGAGAGAGAGAGAGAGAGAGAGGGGGGTGGGGGGGAGAGAGAGAGCTACTGTGGTTAACAGCATAGACTCAAAGAAAAGATAGGCCTAGATTTGATTTTTTTCTCAAATACATATGCGTTGTGTGACTTAGAGAAAGTGACTCCCTGTTACTCATTTTTCTCTTCTATTAAGCAGGAGCGATAATAGTTCTTACTTCATAATGCTGCTGTGAAGATTAAATTGGCTCACATACTTTGTAAGCACTTAGTAAATATGTACTGCTACTATCATATTAAGCACTAAATTAATATTAGTAGTCTTTTTCCCCAAGTCCCAGGTCACAGGAACCCAGGTTTATGGGCTATATATGGATAGACACACCTTAAATGTCTAAGCCACAGGACTGTGCCCTAGGTAAGCTTTTTAAAAATGAGAGTGACCTAGGGCAGGAGGAAGGCATGGGACTGGCTCCACTAAGGGAAATTCTTCAGCCCACTAGACAGTGCCTGACTGGCTTCCCGGGGGGTAACTTGCCCCTTGAGTCCACAAAGGACAGATGGGTTCTGTTTCTGCTAGCCCTGTCTCCCCAGGCACCGTCCCTAGAGCAATGTTCTGTTTACCGTGTTCCCACTGCAGGCTGCTGAGACTCATTGTTCCCTGGGAGAATATGATCTAGAGCAAAGGAGACTGTGGAGGAAGTGTGCCCAGATCCCTCACCTGGTCTAGACATGTGTCTGGAAGGCTATCAGCTCAGAGCCTGCTCCAGCTTCCTCTGCTATTGTTTCACACTCACCGCTGTGGCTTTGTGGGAACTGCCCAGAGGGCCTGGGCCAGTGGGCAGGATTGCTGCTGGGAAGGGACCAAAGGGACCACGGACCTGCCTTCACAAGAGGGCTGAGTGTGTGTGTGTGTGTGTGTGCGTGCGTGTGTGTGTGTGTGTGTGTGTGTGTGTGTATGGGGAGGGCGGGATTGCAAAAAGTAAGCTGAGGTAGGGAACCATTTTCTAAGAGTGCCCCGGTATTAAGCATATTGAAACACCCAACATAAATGTGATGGCTAATTTTGTTAAACTGAAGAAAATGAGCCATTTATACAAGGAAATGTTTTATTGGAGTTTTAAAGAATGTGTCCTCGAAAAAAGATAAATTGGACCAGCTTTAAACTTTTTCTAGCATTTCCTAGTCTATATAGCTATATCTATCTCTCTATAGATAGAAAGAATAGAGAGAGATCATTCAATTTTTTTAAAATCAACAACACAGAAGCTACAAGTAAAAAAACACCTGAAATCCATTTCCCTGAAATTACCAATGTTACCATTCACTGATTATATCTATGTAATCTGTATATCCATATTTATATAAATAAATGTATACATGTGATTTTTTATAAAAGTTGTAGAATTTTTAAATTATGAACACCATTCTACACTGCTAATGTTCTAGATATTTCTGACACAAGGATCCAGAAAATAACGTTGCATTCAGATAGGTATTCAGATTTATCTGCCTATATATAGCTAGATATGTGCATCATAAAATATGAGAGAGATTTGTATGGCCAGCTATATACAACTGCCTAAATAGACATCAGCTTCTATGATGCTTGTATTTTTATTTGACATTATCAACCAATCACCATGCACCAATAATAAAGAATATGACGCAGGCTTTTTATGTTCGATATATAATTTGTGATTCATTAACCTGACATCTGTCACAGACGCATAACAACATGGCAGATGTCAGAAGTTGAGATTAGAAGATCTTATGATCAGGTCGTAAAGCTAGGAGGGATGTCTGAAATTCAAAATCCTAAGACTGATCACCGTTGAAAAAAAACCCAAAAAACAAGTAAATCAGAGCACAGTCCCCAAATGTCAACACTGAGCAAAACCTCTCAAATCATCTCTTCAAATCGCTCACTTTAGAAAAGACAAAACTGGGACCCAGTGAAGTAGACAAGGTGTCTAGTGCGGCTGAACTGATACTAAAATCTCTTTGCCGGATCATCATCCCACTTCTTCCCGTAAGATTTTGTTTCCTATTACATGACTGAGCTAGTTTCCCTTTTTCTGCCTTCCTCTGGCCCACAGAGGACTGGTTCTTTTCAATTCAGACATTTTTCAGAGATTGTGTCAGAGGTGGACCCAGGAGAAGCAAGGTCCCTAAAGGATTCAGATCCCATGAGGTTTAGGAAGAGGAGGACAGAGGGAATGCTAATTATTATAACACTAGAGAATACATATGATGCTTTATTTCAAACTCTGTCCTGCTACTATTAATTTATGTCAATAACAAGTATGTGTCAACTGAACCTCACAACAACCCAATAACACAGCCAAGGCTATTTTCCCATCTTTACAAGGAGGAAACTGAGGAAAACCGGAAGTTAGGTAGCTTCCAAAGAGTGTATAACCCATGAGTGGCAGAACCAGCTCCAGAATCCGGCCTCTTGACTACACCACAGCCTCTCACAGAGCAGGGAGCTCAGACAAGCTCAGATGGATGTTTCTGAAATCGCAGGAGCAGAATTAATGAGCCCTTGTCTTTGTCACCCTATATGCCCAGGGAGAGTGCCACAGAGAGGCCAGGCGCTTCAGAGGGCAATCCCTAGACCCTCTCTGTTAACCCTGCTTGGTTCTAAAACTTCTGGCCAATGCTTCCATAACTGTTTTCTAGCCCTTTGTTTCTTTGTTCTTTGTTTTTTCTTGCACGATAACTGTGGAAGATTTCAAACATATGCAAAAGTCAAACTAATAAATCCCTTTGCACCCAGCTCTTACCAACCCATGTTAGCCCCTGGGTTTTCTTAAAAATATTCTTTCTTCACCTTTGAAAATATGTTTATGGATTGTAGAATGTATTTAAGACTATAGTAATGACATCATATACTTCATAATTTATTGAAAATTCAGCTACAAATACCAGAGGCCATAGTCAAGTTTATGATACAAAAGGAAAACAAAAAGAGACAGTCAGTGATTTACTGACATCACTGGCATGTCAAAACAGAGGCAGAGTCAGAATGAGCATGCTCAGGCTCTGGCTCCACTACCCACTTGCACAAGCCATCTCTCTTCTCAGAACCTCATTGTTCTCCTCAGCAGAAGGGGGCCAGTCACTTTACCTATCTCTCAGGGTTGTTGAGGTGATCAGATGAGATAAGGAAGACAAAAGGCTTTCCAACAGCAATAGGCCACATGAAGGTGAGGAGGAGATCAGGCTGACACGAGGTGTGAGAAACAGTGCTGAAAGCTGACAGCCACAGTCAAGACCTAGTTGAGGATCATGCCAGGCATGAGAAAAGAGGCACAAAGAAGAGCATCAATTGCTAACTGAAGTAACCTTGAGGGGCTTTAACATATGGTCCCCTTGTCCCTCCCTGGGCACTTGAGGTGGCCAAAGTCATGGTGGATCCAGGACAACTTTCAGTGAGGTGAGTCCTTACGGTCTGCTAAAGTCATGGGATGATGAGGAAAGGATATTGGGTCTCACTTTATCCCCTCAGTTCCTCCCTTTTTGTAGCCTATTTGGATGTCCTTCTTTGACAGGCTTACCCCCGAACATTAAGTAAGAAAGAAATTTCTTTCTCCAGCTCTGGCCCGCTATCTGGGCATCCTCAGGTCACCATAGCCTTTCTGTTCTTGACACTCTGGGTTCTGTTGTTAGAATCATGTTTATAATGGTTGCTAACTATCCTGACACTGTGCCTTATTCGACTAGTGGCACCACTCTGCCTCCAAAGACACACCTATGGTGGAACTGACCACCTACAGAAGAGGGCATCAAGATGGCACCAGGGCTGGTGTCCATGGCCAGTGGACAGAGCACTAGCACATGGTCCTCTCTTAGTGGCCACACTGCTGCCCAGATGACTCTCAGTCCTGCCTGCTGCTGCCCAATCTGTCCCCAGCTTCCTCAGGATGATCCACCCCTGGAGTACAAGGGTCCCCAGCTGGGGGCCACCCCATATTTGAAGCTGCTGACTGACCTCTGCTCTAAAGAGCTCCTTTCCTCTCACAAACGA
Organism: Solenodon paradoxus; assembly: GCA_004363575.1. Taxonomy (NCBI): domain Eukaryota; kingdom Metazoa; phylum Chordata; class Mammalia; order Eulipotyphla; family Solenodontidae; genus Solenodon; species Solenodon paradoxus. The sequence goes on along the minus strand of RJWH01000738.1, from coordinate 447,942 downwards.
GACACAGCGAGACAAATGCTGTCCCTCTGAATAATCACCAGTCAGAGGAACAAATAAACACAGACCGGCCAGCTGCCACTGCACATGGAGGCTGAGCGCAATTGAACTTGTACTCATTTTATGAGCCACTTGGAGAATATTTTTAAATTGGGATATTTCTGCTCCAGAGTAACTCTGGGGACTTTGCTCATCGACATGCCTGATGCTTGAGAATGACAACTTTCCATGAAGACTTATGTGTTGGGGTTACAGAGGCCACATGCTCTGTATGTTTCCCCAGTGATCGAGGCCTACAGAAATGGAAACATGGAAACAAGACCCAGTTCTATGGGCTCAGGGCTCTGAAGGAGCTGGGGTGCCCATTCTGGCCATATTGGGGAAGAGAATTTTCTCCAGCCCTGAAGTGGGAATGAACATATAAGCATGAAGACTAGCCTGGGCTATTTGCTCCATGACCCCATCGTCGCAGGTGGTATTCTTATCTCACTTGAGGCCTATTTATAACTTAGCTCCTGAGAAATTAGGCTCTGCGCAGACATGACAGATGGAAAAACCAGCCTTTTAGGACTTAAAGGATTTAGTCACTGCTGGTACCATGCGCCAGAGGTTCCAAATGTATCATTTCAAAAGACCACTTTATTTATTATCACCAGAAGATGCTTTAGAGCTACACTCGAGGAACAGAGCCAGAGAGCACACTGATGAGCGTCACCATGTCAGGGAGGTTTTCCAAGGCTGATAAGACACAGTATAGCTTTCAGGAGCCCATGGTCTAATGGGATAAACAGGAACCTGCTGATTTGCTAGCGAGGAAAAAATACTTCAAAGAAACTAGCATAAAGTGTGTGTGTAAGGTTTTAGGACCTCAGGGACAAGTTCACAGAGGAAGTCATGACTAAGGGAAGCCCTGTGGGTGGGGACACAAGGGGGAGCAGACATAAAGTCACTCCCAGTAGAGGGACTATGTTGTGCAAATGCGTACAAGGGGTCCTGGAACTGTCACTGGGCCACAGGCTCAGTGGAAAGCAAATTGGAAAGGAACCAAGAGAAGCTGGCAGAGATCAAGGTGAGGGAAGATGGATCTGCAGCAGCAGGACCAGAGGTGGTGTGTGGCACAGCGCTGCCCTCCCTCTCCAGCAGCTGCTCCCCAAGCTAAATGAACATGCACACTTGCCCTGTAAGCAGCTTCATTCATCCTATGTTTCCTTGACTCCCTTGTCCTTTCAATCAAATTGCCTCTCCAACCCAGAAATGCTGGAATTGCCACTGGGGAGTTTTCTCCGATATGTGATGGAACCACAGCAGAATTCAGCAGAGGAAGGACTTGACCTAACCAATAGCGTGACTTAACTTTTTAGGAATCTGGATCTTCAAGGCTTCCACTTAATTCCTAAGTATTTTATGTGAATGAGAAGGTTCCCCTTCTTCAAGATACTTTATTCCAAGGGTCAGTAAAAGTATTGTAATACATTACTTTTCTTAACTGACACTTTACTGCCATCTGCCAGAAATGTATCCTAATATACAAGTCCTGGATGTCTAAATTGTAAACAGAGTCCTCTTAGCTATGTTGTCTTGTGCAGTGTTCAACCTGAACAACCATACACAGCAGTCCTACTTCAGAGAAGGGTTCATTTACTTTGTTAAAAATGAGGCTACTAGAGACAGAGAGGCAGTGTGGCAGGATGGCAGAGGAAGGGATGGAAGAGAAGGACCAGAGGAAGGGTCTCTGACTGCTCTCCCTAATGTCACCAGGCACTGAGAGGCTGATTCTGGTCACAATCCTTCCATTCAAGACTTTATTCCTTGTCCACCTACCGCCACACCCAGTCAGGATACCTAATATCTTTTGGAGATATTCTCATCTCCTTTGGGTTTTGCTCAAACATGGGTTTCTCAGAAAAGCATGCTTGATCACCTTGTTTAAAATTATAAACCCCAGCAAATGTCCCCCTACCCCAACTTGGGCTTTATACAATTTTTGACACACCATCTATTTAGTTTATTGATTTCACTTATTGCCTATACCCATCTCTCCCAATTAGAATGTAAGCTCTATGAGAGTCAGTGCTTGGTTGTCTCAATTCACAGCAGGAACTCCAGTCCTAAGAACATAATAGGCACTCAGATGTTAGCTGAATGAATGAATGGTCTTCCTGTTGGTCACCATCCTCCCGGTTCCTGAGGCCCACCCTCTTAGCTTTGTTGACTTTGGAAGTTCTTGTTCTTCTGACTCGTACAGTGTGATTTACTCAAGATCTTGAGTGCCCTATGCCCCATCAGAACTTCACTCCCTGGAACAAGGTACTGAACCCTATGAACATTCACCCTTAGGTGAATCTATTGAGGAAATTACTTCCCATAATAATATGACTTCACAGTAGCTATTTATAGGCATTACAATTCCCATTTTACAGATGAGGAAGGTGAAACACATAAACATCAAAGAACATGCTAAGGTCCCAGGTAGAAAGTATTAGAGTCAGGATTCAAATCCCAAATTGTCTGAGCCCAGAGTCTAGAGTCAGCTGGTCATGCACCTATTCTCAACAGTGGTGACACCATTTGAATAGTCCCTGTAACTGGTTCACACCAGGACTTCATACCCCACATTAACCAAGTGAAGCCTATTTCTCTCTGTCACCATTACATATAATATGTATGATGAATTACTTTCATCAAAACAGATGGTTTCTTGTCTGGGGAATTGAAAGCGGAGAAACCAAAACAGAATCTGTCACTGTTTAACTTGAATTTGAGGAAAAGGTCAGATGGAATAATTTCAACCATTCGGGTATTCCTTTTTGCCCCCCTTTCCTTAGTGCTATGACAAAGCAGAGGGTTGTACTGTGACCTGTGTCCTGATCCATTAATACTTATCTATTCGTTTAGTGCTTTAAAAAATAAGGTCAGATAGGTTCAGGGTAGGAGGCACTAGCCTTGGAGAAATATTCCTGAGTGGGCATTGTGGGAGGCTGTACCAGGGATGCTGCCAGGCATCTGAGGCAAATTCAGTCATCCACTGAACAATGGTGGGAAGCCTGCTGTGTTCCAGGTCTACCCAGAGCACACACACACAAAAATATGCTTTCAGAAGCAAGTCCCTCCCAAGCTGAACTGCAGAATCTAGATCACAGGGGTCAGATCCACCACCTGGATCTGATAGTTATGCAAGTATTAAAAGGATTGATTTCATCCTTGCTTGGATACAAGAACTGTGCATGGTTTCCTATACAGTAAATAGCAAGTATAATTACATATAGGTGCAAACCCCTCACAGTGGAGCCAATGACTCACAGCCTCTCCTCAGTAAGGAGTTGATGATAACCCTTAGCCAACAGAACTCAAAGGATTGTCTCAGTTTAAGTGGATCCAGATTTCTTCTCTTTTCCTTACCCAAATTCCACTGACCCTTTCTCGTGTCCCATACCATCTATATCTCAGCACTACCTGGGAAACAGGTCACTTCCTTGTGTCATGGCCTCATCCTGCTTTCAGGAAAGTACCAGCATCTTCACCAGCTGACCGAGAGCACCCTGAGTACAGAGAATGTGTTCTCACTGTTAATAAGGTTTTGATACCTTTCAATGCCAGTGTCAGACATTTACCAGCATCCTTTCATCATTTGAGAGTCTCCTGTTGTCTGCCTCTGCCCCCCAGGCCTTGTGTCACCCTACCTGTGACATGGCAGAGGAGAAAGCACTTGCAAACCCATTCCTTTGGTAAAAAGAGTACCTGACCAACTGAGCAGAGCTGAAAATGGGATTCGATGACTGAAGCATAAACTCCATGTGATTATAATTCCCCTTTGAGGCCATATCAGATTTTATTTCTTTTACAATTTCAAGTCTCATATCGTGTGACCCAAACAGCTTGCACACTGAGCTCTGTGGATTCAAAGATTTTATATAATCGAATTATCCCTTGCCTTTAAGGTTCTCAAGGAGGATAATTATTTAGTTGGCATGACACTATAAAGGGTTGATGACAATCCACAGTGTAAAGGGACTATCGCAGAGTCCAGGGTGGGTGATTCACTGCCTAGGGGGAAATGAAGGAAACCACAATGCAAACTCTTTCAAGATTAACTTCCCTTAAACAGCCCAGTTCCACCGAATGCCTAACACTCGGGGTGTATTCTTTGCCAGGAGAGGCTTTAGCTCCTGACATCTATAAGCACCCTGGATTGTTGACCTTCAGAAACAACCCAGTTTCCTCCAGGCACCCCTTTCCTGATAGCCTGACATGTGCCTTCAGTGATTCTTCACTGACTAGATGACGAGTCAGGAATGCAGACATGTAAATAAACGCTCTTTTCGGAGCGGGAATGTCTCCATGTGATGGAGTGCCGTCTAGACCGGTCTCAGAGCAAGTTGGTTCCCAACACACACTTGGCAAGTTGACAAAATGACTCTGAGCTACTAAGTGAGTCTCAGACCAGGATTGGGAACAGTCACCATACGTGGTCAGTCTCCATCCAAATTTGGTGTCGTAGAGTGACACAGGTCTAAACACCAGCTTTCTTAAGACACAGGAGCTAAGTCAGCAGGAGTAACTCTTCGTTTCCTCCGCATTTCTGTAGATTCCTGGAAAATTGGAATCCATCTGGGAAACAGTAGCTCAACCCCCAAGTTACGTGTTCTCTCTGAGAAAGTTGATTGTCCTCTATGAGATTAGCTTTTGTATTCATTTGATGGAGACAGATGCTCTTTCCTACCTCCATGGTGTTTAATGAGAATTCCAAAACATGTGTGCTAAGTAAAAATGATGCATGAAATGTTTATATTGAGAAAATATGAAAATTGATGCTTATCAGCAGTTCATATTTATCCTCTATCCAGCAGGTTAAGTGCTTGAAACAGAAGCAATACTTTGGGATCAGCTCGGCCCCTACCAGTGTGAGCAACTGCTCATTATCTCTGTCCCTCAGTTAACTCAGGTAGGAATAACATCATTATTTACTTAGTGCTATAAAAGAAAAACAAACAGAGTTGTGTATGCCAAGTCCCACCAAGATGAAAGGACTAACCTAATTGTAGTTTCATCCTCCCCCAAACATGGAATTTTAAACCAATCTGTCTGGAATTTCCTGATGGGCACTAGTGAGGTGATCTGCATTGTACCCCAACCTTCCTTTAAGACAGTGACTTTTGTCTGAGATCATCTTTCTTTTCTTTTTTTTTTTGATAACTTTGTCCCATTCTCCTTCTGACTATAAAAATCTTCCGCTTTGTACAACTCTTAACATCTTTCTACTTGTCAGATGTCTGATTCATAAATTGTTGAAGAAAGCCAATTAGATCTCTAAAATTAGCCAGGTGAATTTTGTTTTTAATATTAGCAATTGCTTTAAGCATGAATTCAGGTATCCATTCCACTGACATTTATTAAGCACTTACTAAGTGAAACCTAGTTCTCCTATTCAAATCAGTCTTCACCAAAATGTTCTGGATGGATGCAGCTTTGACATACAGGTTATTGCAAGCTGAGGTCATTTGAAGCCCTGCAGTCTGATGAGAAACTTTACCACTCCTTTCACTCCCTATGACAATTAGAGACCTTGTCCAGAACTAGAGTTGTTATTAGAAATAAACTTTCTATCTGAAAAACATATCTATGTGGCAGGACAAACATCTGCTCTTCATCATGTGAATCTCCCTCTCTTTGTCTTGTGAGTTCCCCTCCTTTGTCTCTTTGATGCCCTGAGGTCCTGTCAATTCCTTAGTTCCAGATCTCATTTTTCTCTATTATCTTTGGATCCCTCATGTATAGGAACCCATATGAAATTTAATTTGGTTTTTCTCCTAATCCATCTAATATTAATTCTATTGTTTGTCCAACTGGAGGACAATTCAGAGGGGTAGTGGGAAGCTCCCTGTCCCCCCACATAGTTTGATGACCATGAAGGGATGACTTCATTGGCTGGAAACTGCTCACTCCTGGATGGCTACTGCAGAACAAGACACTGGGACCTCTGAGAGCAGCCAGCAGGGAGACAAGGCTGTCTCCCAGGTCTCTGTCTGCAAGGTTCTGCTGGAAGTGAGAACGCTGAGACTTTTTTTCTCTTCTGAAACTAACAGGAGAAAACATTGATGGAACTAATTCTTTAGGTTCAATGACTCTGGGTCATCCTTTTGCTCACAAAGAAGGTCTTTGTTTTTCTTGTCTCCATCTTGTGTATCATTTGTCATAAAACAGAAAAACATAGGTCAAGGTTTCCCTTTGCCTTGTTGTATGCTTGGGGGACATTATGGCCAGCAGGAACATTCTCTGTGATCTACATCAGTCAGAAGATGTGTGGACCTGTGCATGGGGCAGGCAACTGGAAAGACAATGGGACAATCTTTTGAAATCACCTCATTCTGCTCATCGGGGGAAAGCATGTGATGACCTCTGCTTTGGAATAGTTGTTGGGAATAACAGGGTCCTTCATAACTCTTCTCTTTCCAAAGACAAGTTCTGGGAGTGAACTTTTCTGCGTCTTTGAAGGCCGAACCAACTGACTCTCTCAAGATGCCTGGTGCATTCATGGTTAAGTCCTAAGAATGTTTATTGGATTCAATCACTACGGGAATAAACCAGTGGCGCTCTTATTCACCATGGCTAGGCAAGAGGTTCTTTGTATTGGAAAAACTTCTATATTTGAAAAAAAAATTTCTTATAGATAGCTTTCCTTACAAATGGTGTCATATGGTACCTATGGGAAGAACAAATTGAAAAGAGAATGCAAGGAAGTATTTCAGCGCACCTCAGGGAAGATTTTAATAAGATGAAAGAACAGAAGTCAGTCTTAAAACAAAATGTAAAAACCACATCAAACACAAATCTCCTTTTCTAAAAGCCTGCCAAGTTAATGGCTTTATAGAGAATCCCCATATTTGCCCTCAAAGGAGGACCCCCATGGGCAGTATTGCCCAAAGAGCCCCTCCCAGGAATAACAGGATTCTGGGGATTTTCTAGTAAACTGTTCCAGTTATCCCCCTAAACAGCCAAGAGGAAACTAAAAATTAAATTAATGAACTCCCTCTTGGAGATGGGCTATTTCATGTTGTCCTTTTCTTTCCAAATCCAGGCCTCTTGGTTCTCAACCAGAAACAGCTGTTGCCTTCTTGCTTATCCCATTTTATGTGCTGAAATCTTGGCTGGGGCATGCAGATTGTCAGCTTACCAGGCATTCCAACCATTGGGTGAAGAGCCCAAACTCTGGCCAGACAGAAATCAGAGTTGCACTCGTGAGCAGCTAGGGTCTATTGCCAGTCCCCAGGGGAATAGTCTAAGTTTTTGTCTCTTTTGGTCGTCCTGCGGAGCGAGTCTAGATTTTGCATCCATGGATTTGTCTAATACTGACAGCTGAAACCTGACAGAATATTTGAAGGGATTTTTTTATAATTACTCTATAACCAGAAATTTAGCCAAACTGGAAACTGATATTTAGTATATGATATTTTGTTTTATTTTATAAGCCTCTACAAAACCAGAAATGCAAGCTTAGGAGCAGTACCATTCCCACATTCCCATAGCTTTGCATCCCAGGTATTATCCTAACAAAAGGGTGAAAAAAAAAACAGAACAAAAAGATTTTTTTTCTTTATAAGCAGCTGCTATGGAAATTATTACTCAGGAGTGTGTAATACTTCTCAGTGATGACTTAGGTCACCTTCTTCATGGTTTTGATATGAATGTGCCAGTTTGGCTGGTTCCTTCATGCTGATACTGTTTCACAGCCTGCATGGGATTGCTTGTGGAAGGATGCCGTTGGTTTTTGATAAGCGAATGAGTTTTTGTATTGTACTTAACTCATGGCTAAAACTTTCAATGAAAGCCAGAAGATTTCTGTTGGCATCTCTTTATATGTTGTCATGTTGTGTGTGTCCCCATGAATGTATACTTCTACCTCCAGTTGATAGTAGCAAAATTAATTTGTAAATGATTTTTATTTAATAATCCCTTATACAACTATTTATAACACTCGGAAAAATAATAAAAAGCTAACCCAAGTTCTTCTTTTTTTAATACATATGATCTGGCAAAAGTTTTGGCAAATATAATCTGAATTAAATTTATTGGTTTAATTAAAATACACATGTATTCAGAGTTATCAGAATTCAAGAGACAGCAGGCCCAAAATGGAGTCACTTGTGTATAGTCCACCTCTTAATACTTTAATTTAAACACAGTTTTAACCCCAACCAGGAATGTAATCCTTTTTTTTTTTTTTTGCGTAAGATTCTATTGGGATTTTTGAGTATCAGTACACAGACATTTCAATTTCAATTGTACACAATCCTTTTTTTTTTTTCTTTTTTTAAAGGAAGTTGCAGGCCGGAATGTGGGCGAGCAGAGGCAAGACGGGCAGAAAGAGAGGGGAGAACAAAGCACTTTATTTATTTAGTTGTTCTTCTTGGTGGTTCACCTCAGCCCTGGGATGCGAACCCAGATAGTTGGGATATATATGAACCTCTCTGGTTGAAGGCAGCTGACCAAACTGCTTCTCCACTAGGACGCACCTGTTCATAATTCTTAAGATGTACTGAAAATCTAAAAAATCAAGTAGCGTTTTCTAAATAGTAATTCCAGTGACCCTGCAGCTTAAAATTTGAAGGCAGGCACGCCCTAGTGGCCTAGCGGATAAGGTCACCAGATGCAGTACACATGCATCCCAAGGACCCAGGTTGAGTATTCAGGGCTGGGTGTAGGAGGAACAACCAAGATGAGCAATTAAATAAAATACATAAATGTTTTGCCCTTCTCTCTCTTCCTGCCTGTCTGCCTTCTTGGCTTCATTCTTCCCTGCACCTTTCCTTTTTTAAAAAAACAAACTTTTTTTAAGGCAAGTTTTTCCTAATAGAATATGAAATATCAGTATCTTCACATGCTGATGCTATGATTTCATAAGTCCCATTAATTCACAGTTTAGCATCATATGTGCTATCTACTCATATCTTCCATCTTTGTCACAGCACACTAACAAAGCTTCTAGGAAAAACTGCATTCCATGACCTGAACTTCAACAGGGAGAGTTGAGCTCCAGTAGTAGTTTCTTTTAGGAAACAGTTCTACCAAAAATAACACAGGAATAGAAGTCATTATAAATGCTGAAGACATAATAATTGTGTGATTATGACTACCACTTACCAAAACATAAAAACTAGCCCCCATCCATGGAAAGTTAAGTGGACACCTGGGACAATCAAAATCTCCCATATTGAATATCCCACTATTATCTGGTTGTAGCAAAACTTAAAGAACTAGCAAGAGAGTTCACCTCTTTTTCAAACAGTAATTACACTTGAAAAAATAGGCTAAGACGAGATTCTTGCCTTCTTAAAAGTGTTTCCACAACTACTCAAAACATTAAAATTTATAAATACTTGATAAAAATATCCCTCTGGTTGTGCACAGGGAGGCAAGGACCCCTGATAACACATGGTACAAGGTATTATTCAGCCTTGACATCTTTCTCTCCTGCTTCATCAGTGACTGGAATCTTGGTTTTCACTTCCTCTTTTCTCTACAGGTGAATCTCTAGTTTCTTAGCCACTTTGACCTGCTCTCCCGGAAATCTTAGCCAGTCAGTTTGGAGTTTCCTGTTCAGATCACCCTGCCTGATCAACCCCAGTTCAACATAGCTTCTGGGAGCAAATGGTTTAAGGAGATGAAACTGAAATAATAATTTCCATATTCATGTTACATCAATAGAGTTGCCAGTCTCTCAAATATTTTTGGTAGTGTTAGGATCCCCAAAGACCCCTGAAGGTATCCAATAGCCCCTGTAAGTCCTTTGGACTCCAGGCAAATAGAAATTTACTCGGAGGCCAAGTCATTTCTGAGACACACTTCAATAAAGCTTATGTTTACGGGCACTTTTATAACATGGCCTACTTACATACTTATCTCTCCTAGCGTTCCAAGCAAGTATCTTACTCATCTCTCACTCCCAGACCCAGAACAGTGACTGGCACAGAGCAGGCACTCACTACAGTCCAGTCCCACATAGTTCAATGACATGTCAGTCAATGACAGGCTGCATATACAAGGGTGATATAGCCAACAGGCGATACCATGCAGCCCAGGTGTGTAGGCAGCGACACCATCCAGGTCAGTGCAATTACACTCTATGGCACTCACACAATGACAAACTTGCATGACAATACATTTCTCAGGACATTAAGTAACACAGGACTGTAGACGCATTTACAGCATAAGGATAACATCTGGTACATTTTGAAATAAAGAGAAGATAGCTGAGAGATTTTCATGTATGTTTGGAAATAATAAGGGCTAGAAAGACCAAACTTTCTTTTTTTATCATTTTGGAAATATTTTACCCGGAAAGGTAGTTTTTAGTAATTTTAGTAAAGTTTTCATTTTTTTTGAAGAATCTGAGCGGTAAAGAGCCCTTTGGGCTGTGGAGATGGAGCAGAGTGTGAGTTTGAAGAGGGAGGAGGAAGAAGAAGAGAGGAAGAGCGCATGGGGTTTGTGGGGAGAAGAAGTGAGTGAGCTCACTACTCCTGATGGGTCCTCTTCTCTCCGAGTCTTCACGTGAAGACGAGACAGAGAGCAACCTCTCCCGTGTCTTCTCTTATAAAGGCCAGGTCCCCATTCTAGTGACCTCACTACCTGCCAAAACCCCATCTTCAAATACCATCACATTGGGAATTGGGACTTTACAACAGGAATTTGTGGGCAAACTTTGTCTCTAACATCCTCACCAGCGTGCACACAATCACAGCCCCTGCCCGGACATGCCCTACTGCCTTTGCTCTGATTCATTCTTCTTCTTAGCACTCATCACAATCGACTTCCTTCGTGTTGGTATTTATTATCTGTCTCTCCCTTTTAGACTTAAGCTTTATGAGAGCAGGGACAGTGTGCTGCTCTCTCTCCAAGCCCTGGGAGAGTGAGTGATGCCTAATAGGTCGCCATTAAGTATGTGTCTAATTCATTGAGCCGCCACGTGCCATGGGCTTTATATAAATTAATCCCATTTTAATCTTCACAGGAGTGAGGCAAATATATATATATATATATACATATATATTGTCAAGCCCCATTTCATGGATGAGAATGCTCAACGAGAATTAAATATCTCACACATGACCGCACAGCTTTGAGTTGCCCCTGCTCCCACACACCACAAGGACAGACGGGCCTCCGGGCTGCAGCTGAGATGCAGCAGTGGCTGCTTCTGCTTCCCAGAGTTGTGGTGGCAGCATGGACAGGGTCCTATGTGTCCTGCAGACCAGCAGTCTCAGGCCCTGGTCACCTCCCTCTCAAGGAAGGCACTGGCTAGAGAACAGAATATAGGAGGTTGGGCAGGAGTGGAAGGAGCCACTGGCTGCAGTGTGACTGTGACCAGCAGTACCTTGTTGACTTTTAACGCTTCCTCGTCACCTCTTCTCCTGTGCCCAGCATCTCTGATAAAATGCCACAGCCAGCGTAATCTCCTCAGGGCCTCTCTCTGTCCTCCTCCTGCCCCTCCTCTCAGCCCCAAGAATGCTGTCCACAGGGAACGGCCTTGAAGTGCTTGCATTTGTCCTTGACTCTCACCAAGAATGCTCACTGCTAGATGCAGAGGGAGGTGGGGGCATGCCCAGCCTTTCTCAAGGTTGACACCTGGATGCTAGAGTCCATTGGCATTGCAGCAAGAATTTGTATTTGTCCCTCTCACCCCCATTCACCCTCCCCCTCCTTTCCCTTGTCAGTAGCCACCAGCAAAGAACTATAGAAACAGGAGGTCATCACTCTCCAATTATTCATTTTATAGGCGCTTATTGAGCACCACCATGACACTGTCCCAAGTATCCAGGGACCTCACGGTATAAAGGGTGCATAGCATCCAACCCCCACCAGAGAGCCACACACCCTTCCTAGACTGTCATCTATAGGAAGCTGCCCACTGGCTCCTGCCAGAATAACGAGGTGACCCAGATGGACAGGCCGGATCAGTATGCTAGTTCCTTTGAGCACACAGTTCAGGGGCCCGTGGAGGAGTGATGACCCAGCACCAGTGCCTCTCTTGGACGCCCCTTGAGAGAATTAAGATGGCCATGTCCCTCTCTGGCCCTGTCAACTGCCCTGTGGCCCTCTAGACCAGTGTTTACGAGCTTCAGATCACGACTCATCAGCGAATCAGGAAATCAGTTCAGTGGATGGCCATTGCCATTCTTAATAAAATAAAAGATAATATTGTGCAGTGATCAGAGTACGGGCAAATGATGTTGTTTTGTAATACTGGGTTTAGTTACGTAATCTAGGTGTGTGGGCTGTGTGTGTGTGTGTGTGTGTGTGTGTGTGTGTTTTCTGGGTTGAATATTAAGTGCATATTTTTTCTGCACTTGTGGAAAAGTCTGCACATCAAAGAGTAGTCCTATCACAGTCTGTGACAGAGGGTCTTCCAAAGTCAGCTGATCTTAATCAAGGAAAACTGGGGGTTCATGAGTTCAGGCTGTGGGTAAGGCTGCCACTATCTCAACTCAAGAGTATCAGCTCATCTGCAGAGGAATCTGGCTTGACATGAGTCTGCACAGGGAATTCCACAGCCCCCAAAATGAAGGGTCCTTGTTGCTGTGTGGAGGGACAAAACAGGCTAAATGCAGCGGGACAAGGGGAGAGAGGTTCCAGTGTGCGGATCGCCTGGGCATCCAGTGTTAACACAGAGCACTTTATTAGACAGCCTGGTGCATCAAAGAACAAAACGGACTCTGAGTCCCTGAGTGTTCCTCTCTTTTGCTCCAGTCCCTGCTCCCACAAACCCAGTCCTTCTTCAGTTCTTATGCAGAGCAGTTTCGTTTATCTCTTTGGTTTTTCTTGTTTCCTGCTAACTTCACGCTGGCACCTTTCACCTTCAAGTCTATCAAGGGATTTTCTTAATGAGGCCACAGCATGGAAGGGTTGAAAGTCAGACAGATCTAACCAGTAATGACAACATATGCAAAATTGTATGTTAATTAAGAGAAGACCCAGCAGATGAGATGCGCTGTAGAAGGGGATGGATAGACTGTGGTAGAGCCAGACACTGGAATATTATTTATCACTGAAAAGAAATAAGCTATCAAGCCATGAAAAGACATGGAGGAAACTTACATGCATATTACTAAGTGAAAGAAACTAATTTGAAAAAGCTACATACTATATGATTCCAACTCTACTACACACTAGAAAAGAAAATTATGTTGATAATAAAAAAGATCACTGATTGGTGAGGAAAGAGAAAAAAGAACAAGTGGAATATGGGGTATTTTTAGGACAGTGAAAATATTATGTAACATTATAATGATGATACATACCCATATCACATATATTTGTCCAAATCCATAGAACGTATACCACCAAGAATGTACCCTAAAGTAAAATATGGAGTGATAATGATGTGTCAATATAGGCTTATCAATTGTACCACTCTGGTGGGGGGTGTTGATAATGGAAGAGGCTACATATGTGTGGGGCCAAGAGGTATATAAGAATTCTCTGACCTTCCACTCAATTTTTCTGTGAACTTAAAACAGCTGTAAAAAGTAAAATCTATTCACCTAACAAAGTAAAACACACAGATGGCTACAGGCACATGAAAAAAATGCTCTCCATCACTTGCTATCAGAGAAATACAAATAAAAACTACAATGGGATACCATCTCACATCAGTGAGAAAGGCCTATATCCAAAAGACTAGAAACAACTATGTTGGAGAGACTGGAGAAAAAGGAACACTCCTTCACTGTTGGTGGGAATGTAAATTAGTGAACCTCTTTGGAAAACAGCACAGAGATTCCTCAAAAAAATAAAGATGGAGCTACCATTCAATCCAGCAATCCCACTTCTAGGCATTTACTCAGAGAATACAAACACTAATCAGAAAAAATATCTGCACACCTATGTTCACAAGTGGCACAATTCATAATAGCCAAGGTGTGGAAACAACTTAAACGTCCATCAACTGATGAGCCATGGTCCATGTACTCAATGAAATTCTATGTGGCTGAAATAAAAAGATGAAATTAGCCCCTTTGCAACAACTGCATGGAACTGGAGAGGATCGTGCTAAGTGAAATAAACCAGAAAGAAAAAAGAGAAATATAGGATGTTTTTACTCATTTGTGGAAAATAAAGACACAAACAAACAAACAAACCAAATTCACAGAATACAAGACTGTGCCTAACAGCAGGGTGGGAGAGAGAAGGAAAGAAGGAAGGTAGGAGGGAGGGAGGGAAGGAAGGAAGGAAGGAGGGAGGGAGGGAGAGAGGGAGAGAGGGAGGGAAGGAAGGAAGGAATGAAGGAACGAAGGAAGGAAGGAAGGAAGGAGGGAGGGAGGAAGGATGGAAGGAAGGAGGGAGGGAGGGAGAGAGGGAGAGAGGGAGGGAAGGAAGGAATGAAGGAACGAAGGAAGGAAGGAAGGAAGGAGGGAGGGAGGAAGGAAGGAAGGAAGGAACAAAGGAAGGAAGGAAGGAGGGAGGGAAGGAAGGAAGGAAGGAATGAAGGAGGTGGTAAAGGGCACTAAACTCTGGTGATGGGTGTGGTGTGAAATACACACAGACTGAGGTGTAATTTCAATCTCTTAAAATGCATATAGCAATGTAACAAAATAAATAATAAGATAATATAAAAAATAAAGTATGAAAAAAAAAAGTGTACATGGTAGGAACAGTGGGAGGAGCAGGCAACAAGAACAGAGAGGATGTGAGGGAGGGAGAGGTCAAACCTTCACAGAGGATTTTGTCACTCTGTAAAATGAATAAACTTTGTTACCAGGCATGAACCTATAAACCTCGGTTCTGTCTCAGCAAGTGAAAGAATTCAGAAACACCAGACAGAAAAGGGAAGTTTAGCAAGAGTTTAGTAGGTAGTGGGAAAGTACATTCAGGAGAGGTCTGAACCAGCAGCCTCAGTTTCTCCAACATGCAGTTTGAAGCACACCAGCCATGCTCTGGGGTGGGTTTATATCCACTCTTAACCTCAGAGGTCCATCTGATGGACTGTTTCCAGACCTCCCTACCTCTCCCAGATACTTTCCATAACTTAATAGTTTCAAAATATCTCTTCCTCCAAACCCCCCTTCTACTCTCCGTGGCTCCTAAGTTTTCTGTTTCTTGCCCGGATAGTTTTTGTGCCCATGTGGTTGTCACCATTTAGACAGCTACTCATACATGTCCTTTGTCTGCCTCAGTTCTTATCTACCTAACTGCCTGTACTAACATTTCCCCCTCAAATGATGTCCAACAAATTCTTTGGGGAAGTTGAAGGTCAAAGATAAGTCATTTTCTAGCTACTTCCAGCTGATAAGCAGGCATAAAGCTGGATATTGGTGAGGGATTACTTGCTGGCTGCCTGGGGGTTTCAGAGACATGTAGAGTGAAAACTTCTGGCCCTGCAGTCCATTGCGTCAAGGGCAATGGGTTGGTATTCTTGTTGAATGACTATTTGAAGGTGTATTGCCTATATTTGGGAGGAAACAAAATGTGACAAGGTATTTAGAATGCAGGATTCAAAAATGAGTGGCCCAAGATGATGAGTGGAACCGAGATAGCCCAGAGCAGTCCCAGGACTATCCACCCCAAATGTGTGTGTACAAGGGAAACTGAGTGTGCATATGCCTAAATTTCTCCTTTCTGCAATGGCAGGGGGCATGTGAACTTTTCATTCTTTTCCACGGGACATTCTGGGGTAAATGTATAAGGTCATCTTTGAAGGCCTATTAAATGTATTGTTTTTTAAAGGAGAAAATGGATATTGACCAAACAAAAATATATTTCGTTTTTCATTAGTGAGCTTTAACCAAAATTATGTCACATTAATATCATAGATCTTTACTTTTTATGTAATAAATAGTCCAATATAAACAGCATCCATGTGTTAGTTCATTTTAGACATAAATTCATGCCATTTTAACAAGGAACATTCCATATTTTTCTTTGTTAATATTAAAATGTAAATTTCTGTTGATGGCATAGATTTTTAAATGACCCTGGTTAAAGATGTGACAATAATCTAATTAACAACTTAGCCTGGAACTTTGTTCAATTTTCAACATAAAGTATTTTAGAATAATAACCAGAATAGCAAGCATTTCACCAGAACATATTAGGCTTTTAGGAATTTTATATCACTTCTACAACATACATATCAATGATTATACTTCCACATAAATACATGCTAGGGTGGTTAAGCAATACTTTTTGACAGTGTTTTCCAAAAGACTGCATTATACCAAATAAGTTCAATTTGTTTATATTTCTGCTTCCACCAAGAAAGAAAATATTCTTACTTAGAATTTGCTTTCAGGAAGTTTAGACCAGGGCATTACATACAAAGGAGAGTTTGAGGCTCTGGGATTAATAAGAAAAGTAATAGACTTCCTTCCCACAACCAGAGTAACTAAGGACTCCACCATCCTGAGGATCAAAGAAAACAGATTGGCCTCAGAGCTCCATTACACCTGGTCTTCCTGCTGTACTCTCAGGCCGGAAAATGAGTTCTGGGCCCCTCTCATTATAGAAACAGGTATTTCTGGTGTCCAGGTGTTTTAGAGACTGGACCCGGCCCTAGGGAGAATGGTTGTTTGAATATTCTTGACTTTAATGTCCAAGCTCGTGGCATTTAAAAAATGGGGTTTTACCTGGATTTCCACCTGATGCTTTTCTTCTTGGCCCCGAATTAGTCTGATGTGGGGAGACCCACAAAAGTGTCAGCCAA
Organism: Solenodon paradoxus; assembly: GCA_004363575.1. Classification (NCBI taxonomy): domain Eukaryota; kingdom Metazoa; phylum Chordata; class Mammalia; order Eulipotyphla; family Solenodontidae; genus Solenodon; species Solenodon paradoxus. The sequence goes on along the minus strand of RJWH01000738.1, from coordinate 431,252 downwards.
AATTTGAGCCTGAGTTCTGTCTTGTATCTTAGCCCCTTAATTTGTTTTCCTTCTTTAAAGTTATGCTTTTATTGTTTAAAAACTCAACTCGCTGGGTGGAGGCTTGAGGACCTAAAGCCAATTCATTTGCAATTTGTTGCACCTTAGTTTAAATTTCCTTGACTTTTCCTTATGAGTGCAGCATAAGTCTAGAATGAATTCATTCATATATTTTGTGGGATCCTCTGAGTACTGACCCACTTGTTGTTTTATTTGGCCTAAATTAGGCATAGAAAAAGGATCATGCATTTTAATAGAACCTATTCCTATTTTGCCATTTGCCACCTCCCTAAAAGATATCGTCCCAGAGATTTAGGGAGATAAGGAAAGCAACATCTTCTATATTCAGAAGTTGGGAGTTATAGGGATTGGGTGATCAGCTCTTGTTATTTGATTGAACCTCTTTTGGTCCCTTCAAGCAACTAGGGGAGCGACTGACTTGGTGACTTTTCATTAAAGAAGCCAGAAGATGATTGTGACTTTAGATACTTTTATTCTTATTTCACTTAAGATTCATTTTGAGCTTCCTACGTAATTGTGGGATTTTCCTTAATGACATGAAGATCTGGCCATATGGGATTTCAAACCATTTTCCTTGTCTTTTGCAGAATAGGACAAACTGGAGAACTGTGCTACAATTTATGCTACTATTCTTTGGATGGCCACTTTTCATAGCTCTAAAAATGAATTAAGACCTTTTTTCCTGAGGTCCCAGCATTTGATTTTATTCTAGTTCTTTAGGATACTTCCCAAGGGGTGTGTCTGATGGGACAGATGTTGAGTTTCCCATCTGTCAGAAAATAGGAAAAACATCATGCATCCATGCTAAGTCCCCCTAATTTAATTCTTGCCGGGAAGGTCCCAGCCCTGCCAGGAGCATAGGCATTCCTAGCTCCTTGTACCTTATTCTTGCCAAGAAATGGGCGTCCCCCAATTCCTGGTACCACCAGGCTTTGGACTAGCTAACTTTACCATATACCCAGTCTCATATTCCACTTCGGAGCCCTCCAAAATCTCCTAGCTTGCTTACCCCCTATGTCTACCAGATAGACCCTCTATCATGAATTCTGGCAATCTCCCAGTGATTCCTCCTGCTGTATCACCAGTGGCCATGGAGCAAGAGGAATGGCTGAATTATAACAAGCTGGTCTGGCCTTCACCTTGCACCAGAACTGAGCAGGCAGCATAAGTTATGAGTCCAGAACACCTGACTCTAAAAGTGGGGATGCAGCCCTTATTCTCCCATCTCCACTCTCCAGCTGGGATTCCAATTATTTGCTCCCCTTCCCCTGCTTAGACTCAAGCATGTAACTCCTGTTCCATCTCTGCCGTAAACAGGAAAATTGGGCAGGGTTAGCTATTGTCTTAACACTTCGTCTTTGCATCCACGCATACCCCAGTATACATCTTTTAATCTGTTGGGGGTAAGGGGACCCATGGCTATACTGTTAGTGAGGTTCAATTGCAAAAATTCACATGCAAAATGTTTCCTTTATTTTCCTCCCACAAACCATCTATAAAACCTGTTTCAAACAATTTGTTCTTTATGCAGCGCTTCTGCTTCTTGCTGCACTTACACAAGTTTTGCCTTAAATCCATTCTTGAACAGTCATTTCAAGTGAATATAAAACTACTTCCTTTGATGCTTTATTACTAAAAAGAAAAACCATGTTTTCATATCCTCTGTATTTAGAAAACACTCTTTTTCCTTCTAGTCTTCTTAAGACAAAATCCTCTCCTTTCCCTTAAAAATACATTTCCACTACTTATACCTTCTTTTTGACTAAACACATAATTTAGTTTCATTATAAACAAGGACAGAATCTCTAGGCAGTTAAAGTTTTGTTTTCCCTTCTGCAGCACACACCTGTAGCTCTGTTCCTCTCACCTAGTCTCCCCCAAGGGAGCACTTCCCTGAAGCAGGCTGACCAGCCCAGAAGACCAAAACGAGATGCGGGGAGGCCCAAATGGCTCCAGGAATTAACCCTGTGTGCCTCGGCCCCTCTCTCTGCCTCGTGGCCCTGAGAGAACAATGCTGGAGGTCTTCCTTTAGGCCTGGAATCAAGCATGAGCATTCTACCACCACCCTGGTTACACACAAACAGCTCCAGGTCAGATATTCCTCCCTGATTCTGTCCCTTTTGAGGGTGACAAGGATGGGGGCAGCGGAGGTGGCCAAGGACTTAACCCATCTTCCAAAGTTGTGCTTCTGGCCTCTCCTTGTGGTCTTAGCAACATTTTAGCCTGAGTCTACAGGCAGAGCATAGACGTGGTACAGTTCAGGCAATTCCTGAGACAGGCTAGGCAGAGCAGACACTCCTAAACTGTTGAGTCAAAACGATATATTTTGCCTGTGGCAGCTGCGAGGCCGTGGCTGCAAGAGGGAGCTAGGGATTTGAGTCGTGGGCCAGTGTGTGCTGCCTAATGGATGAAGCTCCCTGCTGGCTGTCACCCCAAGGGCAGTCTGATCATTTACACATCTAGGTCTCTAAGACAGCCTCAAGGGCCCTGGACGTCAGGTGGCCGGCCCCTACCCACATGCCCACAGTGGGTCACAGAATTAACAATCATGGTGTGGGTCCCCTGTGAGGGACTTTGCCAGTCATGAGATACTTTCTCCGATACCGCCACTTAGGTCCCCATTCTGTCACCCAAAGGTGCTGGAGATGTCCTTTTGCCTGAACTGAAAGGAAGGTTTTCCTCTTTCCCAGCTCATTGTGTGATGAGCATAATGTTTGATTTCCCAGTTCCCACCACTGTCACGCACTCCCTTTTGAATATTATAAGCACCTGCCTCTTCCAATTAAGAGCAAAAAGAGAGCAAGAGAGAGAGAAAAAAACAACAACTCACAGTTGTGAATCAAACCATCTGAACAGTGCAGGTCCTTTCGGAAATCGTGGCTCAGTGAGGGAGACACAGGAGGAACTCCTGATTCAGCCAGGAAAATGTTCCTGGTCAGAAGACCTGGGGATGCCCAGGCTGCAGACAGCAAGCAGAGTGAAGTCCTGACGCTGATTCAGATTTTGATAGTTCCAAGGAGGAAGCCCAGCCCAACTTCAGGCAATATTCCTTCAAGCCCTGAACAGGATGCAGTCGGAAGAAGGACTTCCATTCCAAGAGGAGGACATGAGAGAATATTGGCCTCCCCGGGTCCCAAGCCGGGATTTCATATGACCAGACTGGTGATTCTGTCCTTTGGTTCTCTAAGGGGATCGGCTGAGTCTGGCTAAGTGAAACCATTCATCGGATATTTACGAAGACGGCAGCCGTGCTAAAATGGCTTTGATGTAGCTCACCCATGCACACCACTATGAAAGTTAAAGGATTCCAATAATAAAGGCCAGGAGTCGTGGCCACAAAGCAAAGAGACAGAATGGAAACCAAGGTTGAACATCTTACCACAGTGATCAGAGGCGATGGGAGATCTGATTATCTGAATCACAGGCACAAAAATGTCAGCATCATGAAATGAAAAAGTCTTGTTACCGGGAATGAACGAATAAACCTTGGTTCTTGTCTTGGCAGGTGAAAGAATTCAGAATGCCAGACAGAAAAGTAAAGTTTAGCAATAGTTTAATAGGTAATAGGAAAGTACATTCAGGAGAGGTCTGAATGGGCAGCCTCAGTTTCTACAAGCGGTGGAGTTTGAAGCGCACCAGCCATGCTCTGCGGCGGGTTTATATGCACTCTTATCTCAGGGACCATCTGATGGACTGTTTCCAGACTGTCCCATGCCTTTCGGATATTTTACATAATTGTCAATAGTTTCAAAATCTCCCTTCCTCCAAGTTCGCCTTCCGCATTCTTTGGTCCCTGTAGTTTCTGTCTGCTTCTTTCCCACATAGTTCTTTTGTGTCCATGTGGCCACGGCCATTTTGTCAGTTATTCATACATGTCCTTTGTCTGACTCAGTTCTTATCTACCTAACTGCCTAACAGTTTGAGCAAAGCCCTGAGGGATGCGGAAGTTAAATAGTGGGCAGAAGAACGTTCTAGAGCCAGGAGAGTAAGAGTCAAGCCTGGGAACCTTGAAACAATGTGACATGTTCTCGAAACTGTATCAAGATTACCCTAGCTGGAACACAGATGCTCTGTAGAGGCTGGCTTCATAGGGTGAAACAAAATTATGGAGAGTCAAGGAAATGGATTTGATATTGTAAATAAAATAAAAATCTAACATAACCCAAAGGTCAACTGCAGGCACACTGTCTCTTGAGATACAGATAAGATTGGTTTAAATCTGAATTCCACATCCTGTGGAAAGTTCACTTCCCTCCCCAAGATGTCTGTACTCTCTCAGAACAGTTACATTTTTTGTGGTCTCCTCAGTTTCTGCAGTTATTTCAGTTTCTCAACTCTCACCTCCAGTGCATGTAGCCCCTCTTCCAACCCAGAAGTGAAACTCCATTTCTTTCCTTAATTTATTTACACATACACACACACACAATATTATAAGGCCTTTACCAACTTTTTGAGGAAAATGGAGGGGAGGATCTACCTCGCAGCAATGTACACAAATTAAAGTTTAATATTAAAAAGGGTGTATTCTTTAAAAGCCCCTCTGCAAGTTCCCAGCAACCATGGCTTCCTTCCCTCTAAATGTAAGCCCTTCTGTTCACTTCTCCCTCCCAAAGATCCAAACCCTCTTCATTTCTTATGTCGAGCACTGGGTCATCTCTGGATTTCTTCTTCCCTGCCAATCTCAGGATCTCACCTTCCACCCATCAAGGGATTTTATTAAATAAAGACAATTTCCTTCCTAACAGGGATTTTACCACCAGGTATCAGATTTTTTTCATTCTGTTTCAGCAGAAGACTGGCAAGTATAAATGACAGGGTAGAAGGGGCGGGGAAACAATGCCAGCAAGTGGGAGAAAGGAAACAAAAAAGGAGAGTGTGAGGATGCATTTGAGATTTTAAAACTTTGTAAAGTAAGGAAGAGAAACAGAGAAATCCAACTAAGTCACATTGTACTTACTGGTCTTTCTGAGATTCAGCACCACACCCTATAGAAAGAAAGAGAAGAGGGGCATGATGAATGAATGACACATGATATTGGATCACAAGTAATATGACACACCTGAATTCTGCTCCTGACTTGCAGTATAAGCTTATTTAAATCATTGTCTACTCTGTGCCTCAGTTTCCTTAGGTGCACAGTAAGAAAGATTAGAGATTCTTTCATATAAGTTGCATAACCAGACCTTAAATTATGTTTGCAGTTTGTTTTTATTGTTTTGGAAGGCTTTTTATTATTATTACTATTAAAAACAGGAGTCATAAGAGAGAGTTTAATAATTGTGAAGGGAGCTGTCAAGGCACAGGGAAGAATTCCTCATTCCTCCGAGTTTCTTCACAGACTAAACAAATTAACATCAGACAGGAATAGTAGGAGAAACGACAAAACATAAAGACATACGGATGAAGAACTTACCACGACTTTAAATTCTAAGATAAATGAGATAGACCAAAGGCTTAGATCCTGTTCTGAGGAATGAGATAGGAGGCTTGGAGTGTCCAAGAGAGAGGAAAGGATCTGCGCATTGAGAGATGACTTTCTTTGACAAAACATTGCCTCTAGCCTTTTGTCTTATCTTAAGATAGTTTTTTCTGATAAAAAAAGTAGTTTTTGGAGATGACTCCACAGTCGAAGTATCTGTGATAAAGGTGACCGTTCCAGTTCTCCATGAGCCTTCAGCTCTACACACCAGGTGACAAGTGTTGGGAAAAGCCTACTTTGCACATCTTAGAAAAGGTTTACATATATGTTTGGGACAGGGGGACTGCAGGGGACTGCAGGGGACAACAGAGCTTGTGAAAGCATGTGTGGAACTGAGGTCAGTGTAATTGGCATATTAGCTAAAACGAGCTGTATTTTAATGGAAAGAAACACACACTAAATATGTCGAGACAGCCCTCCAAGCCTGGAGAAAGCCAAGTAGGTTGGTCCATACAGTCATAAATAGGTCCCTCTACTATTCTACTGTCACTTAACTTTATGCATAACGTCTAGATGGGAAAAAACAATGCAGTCACTGAATTGTCAGTGTCAATAAGTGTGTTCGTGTCCTAAGACTAATTCCAATGTACAGAGGCTTTCCCCAGCCAACAAGCAATTCTCAGACACCAGCAGGGTGTCCAAGAATTCAACTCCATTCCCAGACTGCCTACCAGGAGACAGCATTAGATTACACAGGTAAAGGGCTCAGTCTCTCAAGACCACCCTCCACTTCAGATACCAGTCACAAGCCCTGGCAGCATGTTACCTGTCTAACTGATGCAGGTGAGTGCAGGTAACGAGGCGCACAGTTCACCTAGAAAGTATTCAAACACAGAGATGCTGATGACCAGCACTATGTGGCTACTTTATTAGAAGCAGTACAGAAAAATAAAGCCCTCTGAAGGTAGGGAAGCTACAGAAGAAAGAAAGAGTATGAGGTATAGTCTAAGAGAATCCCTTGCATACCTGGGGGAATGAAATTCTCTTGGTGGGTATAAGTGAGGCAGGATTATGACTTACGGCTAGCCATTGCCCAGTATGGCAGTAGTAGTTAAGGGGCAAGACTAAGAGCCCAGTTACTAAGGAAATACGTCTTTTCTATAAATCCATCCCCACTATGCTGGGGCTATCGGTGGTCTTTGGCCTACCTGGGTGGTACTGGTTTATTTTTAGCATGCCTTAGGTTTCACCAGTTAATTGATCTCCTGCTTATATATCTGCAATCCTGCTTTATCATTTTTAAGGTGCCCCCTTTTCTCTATGCTGTCCGTTATCATAACCAGCTACAGATGGGAGGCTCCCACAACCCCCTCCTCAGATTTCAGGTGACAGTCACAAGCCCTGGCAATTGTCTGTGTTTCTGTTCAACTGTCTGAAAATCAGAGGTTCCCAGGACACCCTCTCATGTTCAATTAATTTGACACACAAAACTCAGGAAACCCATTTACTCACTCAATCACAACTTATTACAAAGGACGTAAGTCAGGAACTATCAGATGGAAGAGATTCAGGGTATAGAGAAAGTCATACCATTCCAAGAATGCCATTCTCCCCAAATCTCCATATGTTCACCAACCAGGAAGCCATTTGAAGTCTATCCCCTTAGGGTTTTATGGAGACTTCATTACATAGGCATGTCTGATTAAATCATTGGCATTTGTAATTGAACTCAGCCTTCAGCCTCTGGAAGTCCCAACCCCCTGATCATAGGGCTGGTCCCCCTGGCAACCAGCTCCCATCTTTAGGGCGTCCCCAAACCCACCACATTAACACAGCAAAAGACAACTTTATCACTCTCAAAAACTGGAAAATTTCAAGACTGTGGGGGCTGTGAGTAAAGAACTGAGGATAAAGATCAAATATATGTGAGGAGTATATTTGGATCATCTGAATGACAGAATAAATATATCTTGTAAGTCACAATATCAGTATACTCCTAACCTCTATAGAAGTGTTTCTCAAATAGAGTGCAATGAGTCCCAAAGATAATCAAAAAAATAAAAGAGAAACAATGAAACATGCTCAGGAAGCGGACCTACTATGTAGTTCTTTCTTATAATGTGGAAAAATTCTCGCCCTGAATGGACATAAGAATTCCCTGCTGTGCTTGTTGAAAATACAGGTGACCAGATGATGCATACATGGTTGGTTGTCTACCTATCTTAGTTCAGGCTGCTATAACAAAATACCATGAACTCGGGTGACTTATCAGCAACAGAAATTTATTTCTCACAGTTCTAGAGGCTGGAAGTCAGCAGTCATAGTACCAGTGTGCTTGAGTTCTGGTGAGAGCACTCTTCTAGGTTGGAGAGAGCTGACTTGATCTTGCATCCACACATCACAGAAAAAGAATTAGTTAACTCTGACTTGTACAAGGGCACTAATCCTGAAACAGGCCAAGGGGCCAGCCACTGGATGCCCTGAGTTGTTTGGCGAGAAGTAATAGAAATTAGACAAAGGTCAAATAATGCCTTAGACAAAACTACTAGTGTTTCACATGTGGGGAGACAGTAAAAGAAGGCACCAGGTCCAGTACTGCTCCTTTGGGTGGTCTCGTGCTGCTTCTTTTAAGCATTTTCTAGTCAATCATTGGCTACAGAGTGACTTTCTGCTGCACAGCTTTAGTCTGCAGGTAATGGGGGTGGAGGAAAGTCAGCTCATGGCATTCATTGGCAGAATAAAATCTCTCTTGCTAGGTACCCAGCTCCTGCAGTGGTACTCAAAAGAAGGACATAGTGTGGATTATCCACAACCCAGGGACTGACTTCATCCTTCTTAATCAGATAGAAATAGAAATTTAGTAATCATAAACATTTTTAGAAGGAAGGGAAATGGAGTGATAAAGATCCAGTCACAAATCACCATCACAATGGAGAAGTTAAAGATTTTGGGTAAAAAGAGGGATCTATTGAAAAGAAAAAAGGCCCTCTCACAGTGGAGAAGCTAATCATTTTGTAGGGGGAAAATATAGAACCTGAATGCAACATTCTCCAGTTTTCTTTTTTTGTGCTGGGAACTTTCAGGACAACAGAAGGCCTTGGATGCTCTGAGTCACACCCGACAGACCAGGTCTTAAGCACTAGAGGCTAAAGTCCACTTCATTAACAGTCCAGAAAGATTCATGCACAATCTCCTTACTTGCCCCTCATCAACCTAATGTTTTCCCCAATCCAACAACAGACAAAAATAATAATAATAATAATAATAATAATAATAAATTTCTGGAAACACGAATCCCTTCGAGACCACCAGAATGTTAGGGAGGCCAATTCTTAGACCTGGAGAACTCCCTGGAAGGGCTCCCCTTCACCTGCTCTTCCTCATGACTACGTGACTCCTGTCTCACTCACTGGAAAGGCAGTCTACCTAAAAGTCCCCTCTCTAGGGTATATATCTGACCATCTCACAGCCCAGCAGTGAGAGCCCAACTCTTCGCTCAGCAGCTAGGTCTTTTCAGAAATTGCCTCTGGTTTTAAGGTTTGGGAATACAGACTTTGACCAAGTCTGCTCTTCGGCAAACCTTGCAATATGCCTCCCACTGAAGCATAAATACCTTGGTGGATCTTACCAAGACCTCACTTTGATTCTTTCCTTTTAGTCTGTGTATAATTACCAGACACAGGTCAATCACTTAAAAGCCTTTAAGGCAGGTGCCGGCCTTAAATCTCCCATGACAGAACTCGTTTAAATCAGATCACGGTGATCCCTCTTAGAGTGCCAGGGACAGGACCAGTCTGGCTGTGTGAAATCCCAGCCTGGGACAGACTGAGGCTAGTATTCTATTCATACCCTCCCGGTGGAATGGAAGACCACCTACTAGGGACAGGGTCTTGTACCAAAGCCTAGGAGAGCATAGCCTGAGTCAGAATTGGGTTCCTCCTTTAAATTGTCCACTTTTACACTTAACCTGTCCACCGTCACCTTTACGGTACTTAAAGGCTTTAACAGGCAACAAAGGTCAGGTTTAGTACTTTTTCCCCCATGTCATGTCTAGCAGCACAGGGCCCACCCAAACGTACATGGGGAAAGGAAGAAAGTCAGGCTGCCTTGAACCCTGATTAAGCAACAGCCACCCCTAGCAGAACTTAAAACTCCAGAAGCAGCTTTACTTTCTTACTTTCAAAAATAACTTCTTTTCATTATGTCTACAGCTGACACCAGGTGGATCTGGATTCCAGCAGGGAGTGAAGGTGCGAGGGCGTGAGTCTGAGGAAGCAGGGTTGGGGGGATGGGGGGGCGACAGAGACATACTCCAATTAAAAAGACAGGAGACCGTGTGTGGTGTCGATAATAACCTTCAATAAAGGGATTCACTAGGCTGCCCCTGGGCAGGGATAAGGGCTATTAGACTACTTAAAAACCTGAGCCAGAAGTTCCTAGTGGCCTGTTCCCCTCTTGGAATATGGCCCACCCTTAGTCTATCTCTTAAAGGATGTACTATCTTTAATAAATCCCATTTGCTTTTGCTTTTAAATGCAGTGCTGACTTCTTTGAGCAGGTGAGCCCGAGGAAACCTCTCAAGCTCATAAGAACTCTGGAGCGTGACCCCAAGATCCGTGTGGTATCTGAGGGAGGCTAACATCCCTTCGGGGACTATGTTCTTCACCCTCAGGAATGGTCTTCAAGCTCCAGTGCAACATGGCAGAAGGAGGTAGAAACACCACACCACCTGTTCGTGGAGTCTCTTAAAGTTCTCCATCGGGACGCACTGTCAGGGCACTGTGGAGAAACAGATGTCATAGATGCTTTTTCCAAATATTAAACTGACAAAATTGGCTTTCAGTCCTCAGACTCTTACTCAATGACATCTTGGAAATCCCCTTAGAAGTCTTTAACAATAAAGACTTAGTTGTCAGGAAGAAAAAAGACCAGAGGACAAGGAGGCAGGGTGTGACTCAACTCAAACTGCTACTTTCGCAGGACATCCATGACGACAGACTAATCTGGGGCTGGAAGAACAACTTCAGGTGGAATTCCAGGTAAAACTCTGTGTTTAAAATGCCATCAACTTGGACACTGGTGCAAAACAAATGTCCAAACAGCCACTCTCCCCCAGGGCCATGTCCAGTCTGCAAAACACCTGGACACGGGAAACAGACTTCTCCCCTTCTCAAGAGAAGAGGCCAGGAATTGTTTCCAAACCAGAAACAAATATAAGAGAAGCTGACATAACAGATCCTGAGGCCAGTCCACCAACTCCCCTGAACTTCAAAAATGGCCAAGCCCCAAATGATTCTGGATGTAGGAGGTAAATCTACTAATTTTTTCATTAATACCAGAGCCACAAACTCTGTCCTTGTATACAATGCCCTGGCCTGGGCCTTCCTAGGCAGAAAATTATCAAAATTGATCTTAAATCTAAAGAATGTCTTCTTTCACATGTCTTTAAGCAAGGAGTAGCAGACTGCTTACTCCCTAGGGAATAGACTCCCCAGGGGAGAACAACTTACTTGACTTGTCCTACAACAAAACTTAGAAGAAGAAAAAAGGGTGGCGTGAACGCTTGTAAAATTGCAAGCTGCTGAAAAATCTGCTTTAACTCTTAATTTTCTTTTAAAAATGTCATACTCCAAAGGATATTTTAAAAGATATGAATTTTCTTTTCAAGTAAGTAGTAAAGATGCAATTTTGTCTTCAAGAAAAATGGCTGCAGACATCCAGGATTCAGTACTCCTGATAAAGCTGGCAAATTTGGCAAATAATTTTACCACATCAAGATTCCTGCTCTCATTTCTTCTGCAAACATCCAGCAAAACCAAAGTGATGAAAAAACTTGTTTCAAACTTGAAGAAACTAGCTTCTTGGGTGTGCTATTTATTACTAGGAGTAAATTTATTATGATCTATGATTAAGCTAAAATACTTGTTAATTTGGTTGGCTCATATAGAATTGGACTTCTAAATTGGAAAACAATTTGAGAGCTCTCAATTTAAATTTGGCTTACTGGCAACAGTATAAAAATAATGAATCGGGGAAAAAAAGGTAAAGTATGTGGCTAGTCCTAGGAAGCCGAAGTGTTTGACTTGGCTTAATCTCGTAAGCCTTATGTTAACCTGTATGAGATAAGAAACCGAAGAAAAATGCATATAGGGAAAGCAAGCTGATTTAAAGTCTAAGCACCAATGAGGGTTTACCTTACTTAATTTATTTCAATATTTCAATTGTTATTTCTTTTATAAGTGAGTCTTATTTTGCTTGGCATGTAGTTAAAATTTTTAATGGAATGTGTTTCCATATTTGTCTCTGCATGTGCTATAAATGGTACGTGTTATTACTAGAATATTTCAAATGTCATTAGATCATGGAAGTTTCCTTCACAAATCGCTAAATTAAAAAAATTTAATCTGAACATTTCTTTGTGCAAATAATTAAGGAAATTTTTGGTAAATAAAGGTAGACTGATTTGTTTGGTTTAATTTTTCCAGGCAGTCTTTGAAATATTTAGACTATAGATGGGATGTATTTTACAGCAAGAAAATATGTCTGCATATAAAGAAACTAAAATGTGTGTGAGGAAATAAATCTTAAAATGAAACAGGTTATTCCAAATGTAGTCAGACTGGATAAAATCAAATGAATTTAAAATTAAGCTGTATTATATATTTATATAAAATTAATTTTAAGATCTTCCATCTACTTAAATGACATAATGTGTTCTTAAACTGTGGTCAATTTTAATAACAAATTGTAAGTTACTTAGAACGTCTACCTGGAAAAAGTTGGCACCTAAAAGCAAGTTATCTCTATCAGGCCTCTAAAAAAAATTATAGGTAAAAAAATAAATTCCATCAAAATTATATGACTTTGACTAAATTGATAATTGACTGTTACTTTATTACTCTGCTTTGAAACTTAACTTCTCAACCCTCCTTAAAAGAAAGAAAAGAATTTTAAAAGAAAAACATGGAAAAACTTGAGAGCTCCTGTGATATCCCATATAAAGAAATTATTTTCTTTTCATGGAAAGAGAAATTATTAAATAAATTAGGCTCATTGGATATAATGAAATCTTTTGGGGAAACATGATCAAAATAGGAAGTAATGCTTAACCATCTTTGCATATATTTATGTGAAAATCTAATAATTAATGTGTATGCTATAAAAGTCATGTGAAATTCCTAAAAGGTCTAATGTGCTACTTATTATCCTAGTCATGATTTTAAAACATTGTATACTGTAAAATCAAGCAGACTTTGTCGATTGTATTATAATATAACCAAATCTTTAACTATGGTCATGTCTAAAGTCTTGCTATTTGCAGAAATTAGTGTTTACTGATGTTTCATACTCAAAGAAATTCATGGAAAAGACTTTAACAAGTTTATCATAAAACTTAACTTGGTAACATTGTAGAAATCATGGAAAAGTAAATTCGTAAAACTGCTAACAAAGACCAAAATCAAGAAATAAATGGGATGAAAGAAACTAATGAAAATGAATATTCCTATGACCTTTTAACTTAAAACATTATAGGATTTGTATATTTTACCAAATTAAGAAAGTTATTTTTGTGTTTTAAACTGCAGCCTTCCTTATAAGCCATAATGGCCTCAGGCTACTAATGGTCTGGCTGGGGAATCAATCCCTCCTCCCAAAGTTACTGCTCTCTCCCACTTCCATAAAACCTATGGCTCCACTCTCTGCAATACTGGCAGCCCTGCCCTTTCTTTCTATTAGACTTAAGAAATAATATTAACCTGGCTGTCTCTTTAAACAGTTTCTCCTTACAAGAATGCCTTTGCCTTTCTTACCAAATTTCATTACTATTTCAATCCCTAATGCTTTTAAAAGATCATTAAAAAAAAAAAATATGACAGAAGGGATAAAAAGGGAAAGGGGGCCTCTAGGGTCAGGAATAAATCATAAGGCTCAATCTTTTTTATTCCTTCCATTTTCAGTAGTTTATCAATTCCAGTTTACTCCCAGGCACAACTAAGAAAACTAAAATGTCAGCAAACTGACCAAGATGACAAGAAAATCCCCCTACTATCATTGTGGCAAAGCCAGCCACTTGAGCAAAACAGAAACCACCTGGGTCATGCCCTAGTGCAAAAAAGAAGCACATAAGAAGGGAGTATTGTTGCCTTCAGGGTGAGAAGAAACCATCCTTACACCGTACAGCCCCTATAATGAATGACGAAGACCAATAATGGGGCCCAAGGAGCAATCTGACTCCCCACTTTTCATCTCAATGGTTGAGCCTGGGGTAATTCTGAAAGGTGGAGATAGAAATATTTATTTTTTTTATTAATGAGAGGCTCACTTTGTCCTTACCCAGCACACTAAGTCAACTTATCCTTCTCCACATCATGGACATAAATGGAAAACACTTTATCTAGCTTATTCAGTTGTTTGTTTCTTATTCTATTTTCCTAAATTTTTTTTAACGTAAGTAATGTCAAAGTCTCAAGAGTTCTTTAATCTGTCTTTTAAGCTATTTGGATCAAAAGAAGTTCATGTTTTCTGTAACATTGCAAAACTCATGTATATGCTAAATTCAGATGAAATGTAGTCTTCTCCCTGAAGCACACTGTTCTTTTAAGTTGTGCAGAGGTGTAAACAGTGATCTTAAAGTGTCTTTATTTCATCATTTGAACTGCCCATTATTCCACAGAAGATATCAGATAGGTTTCTTCCATAGCCCTCTATCATGGTGTAATATTTTCAGCCCATTGTCTTATCTCAAAGCATTTCTAATGTCAAATAGGTACTCGTGTGTGTGTGTGCGTGTGTGTGAGTGCATTAAGCGGTATACATTATTGGTCTAATTTACTTTAACACACCTAAGTATTTTTCAGTTATAAATACAACTATGGTCAAATCTCTCTGCTTGCAGGCTGGTGCTTTCCAAAATACTCTGGTGTCTTTTGCCTCTAATTCAAAACTAAAAAGCAGTTTTCTGAAACCATGTTTTGTAATCTTCTGTTTGCTTTCTAAGTCTGACTTCAAGTTTATTTTAATGAAGCTTTGTGACTTACCCCAAGTTGCCTCAAATCAATAGGGATTCATTATTTAAAAAAAAAAAAAAACTTAATCTTCCTCATTACACTGACCTAATAAAAGGAACTGTCACAGATAACCCCAGAAACTGCAATGTCCACAAAAATGTCTAAATACTTCAAACCTAGAATTATTCTCTATTGCATTTTTAAACTCAGTCACAACCTTACTCTGAATTATCGTACTAGCTGGACATTTTCCACCCTACTGAAATACTAAAAGGCCAACAAAAAGCCATAAATTCCTGGAAACACAGATCCCTCTGGGACCACCAGAATGCCACTGGGGCCAATTCTGAGACCTGACCCTGGAATGTTCACCCCCTCGCCTGACCTTCCTCATGACAGCATGACTCCCATCCTCAGACACTGGTGAGGCGGTCTGCTCCAAAGCCCCCTCCCTAGGATTTGTGCCTGACCATCTCACAGCCCAGCAGTGCCGTAGCTCTATCTGCTTGCCCATGGGCCCCTATCTCCTGTGCTCTCTTTCTCTCTAATAAATTTACTAAGTCACACTGGTTTCAAACATCTAAGAATTCTTTCTTTGTTATTTTTACTGCTGGACCCCAAAATCCCATTTCAATGTCAAAAGTTAATGATTTCAAGGGCAAAATTGCAGTTAAAGTAAAAGGTAGGGAAG
This sequence comes from Solenodon paradoxus, assembly GCA_004363575.1. Classification (NCBI taxonomy): domain Eukaryota; kingdom Metazoa; phylum Chordata; class Mammalia; order Eulipotyphla; family Solenodontidae; genus Solenodon; species Solenodon paradoxus. Next base: position 416,074 of record RJWH01000738.1, on the reverse strand, counting down.
GGTCAAGGAGAGAAAGAAGGGGCTCCTGGCTTAACCTCGACATGAAGGCTTCACACTCATGACCTAATTACCTCCCGAATACCTCGCTTCCAAACACTGTCACTGTTGGGATGAGGATTTCAGTATATGAATGCGGGTGGGGAACACACCTTCAGTCCACAAGTATTCATTCCCTCTTCTCCTTCCTTTTGTTCATACAGTCCTCCACTTCCTCACAACCATGGCTTCACTCACAATGTTAATCATAGTAAATCCATTCTTATCAATGATCATTGCAGTCAGGATACAGAGGAAGTCTGCCAGGAACAGACTTGGTTTGCGAGACAGGGTGCAGAATGAAAGCGGAGTCCCTTGTTTAAAAAGTAAGAAAAAATATGAAATATTTTAAAAATACGTTACTTTATTCTTTATCTGTGGTCTTTGTCTAATCTTAGGGTATTTTTATTTACTATGTTCTGTCATTCTAAGTAAATAGAAAGCTAAATTTTAAATTATTACATTGGATTTTATTGTGTCTCCTTATATGATATAATACCAATTTTAAAAGCAAATAGAGGATTTAATTCATAGGCAGAATCAGCAAAATCACTTTTTGTATTACATAGCTCATACATGTACTTCATTCTGACCAGAACAGTGAAAGGTCTATACAAACATGACTTTCATTTTCCTTGTTAATGTGCACACATTCTACCAGCAGTCCACGAGTGTTGGCAGCTTCCACACCAGGCTTGCTCTAAACTAGCTTTGAGATTTGCTAAACACTCACACATTATGTCCTCATGGGACACTGCAGTGCTACAGGCCTACAGAACAGAAAGGGAGAGCAGACACGTATTTGCTCTGCTCATGTGTGTGTCCCATTATCCCATCAGATCACTTACAAAACACAAGTTCAAAGATAAAATTACTAGGAATTTAAGGTGATGACAGTTTTAAATAAGCTCTACACCAAGCACTAGGCCCCTTTGAGCACCAAGCCCCTTTGAGCACCAGGCCCCTGAAGCCCGCACAGGCCTCAGGCCCATGAAGTCAGGCCTGGCAGGAAGTCTCCTGGAAAAGATTCATCACTCATGTAGAGTCTTTCCCTCCTTTGAACATCATTACGGCTGCCTTTCGGAAGCTATGAGAATCATCTTCCAAGAAAGAGGGAAACAAACATGAGAACAATACAGAAGGAAGACAGAAAGAATGTCTTTGATGAGGTTGTGGAACCTCTGAATTAACCAGCTCCTGTAGTCACTTTCCCTTGAGTTTTCTCTTATTTGCAGCTGAAAACATTGTGAAGGTCAAAGGAAAATTTCCTCTGTCTCTCTGAGTTTCTTCACAAACTGGACAAAGGAACAAATTAACTTTGGGTATGATTAGTAAGAGAAAAGCCCAAATTTATCAACATAGGTATGAAGAAGGTACATGCAGTAAATTTTAAGGTAGGTGAAGCAGCCCCCAAATTTTTATACCCTTGATTGAGTCATGGGGTATTCAGGGAGTGAGGTGAGGATCTTTGTAATGGCAAGGAGGAAGGATTCATCTTCACTCTGAAAGTAAGAACTTCCCTTTCTACATTCTTCTAGGGAAGTGGGTGGGGAGGGGAACCATTCTGAATTAGGGGAAGGGTAGAGGCCCAGGAAGTGGTATATGACTTCTTCGAGTAAAGGAAGGGTTAAAGGGTTAGAAGAACTCTTTACCCATGGAACTGTCCTCCAATGTTCTTGGCTTCTTGATGTCAGAGTCCGGTATCTATAAGAGACTGGAACTCTGGTCATGGCTGTGGTGTGAAATACAGACTGAGGTGCAATTTCAGTATCAGAAATGGAATTTAGCATTGTGAGCTAAAGAAATAAAAAATATTACTATAAAAAGGGAGCAAATCTGAGAGACTTGGGGTATTCAATTTTACCCACTACAGCATCCTAACTTGACCAGAACCCAGCAATCTATATTTTTACTATCTCCTTAGATTATTTGGATACAGGTTATCTAGGAATCATATTTTGAGAAATTCAGCTCTAAAATGATTGCAAATAACCCAGTTGTATGGAGAAAACCATGTTTCCACAAGATAGATGACCTCCATTGAGTCAGTGGTTGACTCAGATGCATAGTTCTTACTTGTTTTGACTGTCAATACTGCCTTTGTAAAAAGCTCAACATATTCTCTGCACTAAGGATTTTTCTTTTTATTTGTTTGAAGTTATTTTTTATTACTTAGCATCCTAGGAACTAAATAACTGGAAATCTTATACAAACACACACACACATATATATTCTCTTCTATATTCCCCTTCATTCTATTCTGTCCAAAGTGATGTGGGAGGATTTTCTGACCTCCACAGTGCCTCATGGAGAAACTTCATGGTATAAATATTAGAGTTTCCTAACTGTCTAAGAGCTCACTCAATCCTTAGATAAATAACCTCAAAGAATAGTGGTGGGGGCTGCAGTTTTTGCTAATGACTTAGCATTATCACAGGGCCAAACTCCCCTTCCTAAACCAACAGGGTCCTATGGCTCTGACCTGAGCTGTCCTGATACAGCTTGAATTGGGCCAAGAAATAATGGCAGCTGCAACTGAAGCATATAGTAAATAGGAAAAAGAAATCAGCATGCAGGGCCTGAGATCCAGAGTCCACCTAAAGTGTCTAATCCTGGTTCTGTAGAAAGGTTAGGAAAAAGGGGCTACAACCTTAATCAATAAGAGAGAGAGAGAGAATAGGAGGTTGAGATGAATGTAAGTCAATCTCCTTCTTAGGGGAGTCTGTGACTTCCCTTCTGTAAGGGATCTGTAAACCCTTCTGCAACTGCTCTATTCTCAATACTTCACTTCTTTCTTTTTTATTTTTATTTTTGAAGGAAATTTACAGGCAGGAATGAAGGTGAGTAGCCATTCAGGAAGAGAGAGGAAGAAGAAACATTTCTTAATTTTATTTGTATTTAATTGTTCACGCTGGTTATTTCTCCCTGGACCTGGACTTGATCTCAAGGGTATGTGGCATGCATTACATCGGAGGGGACTGACGTAAGCACTACTCCACGGGGTATGCCTTGATACTTCACTTTGGTGATACTTCCGGTCACCAAATGTGTGTGTGTCTGTGTGTGTGTATTCCAAAATTTAACTCAACTCTGACAGTCTCTCTGGAGTCAAGAATTCAGTCCTACAAGACTATTACCCATCCTGACCCACTTACACCAATCACAGACTCAGATTGACACCTGTGCCTCCAATAGACCAGCTACTAATTAGAGGTTCCCACAGTTCTTTCCTAGGGTTCACTTAATTTGCTAGAGCAGCTCACACAACTCAGGAAAACATTTTATTTAACAGATTAGCCGTGTTTTATGCAAGAAAGTAACTTAGGAACAGTCATCTGGAAGAGATGTGTTACAGTAACCCAACAAGGAGGCCATGGGTCTGGGATGGCTCTATTGCCTTGCTGGCCTATATAAGCAAGGTAAGCAAATGAAAACCTGGGCCCATCAATTTCTGTAAATGCCTCAAGAGTAAGAACAACTATCACCGTCAACTAGACGTTCCCAAATAATGCAACTGCTTAAGCTACAGCCAATCAAATAACTCCCTGGATTTGCTTCTGTCTTCACCCCGAGCTCCTAATGATGGAGTGCTCTTAACTACTTCTGGGTTGGTGTTGCCCAATCCAAATAGAAGTTTTCTCAAATAAACTCTCAAAAATGTTAATATGTCACAGTTTATCTTCTAACAGATGTGTAGGGAAAATGATGCAGAAAGAGGCAGGGGGCGTCTAGGCTCTGTCCGGGCATGCCCACCTCCCCGCACCTCCCCTCTGAACACCAACCACTCTTTGGGGTTTTTGCAAAGGCTTCATTATTTAGGCGTGGTTGAGTCAATCATTGGACAGTAGTAAATGATGTCCTATCCTCCTCCCTGAGGTAGGGAGTTGGGACAGGTCCCATCCTTACAGGCTTTCCTAAAGTCACCTCATAACATAAATGCAGCTGTGTGTCTGTAAGGACTTTTTTAAGAATAACAAAAGACAAGTTTATCGCTCTTATCACTTAGCAAACTGCTTGAGTTTTAGGGGATCTGTCCCAGAAAACTAGAAAAGAGCAAATTTCTATTTTTTTATTATAAATCATGATATCACATCATAGAAAAGTTAGGACCATTGATGGCATTTAGCTGGTTTGTCACAGAAATAGGAACAACATATTTTCCTAGCAAAGCATTTGTCTCCCAGGAAATGGATAACCCCAAATAGAGGTTCCAATCCTCTGAATAATATATGAGAAATGATACTCTTGCTGCCAGGGAGCAGAGGGGTTGGGTAGAAGATGATTTTTAAGCATCAGATGCTTTTCAGTGTACACCATCTTAGATTACTATCCTTGCATCATGGAAGAGAAGCATCTTCATCTCCCCTGGGATTATAATCTCCCTGAAGGTAAATATCACAGTCGTGGCACCAGGTTATGCTGAATTTAAATTCCTTCCAGTTGGACTGAATTGAGTTAAACCACTGTTCAAATGATTCATTTTGATTTAGAAAGCAGTAAATGAAAACAGGACTTTCCCTAGATAGAAGCACAGCCAACAGGCAGCTCCATAAACATGGTATATACAGAAATAGAGAAACTAATTTCTTCCTACTCAAATGGTTTATTTTGGGCCATTATCTTTTGTAATGAAAATAAGAAGATATTATTGTCCCTCCTCTTATCCCTTTGGTATCCTCATCTTAAAAATTCTCTCTGAAATTCTCCCTTCCATAAGGCCTGCAGTTCCACCACTGGATACTTACTTGTTCCTTTGAATTAAGTATTGCCCTCTCTGGGCCAAAGTTTAAAATGCAAATACCTCTGGGAGAAATAGCATAGTACATCCCTATTACTTTTGTATAAGTGCATTTAACCCAGACTTTTCTCTTAACAGAAAGAACTGGGCTCCTCTAGGGGCTGAGAATTATGAAAGAGGAAGAAAGAAACAGTGCCCAGAGAAGAATGGAATGTATGTATCAGGGAAGAATGGTGTTCAAATACAAGTTGGCCTCTGTCCCAGTCTTACTGAGGTCTAAAACCAATAATAATGATCATAGTAGCTTTTATTGCTCATTTTGTGAGAGTCATTTCTTCTTGGTAAAATTCCTTTACTTTAGGCTACTATCCCTTTGTAATTAAGACAATGTATTGTATCCTCCACTTGGGATTCCTTTGAAGTGATGTGGATAATACACAATGGTATTCTGAAAACTTTTCTTTAGTTTCTCTTAAGTTAAGGCAGAAGCAACCAGGAAAGATTAATCATAGTAGGTCCAGGAAATTATCTCAGATAACTCACATGCAAGAAATTAGAACCTGTGGGGAAGATCCAAAGCCCCCTTTTGGGGTGATGAAGGTACAAACATAAGATCATCTACAAAGCTGTCATCAATCCAAATGTTGTATCACTTATAATTTACTGGGGAAGTGTGAGAGTTCTGACACAAGCAAAGCAAAGAAGAAGGTCTTATCCCTTACAAGTGAACTGATCCTTTGCTTACTTTTTTTTTAAGTATAAAGGATCCCATTTTTTCAATTGCAGTAACTTTTATTTTGCACAGTAAAATAAACTCATATGTATAGGTTCTCATATGTGCATTTTCCGCATTCCTCAGATATATATCAACACACCCTGCCCTCCACCAAATCACCAAGTGTCCAATGGGCTCTGCCACCATTTGCACTCCCCATCCTCCGTCCCATTCCCCATTGGTAGCCTCAGTTCTATTCCAACTGTCAAAATGTTTTGTTTCCTCTGTTCCTTTGTTTTGCCTATTAACATCCACCTATGAGTGAGGTCATCTGTTACCTATTTTTCTTCTTTTGACTTATACTACTTAGGATAACCACCTCTAGATTCATTCATGTTGATTCAAATGACAGTATTTCATCTTTTCTAGGGCTGTGTAGTATTCCATGTTGTGTATATATGTGTGTGTGTGTGTGTGTGTATACCACTCGCTTACTTTTTATCCTCCGCTAGGAAAATCTAGTTTCATTATAGGTGCACCTTATAAAAAGAAATTTCGAGCCTAAGGAATACACAATTTGGTCTTTTTAAGGAGTACTACTACTGGGCCTAGGATTCTTATCTATAAATTGAGTCAATAATGCCTATCTCAGAAGGTTGTGTGAAGACTAGATGAAGTTGTATATGAAGCATCTGGCCAGAACCACAAACAAGCAAGACGTTCCATGGATACTAATTCCCTTTACAACTTCTCTCAACCTGACTGTAACCCCAAAACTTTCTTTGAGGGAACTACTACTCCATAACTCCTAAACTACATTTCTGACTTTTTCCTAGTTACTTCAAACTCCATATCTGACAAGGAGCTACTTCTTAAATGTGAAAAAAACTTTTTAGTTTCCTAACTGTTCTGTAATCATATTTTCCAGAAATTGAAGATTAGAATGTATGGCCTCAGCCTATAGGTTGAGTTTGTTTGGTGGGTTTTTGTTGCTGCTGTTTCCTTCTTCTGAGGTTAACTGATTTATGTAAAACATCTTTCAAAGAAAAACAATTAAGCTATAGCTAATTATGTATTTAAAGAATTGTCATTTTAGATAATGAAATTACATTAATAGACAGCAAATTCAGCAAAAACTAAAAAGGAGAGTTTGATTGTTTGACCTTGGAACAGAAGGTCACAGATTCACCTTCTTCATTTGCTGATCACAAAGGATTGTAAGTGCTGGCTGCCAACCAGTCTCGCTATGTCCCTATCAGCCAGGAGTTGACCTTTTCTTTGCCACACAGCCTGGGACATTCTGGTCCTTGGTTGTTTGTGCTGCCATTTCCTCAGACCCACAGATCTTGCGACATAACCTCTGAGTGCTACTGAGCTGAGATGCCTGGAAAGTGGTCAGTGTTCAAGTGATGGGAGTAAAGGAAAAAATCCTCTAAAAATAGAAACATTGACAGATGGAAGGTCAAGAAATGTCAAATTACTGTATTATTATGTTGCTTTTGGTGGTTTAACGTTATGGCTCATTTTGTCTCTCACATCCTTTAACCAAAGCAGAAAGACGAGTTATTGTCATTCTCCTCTCCCCCACCCTTTCTACTGTCTCAGAGATAAACTCTTCGGTAGCCTGACTGAACGCACTGTTTTAAACAGGACAGTACCATTTTTTTTTCATATTCCCCAATCATTCCATCTTTTTAATATTAATGTCAGTTTTGTCCCATTTTTAATAAACCAGGGCTGTCTTTAATCAGGCAAAAAGGGACCATTGAGTTGTCCCAGGCCCAGTCTGCTGAGGGGGCCCAAAAGCAGTTGCCCCTTTTGGCCTGCATTAAAGACGGCCCTAGCTGGTGCTGACCACATTGGCCCACAGTGGCTGCTGCTGTTCCTACCCTCTGTGAGGAAACAAGAGCTGCAGGAGGAGGATTCCCCTCATCCTGGCTTCTTCAAAGGGAACAGAACTCTGTGGCAGCATGGTTAAGCTGCAGGTAAGTACTCTGGGGGTTATTTCTGGCACTATGATAGAGGTATCTCTGGCACTGTGGGGGTTGTCGAACATTTCCGGCACGGGGATGGTTAAAGCGGTACATGTTTAAGGCAGAACATTTAGAGTGGGGATTAAAAAAGTAAAAAAAAAAAAAGTGGGGCTTATAGGGGTGCCAAATTTGGTTTTCACCTAAGGTGCCAACATTTCTTACACTGGCCCGGGCTGTTTGTTTGAAGTCCCACCAAAGACCACCCACCCTTTTCACTATGCAATCCGCAGACACCATCGCACATACTTACTTGTTGCTGGCCTAACTGCTCTGCTCCTCTGGGGTTACTCCACCTCCTCCCCTTCCTTTAGCTGCCAGCACATTACCCCAATATCCCTTTTTTGTCTCAAGAAAATATGGTCACCCTATGCTTCAGGGCAAGGATTCCGTCTTCCAATAAACAATTAGAAAATATTAAAAGTCCTAATTAAATACTAATAAACTTGCCATTGAAGTCCACGCTGGGTGGACTGTACAGTTGGTTTCTTTTGGTCAGCACCTTCATAGCTGTTCCCAAATCCACAAATGATTCTCTACTCCTCCTCAGATGGGATGACACCAGCTTGACTAAGTGAAATTGTACCACGATGCCCACAGCAATTGGCTCAATTTTCAGATTCTCTCCAATTCTTGGAGAAATCTTATCTATAGTCAGGGCAGTCCTTGAAAAAAAATTAAGAGTTCAGTAAACTGTGTTTGTAATTCTTTTTCCCCTAGATCTTCTTCCAATTATCTTTGGTGGGAGATCAAAGCTATATTGGATAAATAAACACGAGTTAGCATCACCTATTCTGAAGATGATAGGTCAGCTTCTGCCTATGATACTACTGCCCCTTAATTAGTCATTAATCTCCATTCTTAACCCTGCCCAATTTCTCAGACCCACCCTGAGGCTGTTAGTGCTGTGGAGTCAAGCATAGGTTTTGGAGTCCAGCTCTGTGACCCTGAACAAGTTACACAGATTTTCAGTAAAATGGGTGCAATAATTACCAACCTCTTGGGGAGTAAATATCTACACATTTGTGAGAATTGAGATCATATATAGAAGGATTTACTCTGGAGCTTGAAGCACGGTAAGTACCCAGTAAATAGTTGGTCTTGTTTTTACTCTTGATTTAAGCAAGCTTGCTTCCTTTTTACCTTCCCAGTTCTTAACTCCCACTTCAGGCTGGTACTTAGTTTTGATTGCTCTCTCTGAACCTGCAGCAATTTGAGGTCAGGATCTTAATTTGTCTATCTCTAGCACTCTATACAGTGCCCCATACCTAGCAAAAAGTACATACGTAATAAGTACTAAGGGAAGGAATGGGACCAAAACTCTGACTTAGGCAAGGAATAGTGGGGCTGACTCCTAGGCTCCTAAATTGTTCCCGAGTTGCAGCTCCTTTTTAATTGAGCTTCTAATTGAGCTCCTTTCTCATCTCCCCTACCCATCTCTCCAGAGAGGACTATAAAGTTTCTCCACAAAGGACACTGGAATACTGTCCCTGAATCCATACAGGGATTAAGGTTGAGGTTCAGGAATAAATCCAGGCATCCATTCTCTGTCCCACATTCCACATGGTCCATTTGTTAAGGATATTTAAAGTCCTATCCTTTGAGTCTCCCCTAGCACCTCTCCTACTGATATGGACAATGGTCATTTTCTTAATTTTTTATGTAATGTGACTAAAAGTTTATTTTAAAAGTATTGCTTTGAGTATTGATTTATACAAGCTAAGTACAAATAGAGTGGTTCTTAACCAAAAGTAACTTCAAAACAAGAAACTTAACACTCCCTCCAACCTCAGGGATGTCCCTAAATGCCACCAATCTGGAAATTCTAGAGTCATCATTAACCCCATCCCTTGGTCACTGATAGGCAAACTGAGGAAATAAATTAGGGCTGGGTAGCTCCCCAAGCACCACCATACCCTGGGTCTGGTCTAGAGCTAGGCCTTACTGCTCCCAGAGGCTATAGTGTTCTGGGAACAAACAGACTGGGATACAGGAGAAGACCACCCTACTCTTGGGTCTTGCTTCCTATGACTTACCATTAGCACCCCCATCCACTCTTATCTTCCCAGCCCTCATTCTGGAGGTAAAGGAATGCATGAAAACAGCTATGGAAGGTCTCCAGGCCTGAGAGTTGTTAGATGCCCATCTACTGAGCCCTTTCTAAGTGACAGACTTTTTCCAGCCAGAAATGGCCTCCACCAGGTCCTGGAGAAGACGACTTCAGGGTGAGATCAGAGACTCCTTTTCTGCTTTGTCTCTCTCACTTCCTAGAGCCCCTCCCAGAGTGCCTAGGTCACATGCCTCAGACTGCAGGGTTCTACACACAATTTGTAGGCATTCTGTCTATTTCCATCATAAAACAAAAAGTAACTTCAGCGTAATAAGTTATAGACTGTAAAATCTTTCCTATAATTTCAAATTAACATGCTATCATCAATGATGACATCCATATGAAAAAGGGCAGAGTCTGCCTTGGGAAGAGGGCTTATTATCTCCACTAATTACTTCTGTGCTTTTGTTTAAACCATTTCCCAGCCTGGAAAGTCTTGCCCCAGCCTACCTCCTTCAATTAAAGTCTTACTCATATTTTAAGATCCAACTCAAATGCCACTTTCTCCAAGAAACCTGTCCTAATCTTCCAGTTAGAATTAATTGCTTCCTTCTCCATGTTTTTGTGACATTTATTATATAATATTTCCATGTCCTTATGCTAAATTGTTATATGGCATTTATTACATAATATTCCTATGTCATCATATTAAAATGTTATCATAAAGACATATGGGAGATTATTAGCAACTGCTCAGCCTATAATCTTACTCAATATAAAAGAAGATATTATTAAGATTACAAAATATACTTTATATCTGGTTCATAGACTTTAAATATACATAGTTTGAGGAAAAGAACAAATTCTTTGTCACTAAATTATAAAACCTAGATGTTTGAGAAAAATCTGAAAGAAAATGAGGTACATCTTTGTTCTTTCATCTGCTGGGACATATACTTTTTACTTTGTCCCAAAGACTTCAAATGTCAGAATTAAATGGGCCCTACTGACACCCTTCCCCACCAGCATATATAAGATATGTAAGATATACAATCTCTTCTCCATCGTTCCAGCTGTGCTCAGACTCACTTCCACTTGAGGCCTCTCACCCAACTTTTAAGGAACGCTTGTTACAACATCATAAAAATCACTCTCATCTGTTGAGTTCCTATATGTTTTAGACCACATACTAGGTGCTGTAGGATATCAGCTAATCCTCATGAAAATAAAAAAGTAAAATAAACTTGCCCAAAGTCACAGCTCCTAAGTGGCATATTGGAGATTCAAGCCAAGGTCAAATTCCCAAGTTCTTATCTCTCTACATTCCTGCTCCCCTAAGTTTTGGAAAGGTGTCCTAAATTTTATAATTTAGGTGGAAGCTGAAACGTCTACAGTCGTGAGTTTTACTCCTGGACACCACCAAGACCTACCAAATTCACCTTTCACTTATACCCACTTACAAATAACTGAAAACACTGGTTCTGAGACTTGTTTGCTGAAGAGAAGGTTACCAGGGCTTTATTGGGGGGACAAATGTCTCTCAGCTGTTTATTCCATACACTGAAACTGCTTGTCCTGCCCATAGGCAGCCCCTTGTTTCCACCAACAGTCTCTTTGTAAATCTCTTCTGTTATCTATAGCTATAGGAGCAGCCCTTCCCTTGCTCTCATGATTCCTCAGACCCCAGCACTGGTGACCTGAAACACTAACATCAGCCCTCCACGACAACCCTTGAGCTGTTGTCTCTCCTGCAAAATGGTTTCAGTCCCCCTGCTGAGCTGGCCCCCTCCTCTGGACAGGTTTTGCTTTGTCCCAGTTGCTCTGCAAGCAAGGGCAAGGCCCAAAATGAGTCACACCCTCCAGGTGGGACCCAAATCACAGACACTCAGGTCAGGCTCTTGCTCACTCAAGCACATCATGTCCCTGCTTCAGTTCAGGGTCCATCTCACTCAGTTGTGATCAGATTTGCCAAGTCACTTCCTGCATCCACACACAGAGTTGGCTTTTTAGGGCTAAGTGTAAGACTTCCCATTTATCCCTATTAAATCCCATCTTATTATATCTGGGATGTTGCTTTAGTCTGCTGAGAGCTTTCTAAATCCTGATCTTGTCATCCTTCATAGTTGCTAACCTTCTTAGTAAATTTGATCAGTATGTTCTGTGAACCCATCCGAGTCATTAATAAAAATGTTGACTGAAACCCGACAGTAAATGACTAGAGACCTCCCTCAAAGTTGACACAGACTCATTCATCATTAGTCTTTGCCTGTGATTGTTCAACCAATTACAAATCCACTTAACTGTACCAGGCTCACAGGTCTATATCCTGTTGAAACCCACCAGCTCAGTAACCCCATCAACAAAGGAAATGAGCTTTGTCTGGCATAACCAGTTCTGAGTGAGCTCCTGTTGTTTTACGAAGATTAGTCTGGCACGGTGGATCCTGAGCCCACACTGTTTCTCCTGATGGTGTCTGTATACAAACTGGGAGTCCTAATAACGTGATAAATCACCTGTAATCACTCCCAGAACTCTAACAGGGAGACCTCACAATTACCTACCCTGGCACAAAACAAAAACTATTTAAATACAAAAGATCAGCCTAAAGTTAAGTTGCGAAATATATCTTTGGTTATCTGACACATTGCTCTGAGCCCTTCCCTATTTCATGGTTCATTTTTCCCTGCCCCATATGACTGCTGTGACCTTATGAGCCCCTCTGACTTACCCACCTTGGCACCGTATCTCATTACTGCCTTCTCTGAAATGCCCCAAGCTCCAAAATGAACTCTTTCTGAAGCTCTCCCTCCTCCCTCACATTTCTTTAATGTATTGATCTCAGATAGATATAAGGGGAAAAGCAATCAAATTGACAGAATTCACATCAAAGTATAAATGATTAATGATCCTGAAAAAATGCTGGTATTTTTAAAATAGGAAACTAGTCGACCTGAATAATCTAGTTAGTGAATTAGAAGTCATGTGATAAAATTTGGGAAAAGAATTACAAGCAGAACTGGAAATCTCTTTTATTTGGGGGAGGGGGTGGTAGCAGGGAGAGTTTTGTACTTGTCAAGCTTCTCGAATGCAAATAAAAGAAACTTACTCTGATTTCCTTAATCAGAAAAGGTATATAGAATTTGTGGTTATAATTTTCAGCAGTAGTTCTTAATATCTTAGGGGTGGATTGGAAAGTTTGAAAGGTAAATTGAAATGGGGTCTAAGTTTTATTTACATGACGTGGGAGAAAAAGATAAAAAGGAAGAGAATTGAAAGTATTTTAAGAGATTGAGTCATTGGAGAAGGTGGACACTGAAGTCTAAGTTGATTAGAAAAGAAATTAAAACAAGAAGGCTTATAGAAAATTAGCAGATATCATCATCCTCAGAACTGATAGCTTGGAAGTCAGATAAAACCCAAGAAAAGCTAGGCAGCTGAGAGCTCGCTTAGATCGCACAATAACAGTCTGTCCAGAAAGCAACAGCAGGCTCCAACCTGATGAACTTTCGCTTCTCCTGGAAACTAAACACCAACTCCCTAGTCACCCAAATCTCTGCCTCTGCTGCCTTAAACATTTTCACCTGCCCCAAAGATTCAAAGGCGAGGGTCAAAACATCCGTTGACCAAACTTGGGTCACACAGCCACTCTCCAGGGCTAGGGAAAAAGTCTACCTTCTTTTCTGTGACATCCTAATGAGAGAGTTACCCTTCTTGACCTCCCTTTTTATTTTAGGGTTCAGAATCAGACTAATCCAAGGCCACGAGAAATTTCCAGTATGGTTCCCAGAACTGAAGTTTAACTATGTACTGTTACTGAGAGCCTGTCTCTTCTACAGCCCCTTGTGGGGGTTGGGAAGAACTTGCCACTGATTCAAGAGTCATTGAGGTAGATAATTAAGTGCTAGAGTAACTTAAGCCTCTCACCTCACACCACTCCTAGCACAGCAGCCAGACCCTTAACAAACCATTTCTTTTCTTGCTTTTTATTTGAATATGACACACATACTGAAAGGGGCACAAATCACAAATGTAGAGAGTTATAAAATTCACAAAGTGAGCATTCCTATTCAAGAAACATTACCAGCTCCCTAGGCATCCCCCATCTTATGTCAGTCACTATCTCCCCAAGGAAATCACTAACCACTGACATCTAACATAATAGATTTGTTTTTGAACTTTTTAAAAATGGAATTCTATTGCATTTTACCTTTTAAGGCTGGCTTTTGCAACATTGTGCTTATGCTATTCATCCATGTTGTTGGATATGGTTATAATTGACCAACCACTTTCAAAAGATTGTTATTACATTAGCTGGCTGTCCCCAGGGTCCCCTGGAAATTACTGACATCATTTACAGCAGTCAGCTCAGAAAGCAAAATCTCTAGATATTTGTTACATTCAGAAGTAATGTGGACCCAACCATGATTAGTTCTACTGAAATCAAGTACTACGACTCCTCTGTCATAATGTGCTAAAAACAGATTAATTTGAGTTAATTAATGGCAGTGATAAGGGTGTAAAGAATGCCTTAGATTTACCAATGTGTTTCAGGTGATTTTAAAATACTTTAAAGAGTGTCCTCTTGATTCCTGAAACAGAATTCAACTTGACAAGCAGTTAAAGGATGTGATTTATTTGAGAATATTTAGAACTCAAAGAGTGTTGGGTTTGTTTGACGGACAGCGACTGGCTGTGCACCCAGACGTGGCCAAGTGAGCCATCTGAGTGCCCAGCACAGTGGCTCTAAACACTGGCGTGATCCAGAGGAAACTGGGTTTGAGGAATCACAATAGCAAGGGAAGGGTTACTTGTATTGCTAGAGATAACAGAAGAGATTTACAAAGGGACTACAGATGGAGACAAGGGGCTAGCCATGGGCAGAACAAAAAACACCACATGATCAGACCTAAAACATTTATGATTTCACAAAAATATGTGCCAGGAAAGCAATGTCCTTGGAAAAACTGGTTGAAACTGCAAGTCTCAGGGGGCACCCACAGTCATATGATAGTGCACTTGTGGGATGAAGGGATCTAGAGGTGAGAAGCCAGGGAAGAAAAGAGAAGGCTAGCAGGGCTTTATGGGGGGACAGACTGTCTCTCAGCTGTTTGTGCCATAAATGGAAGAAGAAAGTACTCTGCATTCCACAGGTCTCTGAATAGTCATCACTTTGAAGCCTCTCTATTCTTGATTAACTCAAACCAGTGGACAAAGTGAGGTGGCTGCCTATCTAAGAGTTCAGAGTTAGTGAGGAAGACAGACCAGCCTTTCCCCAACTGAGTATGTCTGTGTCTTTTCTGCTGCTCATCCCCAGCCCAGTTCCAGACTCAGAATCTTTTCTGCCATAGTTTGGTGATGGGGAGGGTGAAGCAAAGAGGAAAAAGCAAAGGGAAAAGAATCTGAATAAGAAGAGTTTAAAGATTGCTGGGATTAAGAAAAGAAGTGTGGGAGGGGAGGAAGCTGATACATCCTGTAGTCTTATATTCATACTTCCCCCACAAGCCCATGAATTTCCTGAATGTAGAAGGCAGAGAGGAAGCCATGAAAAGGCATTGCTTGAAGGGCAGGCAGTGGGAGGCCCTGTTAGTCTTGGAGATAAAGCTGTGATTTTACAATTCATGGGAACGTCCATTCGCATTTACCTTGTCATTCTTAGTCTGTTGAGGGCCTTTTTAAAAAGAAACTTGATGTGAAAAGTTGAGTAGTCTTTGAGTCAAGTCAAGAGTCTGAAAAGTATGTACAGTATATCTATCTATATGTATGAGACTAGATGTTGTAGGGGATATGAAAATGAGATAGAAGGATAGCTCTGTCCTCTTACCTACGGGAATATAGGGCAGATTGTTTTAAGGACCATGAAAGGGGTAAATATTAACTAAGACATTGAGGACTAACACAAGGAGAGAACACATCCTGTTACAGTAATCAGGAGAGCCTAGCAAAAGGAAAAGTATACTTAAGAAGAACATTGAAAGAACAGGGGTAAGAAATAACTTAAACCAAGACCCATTATTGGAAACAATTGGTTCTAGGTATTCAAAATTTCGGGGACTACAAAGAGATGAAGCTAGAAGGGACCACGTCTCAGTCTTCTTGCCATCCCCACAGTGCCTGGCCTAGCATTTGGCACAGAGTCACTCCCAGTGACTAGAGATTGGTAGCTAGAGTACTTCTATAAAACTAAGAATATGGATGATAATCTTGAGGAGAGCATGTTTCCACCTTTTTTTTTTTTTTTTTTTTTTTTACTATAAATGCAGTTTTAGAACATATGGAAGCCTGCTTAGAAAGAGGAATGAAGTTCATCTAATGCTGAGGCATTTCCGACAGTATTGACCCCAACCGTTCCATCAGACCACCTTCCAGTCACGAGCACACTGCTGGTGTGGTGCCATCAGTTGTTCCTACTGGAAGGAAAAAAAAAAAAAAGAACCATAACACAACAGTGTAGAAGAACAAGGAGGAGGAGAGCAATGAAAAATAAGTAAAGACCTATAAGGAAGAGTCTTGCAAGGGACACTTGAACAAAAAGACTAGGAGAAGCAGAACAAGAGGGCAGGGAAGGTGCCCAGCTGGTTGGGCCCCAGCATGGGGATGGCTGCCTCTGACTACCCACCTAGTAGCTATAAGGAATTTTTGTAAAAGGAATGTGCAGATGGTTGAGGGAAACTTCTGTAAAGACTAACTTGGTCTAAGACTTTGACCAGGAATTCCGCTCCCAAATTTCAGGCCCTCATATCCATCCTAATGTGTCACTTCTTTGAGTCCCAAAGACAGCTTCTCTCTCCTAAGAAGTCCCCACTAAAAATGTAAATATTTCTGGGGTGTTAAGCCTATCAGCTAACACTTTTCTTATCAGACACAGCACCTTTGTTATCAGCAAACACCTTGGCTTAAATTATTTGACAACTTTCCAAGTGTGTGTGGGAAAGGGACCCTAGTAGGGGAAGGTGAAGAGTAGAGATATGGGTTTGGAGAATGCAAAGTGGGGGAGAGAACTGTTAAAGGGGACCTAAGATAAGTGTCGTCACTAACTTGACCACTTGTTTTACCTGCCCTTGACTGGAGCAGAGAGGGGACAGAGGGCCAGGGAGAGGAGTGTGTGCATGCGTGCATACGTGTGTGTGTCCTGGGAAGCAGACAGAAAGTTGTGAGAAAAGAATTGTAGGGAAGTTTGCATGGCCTGAGTGGAGAATGTTTAGGCTTACAAAGGATAACAAATCTGTTGCAATGGACTCATTAAAAAAAGAAAGAAAAAACAGCCGGCTTCTCTCTTAATACACAATTTGTTCTTGCTTCCCTTCTAATAGGCCATTTGGGAGTTTACCCTTATCCATTCCAGGTCACTTTAAGCACCCAGTAAGAAGTTTCATGATGACTAAGTTGTCATACTACTAGCTATGACTAGTAACTGGTACCGGGGGACAGTGGATGCAGAATGGTGCACTGTTGTCAGGAGCCGATCACTGAGACCAGATCCTTTAATTCAAAATACACCTTCCAGCAGTAAGCTCAACATAGATGACATCTAAACCTACCTTCTCTCACAGTAGGGCAGTTACTGGAGTCTATGTCCACCTAGTTCTCAGCATCATTCACTCCATGTTTTTTCTTCTAAATTCATTTAAGTAGTTTCCATTAATATGTTTTAGTGTGGCTCCAGAGGCCATAAAAAACCAACTACCTATTTTAAATAATATTTTTAAATGATATTTAATGCTTTAGATACTTACAAGGATAATAGTACATAAAATTGTAAGCACAATGTTACCACAACATTGTAAAAATATAGCATTACCTATCTACGTATGCGCACACGTGTATAGGTAACTAGATAAATAGATATATGGAAGACAGAAAGCAAATACACCAATACGCTGTTATTAACATGACCAGTGATAATAACACAGCCTTTCTGTGGGCACTGGATTAAGAGGGATTTCTATCATCTTTCCTCAAATCCATCACCTACTCCCCAGATTCCTTGCCATTACCTCTTCACGCCACTGTCACCTCTCACCTGTACTTCCAGAGCAGGCTCCTAACTGGTCCTCCTGCTGCTCATCTTGCCGATTCACTCACCACAAAGAATCAACAGTCCTCTTGAATCGCAAATCATGAGGCAGTAACAAACTGGCTCCTTCCATGAAACCCAACCCTGGAGATTCCCAAAAAGCAAAATTGAACTTACTGAATTCCAATACTCATTGCCAAAACTGCTTGTTGGTTGTAAGCTTGTTTGTTAGTTGGTACGAAGTCCAAAGTTAGTTAGATCCTGACGGGGCGGGCAAGATTGGTTGTAGCAAGTCAAGAAAATGGCAGTTTAGAGCAGACAAGGTGTAAAAACTTTGGATGGTATGTTTATTTTCTATTGCTGTGCAACAAACTACCATAAACTTAGCTTAAAACATCATACATTTATTATCACCCAATTCCTGTGGGCCAGGAAGTCGGGCATGGCTTAGCTGGGTCCTCTGCTCAGGGTTTCACAAGGCTATACCTGAAATATCAGCAGATTCAATTTTTTTTAAGCAGAAAATCAATATTTATTCTATAATAACTACTTTTTAAAATTTTAGAGTGATAAATATGAAATCAGTTTTTTTCTGAAGCTTTAGTGTCTCCTCAAAGCTCATGTGGTTGTTACCAGAGTTTAGTTCCTTGTGATTGCAGGGCTGAGGTCCCAGCTCACTTGCTGACAGTCAGTGGGGTTCCCACAATTCCCTGCCTCTCACAGCTTAGCCACTTACCTCATCACGGTCGTCAGGAGAAGCTCACTCTTTCCTGACTCCACTACCATATTCACAGGCCCCACACGCTCTCAAAGAGAGAAGATTATACAGGATACTTAAACCTGGGCGGGGGGGCAGGAATCTTGTGAACCATCCTGGAATTCTGCTTGCCTACCATGGACCATCTACATTAAGGAATGATTCATGTCCCTCCCTCAGAGATATCCCTAATATCTCTGAATGTGACTACACTGGGAGATTGGGTCTTTAAAAGGGCAGTAAAGTTCATTGTGGGAGAGCCTTAATCCAATGCTGAATCTAATCTGAAACAGCAGCTGAGCCTCAATTAAGAGACCTTCTACAAAACAACTGGCCCCTAGTGTCAAAAGTGACAAAGACAGGACAGTCAAAGAAAGATGAAAGAACCATTCCAAATTTAAGTTGATGAAAGAGACTTGACTCATGCAAGACATGATTTTTGAAGTGGATCCTTTTACTGTAAAACTTATTACAACTTTTGACAAATGCTGAATGGTGCATGATGGTCATGGTGTAGTCAGGTTAAGTTTCTGGTCTTGGCAACCATATTATTGGCATGTAAGAGAGTAGCTTTATTTGTAGAAAATATATAAAGTTTTCAGGATAATCAGAATCAGTTGGCAAACTATTCTCAAATAGTTAAGGAAAAATAGCTACTTCTGCCACCACATTTGCAACTTTCCTGGGACTTTGTAATTTTTTCCCCAAAAGTATTTAATTTTTTAAAGCATGCTACTTTAACAGGCTGTGGTCTGACCCCCTGCCCAGGATGTCCTCCATCTCTGCCTTGCAGGCCATTTCCGACTTGTGGGAATGAGAAGCAGTCATTTGCTGCCCATCTCAGCTTGGGGAAAGGAGCTGGCATTGTCATGTCAGTAGCAGCTGCCTGAGTGGGGCTCATTTTCTCTCCAGCCACACTTCTACTTTAACGTCATTGACAAGTCATTCTTGCCATTCTCAAAATATTTGCCCATCTGCAACAGAGTCACCCAATCAAAGACCTAGGTCTGACACTAAAATCGCTTGCATTCTTTAGACAGCTCTTTGCCTGCCCCTGAATCTTCCTAAACCAACCAGGCACCTGGGTCTCTTCAGAAATAGATTTACTTGCTCTTATATTATGGGGAATGTTGCTGACTTTTGCATGAGATTTCCTGCCTTTTCTCAGCAAGTGACTAAACTAGTTACAGCTAATTCTTCTGGGAAGTTACCAGCTGCTTTTCCACAATCCATGAAATATCTTGGGAGCATTGTAGACCCTTGAAAAGCAGCATAAGGCTCTGGTGCCTAATAGCTTTAGCAAGATTTAGCAGCCTCAGCAATGGACTGAATATAAAGAAACATAAAATCTATTAACAGCTGCTCTTGAAAATGTCTGAGCAGTCTTGGGTGAGATAAAGAATCTTTGTATTCTTGTGGGTGATATGATGCTAACAGCACTACCCCAGACTTATTGTCAAGGTGTGTGTGGGAGAATAAACAGAGTGTATTTAGAGAGTGTCTTGAGTTCTTTATTGAGAGAACAGTGTCTAGCCATATTGCTGTATTTATTCAGTGCTCAGTGGAAGGGACCAATTTTAAGCCCTAGCTTGCTAAATAAAATAAGGATTACTATTATGAACAATTACCTTATAGATCATAGTTTGTGTTTAATCATTTATTTATTTGACATGCATTCACTGAACACATACACCGTGCTGGCCATATGGGCATAAAAGGCACAACTGTGACTAGGACAGCACTGTCCCTGCCCTCCCGAGCAAGCGGGAAATCTAGTGAGGAGACACACACCTGGTCAGTCCTTACACATGTGAGGATGACAAAAAGAAAAAATAGTTAACTGTTTTTAACTTTCAGTGATGATGGCTATTAGTACTAGGCTTGTTAAAAAATATCACAGGTCTAGGAGTCAGAAGAGAATTTGAGTTCTGGCTCTCCTGATTACTGCTACATAAGCCCCCAGAAGTTACTCACCTTGAAACCGTCTTGATTTTATCAGCATTCTCTGAAAATCTGCAACATCTGCACACCCTCTCCCATGAGGTTCTGGTGAAGCCCCAAAGGGATCATCAGTGTGACAACAAATAGAAAACCCAGCGATGTGAGGTTTTTGTTGCAGAGTCTTCATACAACCCTTGAAAGTGGGTGTTTTAGCTTGTCCTGGCCACTCTAGGTGGAAGGAGTCAAGTGTGTTCAGAGTCTGTGCTGCTGTGCTTACCAGAGGCGGCCATGCCAAGCCTGAGCCGAGCCCATGCTGTACGAGACAGGTGAACCCAACATTACAGCAACACTAGCACCTGCCTCTTCACACTCGCCCAGTCCTGTCCTATTAACAATTTTAACAATAAATTGGATTCCAACATAGGAAGATGTTTATCAATGTATAGCACAAATGAAATTAAGAATAGAAAACACCACATTGACAGACTCCAGACCCAAAATGATCTCCCCAGGATAACAGGGTGAAATATAATCAAGATAAAATGTAAAGTCCTATATTTGGGTTCACACAACTAACTTCTTAGCAACACAACTGAAAAGACAGGACTATTGCTTGACTCTTTGATTTTTCACAGATGAGCAGTATTTTCCAGGTCACAGAGCACTTAGGTCTCATTTAATCACTTAGGAAGTGAGTTTGAGTGAATCCAGTATGCTAGATAAAAAGCTGCTCTGATTTATCCTTCCAGTTGCAAATTCAGTATTTTCTAATTAATGTTAATAAAATCTGAGTTTCTATACGTGACCAAATATAGTTGTATTCTAATCCTTGTCACACCTAAGAGTGTAAATGAATGCACTTTGTCCAGGCAGTGAGACATGAGCAGGACTAGGAGGAGACATAAGACTTCCTGCTTAAACTCTGAATCCTACCTTCTCTTTCTCTTCATCTCCTCTAAGAAACTTTCCCCAGTCTCCCAAATTGCAGTTAATTACTTTTGCACTAGATTCTCACATGCATGCAAATGAAAACTATGTGTTTATGTGTGTATGTATGTGTCTAATAAGACTGTTCTCTGTCATGAGTTAAATGCAGTTATCCTATATTAACCAACTCACCCAGCCCAAACTCAACTCCAGAATATAGTCTCTTAAAAGATAAGACTGATGCCTTATCATTACACCTTTAAAAATCATTAATGCTCTAGCACAAAGATTACAGAGATTCAGTATTCAATAAATAGTGGCAGAATTGAGTAGCTGTAATGGAGCTTTGCAGTCAAGCTTAAATTGAAATCACTGTTTAGCTGTTCATTAATTTCCATCTTGTTGCTTTTCCCGTCTAAATGGTGTGTTGTTGTTTTTTTATCCTTTAAGATGGGCGATAGGGTAACCATTTTATAGCAGATTTTCTGAGTATTAACCACTAACAAAATCCATGGGTTAAATAAATATTAGTGCCCCCACCCGCCTTGTTTTCTAGCTCATTAATTTTCCTGCAGTCGTGATGAGTTTCTTGAAATGGAAGAATAAGAATAGGATACTCTGACTCTAGTCTTTCCAAGTTCCTACACAGAGATCAGATATCAGAGGTTCTGGTCCCCAGGAGACCACAGTCCCTGTGGACTCTCTCAATCCCTAACTAATCCCTGGAGTCACAGCAAGGCAGCTGTTTTCCTCTAAGTCATCCATGCAGGGCTATTTGAGAAGCATGGGGTTTCTTTCCCCTGCCACAGCCCTCAATAACATTCCATCCGCACAGAACCTCCGCTCTTAGGCTTCACAATTGCTCGGATTTCAACAAATGTTGGACAGGTTGCTGTGTTTCAGGAACTGTGCTGTGGCCAAATGAGATTAAAAGGTTGACTAAGACACCATCTAGTCTCAAGGAACACTGTCTATCTCTATCTCTATCTCTTTTATTATGATGAAGTTAGCTACCATGTTATGAGTTCCCCAATGGAACAACCCAATTGGCAACGTTCTGAGGGTACACTCTGGCTCACAACTAGGGGAAAACAGAGACCATCAGTTCAACAGCTCACAAGGAACTGAGTCTTGCCAATAACCACTGAGTGAGCTTGGAAACAGATCTTGCCCCAGTCAAATCTTGACACGATTGTGGTCCCAGCTGTCACCTTGATTGCCGTCTTAAGAGAGATCCTGAGCTAGAGGACTCAGTTAAGCCATTTCCAGATTCCAGACATATAGACATTATTAGATAATAAATGTGTGCTGGGTTAGGTGTAAGTTTTAAGATATTTCATTATGTGGCAATAGATAATTAATATACCTAGAAAGAATTAGAGATAAATCTTGGAGGACACTCATAGCAGACTAATATATATATGACCTATCACTGAAATATCTTCTCTCATCTGAGAGACAACTATGAGGCATTAAAGGCAATGATTAATAATGTGATCAGAGACACAAATGACACTGATCTGGCAGTGGGACTCAAGGGAAGTTGGAACATGAAGAAAGAGACTCCCGAGTTAAGAAATTATACAAAATTCTTGATCAACGAACACATGATTCCCTGATGAGAAGAAAAGAAGACTTGAGCAGTAATAGTAATGAGGAGGAGAGGGAAGATATGCATTAAACTCACTTGGTCTTGGTTGTAGATTAATGTAGAGGTGAAGAAAAGGGAGGAAATTAAAAGAAGATTCCAAAGACTAAGAATAGGAATATGGTCACCTGAATGACCAAATACACATTTCTTCTAAAACACAATAAACCACACCTTACACATTATTACAGACTGATGATTCAAAACACCACTTATTATAACGAGGCTCCACCTTTAAGATTCCGCTGGTCCAGGATCAAGTCCTGAAAGATCCCTCCATGCTAGTCCAACCCTTTCCACTGCTGTGTTCCTGAGCAGTGCCCAGTACCTCCCAGCTACATAAGCCTTTGCACTCCCCCATTCTCCCTTCTCCCTTATGCATGTGGGTGACTTTCCAAGCACAGCTCCCTCCCTCCACATCTCTACAGGAGAGCTATAGTCCTTTGAGTCACACGCCCCCTCACTCTTAACATTTTTTTCTCTACTGTTCATCTAAATTTTATTATTCTTTATTGATGCCATTAAAGAATTATGTAAATTTCTTGTTGTTCACCCTGTGTCAGATATTTTACATACTTCACATACTCAATCCTTATCAGATTGTCATGCAATAGGTTTTATTATTCTCATTTTTCTAATAAAGACATTGAAATCCAGAGAGAATATGCAACTTCTCCAAGGTCCTGTCAACCAAGAAGTGATAGAGCTGGAAAACAAATTCAAGTCTGTGGAACTCCAGAGTCTATGTTCTTTTTACATTATATTAGGTGACTTCTCATTCACCCTTTCGTTAATTCAGCAAACAATCACGGTGCCTCTATTATGTGACATGCATTGTCATATGCTTTATAAGAGGGTCAAAATGAATTAGATACAAACCAAGCTTCCAGAAGCATCTTTAGTCATTTTTTTCTTTTTTTTCTTTATTCTCATTCTATGTATAACTATATGTGCATGCAGTGGGGGATCTTATCCACTAATCACGAGATCAAGGATAGGAATCTCACTTAAGCACAAGTGCATTTTGAATACTTAGCACAGTATGTGGCACATGATAAATAATCAATGACTATTTGTTGACTAATGAGTGAATACATTTGTGAATGAATGACAGAATATCAAAAAGAGGATGAGGATATAGAAACAGAGGAGGGGGAGGTGGCCGAAGTTAAAGTCTTCCATTTCTGTGACCCAAGATTCCCAAGGAAAGAGGCATGAATACAGCAGTTTGAGAACAAGAAGGAACTCAGTATTATTGTCATAACTGGGCTGATGGATGGAAGTCAAATCGTTCCCATGTTTGGGTGTCTGGCTCATAAAGTTGATTGATAGACCCTGTACAATGTCCCCGCTTCCACACCAGGAAGAGAGGACTTCAGGTCCAAGGTTCCCAAGTTCAATAGCCTTTTCTTTTTCGCCTTAAAAAAAAAATTGCTGAGGCATGAGATACTTCCGTTCTCCACTGGCATCTTTGCACAGTGCCCAAAGAAACAATCATATCACTTTCAGGAAGGCTTAAGCCTGTACAGCAAGGAAACAGGAACTGTCCCCATGGATGTCCTCTCTGGGAAGACAGAGCTGGGAACAAAAGCTGTGTGAAAGGAAAGGCAGACTTCACCAGATTCCAGATTGTGGGGCTGCCCAGCATACTGCAGGACCCTTGGCTGCAAAGTACAGGAACACCATGTTATTCTAAATACGCACACTTTTCCTACCCTACCCCCAGCCTCCTGCACATACACATATTAAATCCTCTGTGAAATCTGATTAGGGGCTTCTGCTGCACAACTCAATTTAATTCCTTAGCCCCATTGTCAGGCCCTCACCAGAAAGAAGTCCATATTGTTCTCAAACACATCTCCCCACTCCACCTTGGTAGCTCTACTCACAATCCCAAAACATGTGTCAAGCCCAGTCACTCCAATCTATCCCTTTCCTCTCCTTAACAAATTCTTCCCCATGATCCTTGACCCAAAATATTTCCTTTACTCTCTCTCTGTCTCTCTGTCTCTGTGTCTCTGTATCTCTCTGTCCCTCTCTCTCTCTCTGTCTCTGTCTCTGTCTCTCTCCTGAATTCCTTCAATACTTTCCATGTAAGTCAATGGTCCTTAATCTTTTTCATAGAATAGAAAATGAAATTATTTGTACAGCACCCTGAGATAAGCACATGGAGTTTATCTCAGCAGGTCAACAGGGCCAGGGACTCCAGATGCCTGCAGGATGGGGGTCAATTCCTAAAACACATCTGTAATCCATTCAAAAGTACTACGTTCTTCAGTGGTATACAAACTCTGGTCTATAAATTGACTCTGTTACAGAGCATTCTGCAAGCTTGAACTAGAAAAGAGGTATAAATGAAAGCCAGTAACTTTGAAGAACTTCCACACTAAAGAAAAAGGATAACTCATGCACCAATAACATGTACAGATAGACACACTCGTTTCTAAGTTCTTTGCTTACAGAAAGAACATGATGGCTTTGGCATCAAAGACATGGAAGTTCAAACTCTGACTTTGCCACTTACTTGCTGTATGAAGTTAGGTCAGTTAATAACACCTTTCTGATCCCACTTTTTCCATCTGTAAAATAGAAATAATAATGTCTATCTTTATAAAGTTGTGTTTTGAAAATTATCTTTAATGAAATATAATTTATACAATAAAATTTGCCCATTGAAAGCATATCATTGAGTAAGTTTTTGCAAGGGTATATAACCATGCAATCACTACTGCAATCAAGATGCAGAATATTGGATACACCCAAGATAGCAGACTAGCAAGTTCTCTCCTCAGACACAACAAAATTGTATCTAAGTACAAACCATGACCTTTGATAAAGAACTGAGGATTGAGGGACCTGCATCTTCACAAAGAAAGATGATCTGAAACATAGGAAAGGATAGGAATGGTGGAGACAGCCTGACCAGGATGGCTGTATCAGGCACTAAGATTTAAGTCTGGGCGGGACACCAGTGATGCAGAGCCTCTTCCCAGGGACTAGAGGGCTTACTCTACATCAGGTGCCCCAGCATCTAGGAATACACCCTAGAGGGGAGCACAAACATCCTAGTTTAGAAAACAAAGGGACTTCCATTTGAAAACCAATAGGAGTTTGGGGAGTAGAGAACAACCTATAGTGAGCATGAGAGCTGCAAAATGAAGTGCGCACAGGCCTAAGTGAAGGATTTTTGTTTGTTGAAGCATAAACTTCAGCAGTAAAAATAGAAAGGAGGACAGCCTTCCAATGAACAGAGATGCTTCCGGGTGTCCTCCGAGACTCTTTCGTCTGTGTGGCGATGGCAATGGTAGAAAGCATATTGAAAGAAAGGTAGGCATCCAGGGACGCCATATTGAATAGGGGCAAAGATCAAACCCCTTCACCATTAACAGAACGTGGGACAGTTTGTTCTCCTGGTTACAGTTCTTGTGGCCATCAGGGAAGAAATTGCCTAGAAAAGCAGCAGGCAGACAGAACCTGCAAATCAGGCACAGACCACTAAATGCTTTCCTGCAAAGCTTTGTTTATGAAACTTCCAACTCTGCTGCAGCAACTCTTTCAGAGAGGATCGCAAAACAGACTCCAGCTGTCTAAGAAACAACTGCCCCTCCCTGACCTGGGGCTACTGCTGACCTACCTGCCTGTCTACAACCTAAAGCCCCCAGGTTCTGGTAGCTAGAGCTCCTGCCCCAGACCTTCCTCTGCAACCTGAAATCCTAACGCAAGATTACTACATCAAGATGAGGAAAGATAGTCTGTTAGTTTTATCCATAGAAATAAACACAGGGCACAGGAAAAAGGAGAAGAAGAAAGAGAAGATGAAGAAGAGGAAGAGGAGAAAAAGAAGGAAGAGGAGAAGGAGAAGAAGAAAAAGAAGGAGGAGGAGAAATTTATCCCAAATGATGGATGGAAAATAAAAATAAAACCAGAGAAAAATCCTAATGTAGCAGAATTAAGTAAACTATCTGAAGAAGATTTTAAAGCAACTGTCTTGATGATTCTCACTAAAACTTTGAAAACAATGTATGAACAAAGTAAGATCTACTACAAAGACGAAGTAAAATATGGGAAAGTTTCCAACAGAATTTATGGAGCTAAGAAACACAATATAGGGGCTTAACAATAGATTAGAAGAAGTTTCGGTCTAATTAGTAATCTAGAAGATAGGGTAATAGAAAGAGCACCCAAGCAGACCACCAAAGAGAAAAAATAATTAAAAGAAATAAAGATATCATAAGAGACTAATGGGATAACACCAAGGAGAACAACATTCCCTTCATAGAGGTTCCAGAAGGAGAAGAGAAAGAGAAAGGGATAGAAACCTTAATAAAAGAAATAGTCGCTGAGAACTTTCCTAACCTGGGGAAAGAAACAGACATTCAGATCCAGGAAGTTCAAAGAGTTTCAAAACAACACATTTTAATTAAAATGGCAATTCAAGATAAAGAGAGAATCTTAAAAATGAGAAGAGAAAAATGAGTCACATACAAAGGGACACCCATAAAATTTTCTGTAGATTTCTCAGTAGAAACTGTACAGACCAGAAGGGAATGGCAATATACATTCAAAATGCTGATGAAATATCCAAGAATATTCTACCCTGATAGATTATGGCTTAAAACTGAGGGAATGATAAAGAACTTTCCAAAAGACAAAAGTTAAAGGAATTTATATGACGAGACCAACCTTATAAGAAATACTAAAGGGATTTCTAGAAAGTGATAAACCTCACTTAGAAGCAGCAAGGCACCCAAAATACAAAATGGGTGGGAGGAAGGTTAGAAAATAAGTAGACTATTAGAATGAGCTTGAGATTAATTTGCTTTCAATTTAAAATAGATTATAAGCAAAACAACAATGATACCTCACACCTGTCCAATGCTATTATCCCAAAGACTAGAAGCAGCAATGTTGCTGATGGTGCAAACAAAAGGAAACCTTAAGTACTGTTGGTGGGAGAGAAAATTGGTGCAAAACAAGGGAAAGTAGAATGGAGATTCCTCAAGAAGTTAAAGACAAAAATTTCACATGATTTCATTATTCCAATACTGTGTATTTACCTGAAAAACAAAAAAAACTCTAATTGAAAGATACATATTCACCTTTATGTTTATTGCAGTATCATTCATAATTAAGCCAATTAGGCCAATTAGGCCACTTAAGTGCCCATTGACAGATGAGTGGATAAAGAGATATACATAGATAGATAGATATAATATTTAAATATATCATTTATGAATTTATGTTTATATTTAAATATATGCATTTATTTTACTTAAATATATATTCCTTTGTATATATTATGTATATATATGTACTACAGAACTGTAAAAAGTGAGATCATTTGGAACAAGATGGGTAGAACTAGAGAGAATTATACTTACTGAAATAAATCAGAGTTAGTCAAATATCACAGAATTTCACTCATGTGGTATAAAATAAAACAAACAAGTGAAACAAATTAAAAAAAACAGACTTTTAGTCTATAGAATCAAATTAGTGGTTACCAGAAGGGAAGAGGGATTAAAGGAGAGGGGGACAAATTGGATAAAGGGGTCAAGGACATCTCCATGTAATTGACCCCTTTATCCAATTTGTCCCCCTCCGTGAATTTAATGTGTTATATACAGATATGATTTGTTGACTTACAATGAAGTATACCATAAACCTATATAAAGTTAATAATGAACTATCCCTTAAATCAATTTTTTTATTTTAATAAAAATATAGAGAGCATTTCTATCACCCCCAAGAGTTCCAGTCTCTTTACTGTCAATCTCATCTCCATCATTCCATTCTTTTTCCTCTGGCAACCATGAATCTGATTTCTATCACTGTAATTTTTCTTTTTCTTGATTTTCATACAAATTAAATCATACAATCATAGTTCTTTGTGCCTGGCCTCTTTAACTCATGACAATACTTTCGAAATTAATTTATATTGTATGCATCTGCAGTTTGTTCCTTTTTGTTAAGAATAGAATTTCATTGTGTGAACATGCCACTAAGTGTTTATTAATTCTCCTATTGATGGATATTGCGTTGTTTATAGCTTTTGGCTTTTATGAATAGAGCTGCTATGAACATTCTTGCATTAGTCTTTTTGTCAACATGATTTTATTTTTCCTGGGTTAAAAACACAGGTGCAAAGTGGGTGCACCATTTGACTCTCCTACCACCAATGTATTCAAATTATAACTGCCCCACATCCTTACCAGCTTTTGGTTTTTAATTTTACCCTTTCTGGTAGGTATGCACTGATATTTCATTGTGATTTTAATTTTCAAATGGTTGAGCACATTTTCATGTGCATATTATCCACTTGCATATTTTCTTTAGTGAAGTGTCTCAAGTCTTTTGCCCATTCTATTTACTGGGTTATCTTTTTATGATTTCTAAGCATTATATATATAGATATATTTCTAAGCATTATATATAAATATATATATAATCAGAAAGAAAATTCTTAGTCAAAAGAAGTTTGTGAATTTTCTATTTTATCCTAGTCTGTGGACAACCTTTTCATTTTAATGGAGTCTTTTGATGAGCAGAAGTTTTGAATATTGATAAATCTAATTTTTTGACATTTTTCTCTTTTGCTAAGGGCTTTTTTTGTTGTTGTTAGCTCTCTAAAAAATATTTTTCTCCAAAGAGCACAATAACATTCTATGCTTTATTCTAGAATTTTTATGGTTTTAGCTTTTAGCTCTTGGTCTACAATTCATTCAAATTAATTTTATGTGGAATAAGAGGTAACAGTAAATTTTCACTCTGAAAATATATTTATTCAGTTGTTCCAGTACCACTTGGAGAGTTTCCTAATTTCTACTGAATTGACTTGAAAATTTTTTCACAACTCACTGAACTATATATGTACAGACAACTTTATGGACTTCATATTCTGTTATATTGATCTATTTTTATGTTTCTATCACTATTAGACTATCTCAATTATTATAATTTTAAAATACATTTAATTAAACTCTGGTGGAGGCATGGTATGCAATATAGATTGAGATAATATTCAAAAATGAATGCAGTATTATAAACAGCAGATAATAAATATCAATAATTAAAAATATGTATTTAATTAGATCTGAGGAATTCAAATTTATTCTTTTGCAGTTTGTTTTGACAATTCAAGTTGTCTGATTTTCTACATAAATTTTAGAATCAAGATGTCAATTTGCATTTTTTAAATCTGTTGGGATTTTGGTTGGAATTGCACAAAATCTCAGGATGAATTTGTAGAGAATGAGACCTAAGCAATATTGATTCTTCCAATCCAAATTTGACATTTCTCTCCATTTATTTGTCTTCTTTAATTTCTCTCAAAAATCTTTTGTACTTCACACTGCAGACATTTTATACTTGTCTTAAGTTTATTCCTAAGCAGCTGACGTTTTGACACTATTGTTAATATTTTTAAATTTTATTGTCCAATGTTTTTGCTGCTAGTACATACGAAAGCAACTGATCACTGCATATTGACCTTGTATCCATGATTTTCCAAATGCACTTACTAATTCCAGCAAGTTATTCTTTTTATTCTTTAGAATTTTCTGCACATACATAATCATGCCATCTAAGAATAAAGACTTTTAATCTAAGCATTATGCCATTTATTTATTTTTCTTGCCATGTTATACTGGCTAGGGTCTTCAATACAATATTGAGAAAAAGCAGTGAGAGTGTGTTCTCTGATCCTAGGAGAAAAGCACCCCTCAATGCACCGTTAGTTGGGGTGTGCCATTGTGGCTCAAGCGGCTAAGAGGCCAGTGTGCACACATGCAAAACCCAAGGACCTGGGTTTGCAACCCAGGGTGAAGGTGAAAGACCTAAATAGATGATGGATAGCAAATAGATAGATAGATAGACAGATGCTAGGTGGATCCTACATGCATACATGTATAGATGGATAGATAGATACATATAGAGGTAGAGAGATGATAATAGATAGATGATACATATACTTCTTCCCCTTCCTCCTTAAAAATACTTCTTCCTCCTCTCCCTCCCTCTCTTAAAAAGTATTTACTGTTGATTATGATGTTATCTGCAATTTTTTCCTATTATCAGATTGAGAAGTTTCTATTCCCTCTCTGGTGAGCACTTTAATCATGAATAGATGTTGAATTTTTTCAAAGATTTTATCTGCATATTGGGTTGATCATATGACTTTTCTTCTTTTTTTGTAAATGAGGTGAATTATAGTGATTGATTTTCAAATCCTCAATCATGTTTCTATTGGGGAAAAAAACTCCAGTTGGTCTTAGTATTCTTTTATATTTCTGTGTTTTTAATTAACTCTCCTAAATAACTGGATTCATTTGCCAATGTTTTCTTAAAGCATACTTTTTTTCCTCTATTCTTGAAAGATAATGGTCTCAGCTTTTGGTGTGTTTTTTTAAAGGAAAGATTCAGGCAGCAATGAACGAGTAGGCGAGCAGGCAGGTGGCGAGAGGAAAAATTTTGTTTTATTATTATTTTAGTTGTTCACACTGGTCGTTTTCCCCTGACCCAGGACTCCAACTCAAGAGTGTGTAGCTGCTCCCCCAGGGTGCAGCTGGTTTCCTTTGCTTGTGAAGTCTTCTTTTCCAATTTTGGAATCAGCATAATGTTAACTTCATAAAATGGCTTGGGAAGTATCCTCTCCTCTAGTTTCAAAAAGAGTTAATGTCTGAATAGTATTTTTCTTCCTTAAGTAATAGATAAAATTGACCAACAGAAATAGCTAGAGCTATAGTTTTCTTTAACGGAAAGCTTGCAATTATGAGGATATTTTAAAATTTGTATTCAATTTTCCATTTTTTGAGTCAGTTTTTTATGTTTTCCAAAAAATTAATCTATTTTAATCTAAATGGTCACATATAAGGATAAAATTATTCAAAATGTTTTAATATTGTTCTTTTAAAATCTGTAGTATCTATAACAATGTTTTCTCTTTCATCCTTGAGTTCTTTCCCTGTTCAGCCTTATAGGGAATTATGAATGTATTAATCTTTTTAAATACCCAGTGTTTGACTTCATTAATGTCTGTATTATTTGTCTTTTTTTCCTATTTAATATACTTCACCTCTTCATTATTTCCTGTCTTGTATTTTTTGTGCATAATTTGTTGTTCTTTTTCTGACTTCTTAAAGGGGAAATAATTTTAAACATTTTTTAAGAAAGAGAAGTACTTGAAATTTTCAATTTTCCTCAAATATTTCTCCAGGTGTATAGCAACATTTGTCTCGTTTAGTTGAAAATACTTCCCATTTCCATTGTGAGATGGTTATTTGTAAACGTGTTAATTTCTGAATATTTGGCAATATATATCTTATTACTATTTATTTCTATTTTAATTTTACTTTATTAGTAGGATACTTATTTATCAGTAAGATACTAATCATTTGAAAGTATTACAAGTTAGTGTAGTCGCTCTCTGCTGACTCAGGGGTTAAAGCCACGTCAGGGGAACAGTCCATATAGAGTCCAAGGACCGGGGCTCAGGGTCCAGGGCTGGGGGAGCAACAAAAATTAGCCACTAAATAATCTAAATGTTGCTTCCTAATCTCCTTCTTCTTGCCTGACTTTCTTTTTATTGTTAAAAAATTTTTAATTAAAAAAATGAAAAGTTAGTTTATAGCCCAGTGTGTGTGTGTATATATATATATATGTATATATATATATATATATATGTATGTATATTTAATGCAACTTTCTGAATGGTCTTGGTCTCTGGCCTTTTCTGCTGTTACAGGAAAGAGTATTCCAAAAATGTCAGCTAAGTCAAGTAGCTGATTGTGTTATTCAGAACTTTTCATCCTTACTGATTTTTAAAAATTTCTTCTTAAACCACAGACTGATTTAACCTCTAACCATTGATACTAAATTTCATTATCTGTTAGATTACTACATCTTTGACTAGGATTTGTTGCTCTGTTATGACTCTGCTGTAATACATCTGAACATGTTTTCTCCAATACACTTTATACAAATGTCAGTAAAATCTTTGTCAACACAATTTTTGATGAATTCTGTGGCCTTTGAATCTATGTGTGTGTGTGTGTGTGTGTGTGTGTGTGTGTGTGTGTGTGTGTGTGTATTCAAAAACTAAAGGTCTGCTGTCTTCTTCATTATCATTTACCTTCTGCTCCTGCTTTCAGCCACGTAGTGCTCTCTGGCAAACTTTGCTCTAGTTCAACATCAGTGGTCCAGTCCTGGACGACCACAGCCATGATCAGTTTCTTACAAAGACAACTCTTCCTTTGAACAAGAATTAGGCACAGTATTCACTACGGAATTTATACTGATCTAGAGTACATGCAATACAGCTCTTTCATTGTTGTTGTTGATGAGCTTCAATCTTGACGTGATAGTATGTTCCTAGCACACCACTGGCTACTCTATATTCTAGACACCCCAAACATTGATTCCTCTTATTGGTCACTTACACATTTTGTTGTCTAACTTTGTAGGAAACTAAAGTCTCTATTTGGCAATTCTGAGAGAGACAGATTTTATTTATTTATTCAGTAAACACTTTTGAACTCCTAATGCAGTAAAACTCCTACAACAGCAATAAATTCAAAGTAAGACATTTGAGGGTTGGAGCCTATCTTCCACCCAGCCCCCAATCTCAAATGTTGCAGTGGGGATTTCTATATAATTTAGGGAAAAAGAGAGGGAATGAGGAGAGGAGGAGAAGGCAGTATGGGAGATAACAGAGGAACTAGAAGACAAGTTTGTCTGTGGAATCTAAGAAATGTAAGGGTGAATTCCAGCAGCCCAGTGTTTTCTGGACTTATTTGCTTGAACTGAGTCAATAAATGGGTACCACTTACCAGGACATTTCTAGAATCATTGCTCTTGCCCCACAAATTCCAACAACAGAACTCAGAAGCATCCCCATCAATATTTAAGTGAGAACAGATAACTCACCAGAAGTCACCGAAACACAACCAGCTGATGATAAGTTTGGATGGAACTCCCTGCTGACTAGCTGTGCTGGCTGGCTGCAGTCATTTCATTTACTCAATTAATTATACCCCTCGTTTTTACTGCTGAGCTTTTGGACTCTACTTAATCAAGGATTAGCAACATTTTATTAATATTAATTTTCATTATTATGCCCTCAAGGAACTTACATTTTATTGAAGGGGCCAGTCAAGTTAGTCAATTATCGTGCAATTTAATAAACCCATAATAAAGTTATAGATAAAATGGGATCATCCCAACCAAACAAGGGGATAATTACCATTCTTTGTTTGGGTTTTTTTTTTTCATGTTTTTTCAGAGACTAACTGTCCTCGTTATAAACACATTTAGTCGTTCGACAGTTTGTCACAAGTGATGGGTTTTAGATCTGTTATACCAATAAATGAATCTGTTAAAACAAATACTATAAATGGATCAACCACAATCCCCAACTGCAGTACAATTTTCTTATACTGATTATAATCAGTGTTATCATTACTGTGGTTATTATTCCAGTTGTTAGAGCCACATAAATCCATTCTTAAATGAAGCTAATTAACTCCTATGCAGGTGTAAACACCAGCTCTATTTGACGGTGCTACTGGAAAATAGACCAGCTTTAAGAGGTTATGAAAGTATCAAATGTAAAACTAACATGAGGGAATAAAAAAGATCCCTTTGGGACCAACGCTTTTTTTATTTCCAAGAATAAAAGAAATGGCAACAAACAAAGCATAGAATCACAAGTTGAACGTTTTATAAGGCAGCTGGAGAGGACTCTGAGGAGGAGGCTGTCCAAGGTTGATTTCTTATGGACAGTGCGAGATGAAGGAAGATCAGAGACCAAACTCCCTGGACACTAATCTTCTCACTGTTCTTAACTTGTTCTCTCTGCACAGTTCTTCACTGCCTCATTTTCCAATGTACTTTAGCAGTCAGCCATACAGCAGCCAACTGGTATGATTATAAAGGATTTCCCACCCCCAGGAATGATTACAATGGAGCTTCAAAAATGCAATTTATAAGCAAATATCTATAGCAGGAAACATGAAAGGAACTGAGTTATGCATTAACCATGAGACATATCTGCCAAAACCCTCATCCTTAAAAGTTTGGATCTAATTATACAGGGAGTCTTAAGCAGAGTTAGTATGAATGACCCTCAGAGTTTCACAAGACTAAGGGAGAAGGGCTGGGGGAGGACACTGGTGTCTCTCTAAACAGAAATAACTCTCTTTTCTCTGCGATCCTCTGAGTCTTGGTCCCTTTAATGCTCTTTTATATTTGTCAGTTATGTGTTTCAGTTTCTTTAACCCAAGCCCTCTGCTGATTATATATTATCTCCCATTTTAATGGGTAGGTAATGAATCTTCTACCCACTTCCCAGAGCAGACATTTTATTTTCCAGTCCCTCATTCTAGGACCCACCCAACAAAACAGACCAAATTTAAAATGATGAAAGAGTTGCTTTTACTAATCCCCAGCTTAAAGCTCAGTTGTAGACTTTTCCTCCTCTCCTCTCCTTTCTTTATCAAGAGAAAGCACATAATGTTTGCAGAGTCCTGAACTCCAGCTGCCCGCTCCAAAGGACTGATAGGTACCACATAATGGAAAAAGCGCAAATTTAAAGTTCAGGGGAGGTATGAGTATAAATCCTGATTCTGGCATGCCCTGGTGACTCAGGCGTTAAGTCTTCAGCTCCAGCTGGAGTAGTCCACATAAAGCCCAAGGATTTGGGTTCATGACCTAGGGGTGGGATTGGGGATAGGAAACAATCAAAATGAGCAGCTGGACGAATAAATAAATGCTTCTTCCTCCTCTCTCTTCTTGCCTTCATTCCGACCTGCTTCCTTCCTCTTAAAAAAAAAAAAAAAAATACTGATTCTGTTTGTCTAGACACTGTGACCTTGCATAAGTGAATTAATATATTTCACCTCCATTCCCTTATCTGAAAAATGGGAATAAAAGAACTATTTGTAGGACTTTCATGATGATAACATGAAATGTTGTATGTAAAGGTACAAACTACATCATGTATATTTAATAAATTCTAAGTACTAGTCAGAGACTCTAACTTCAGCTGTTTCATGTTTTCATTCCTCATAGATAATAACATTAAGTTCACAATCATATATGTCTAACTCTTTGGATATAATTGGTTACTGAGAACTACATTGTGTCAGGCCCTGATGCACTTACTATGTAGATTTTGGAGAAGGAAGTTCTCTCTCTCCAAGCGAGCAAGTTCTGGCAGAAATCATGGCCTAGGAAGGAGACAGGAGCAATGCTATGGCCATTTAGAAACTAACCAGTCATCCTGATGAAGCATGGGGTAGGGGATTGCTCCCTCTTTTAGTTTTCACTCCACGATTTTCAAGACTTTTCATATTTCTAGCATTTGGGAAGACCCACTTCATTATATGTAGTTTTCATACTCAGTATGTTGCCCTCATTGTGATATTAATGAAAGAATTACTTACAGAGACGATCTGCTCGATATCTATCTCCAGGAGGATGGGGTACATGTGTAATTAGTGTGACATCTTATCTCCAGCTCCTCACCACTATCTGGCACTGAGTAGGTACTCAATAAATATTTGCTGAATAAAAAGATGTTACAGCATGCATATGCCCATCACACTCTAATAAAATATTTTTAACCAAGTTAACATGTTTAGCTGGACTATTCATCTACTGTCAAAACAAACATTATGACATTTCCCAAAGCCAGAAGTAAATCTCTCTCTGGAGCAACCAGGCTCCTGCTCCCCAGAGAATCAGAAAAGGACTACAGACACCCCTGAATCTTGCCACTAATGGATCATCATCCCATGTAAGAAAGCAGCAGAGTATTTTCTTCCCAATTCCCTTTTCATTAGTTTTACTTAAACAGCTGTCAGCCTTAATAGGTTGCTTCTCCAGACTCACTCTTCTCACTTTTTTAGGAAGATTGATAGCACACCACTCTCATTCCAATCTTCCTATTCTTTAAGATGCTCCCCTTAGAAGATAGTGATACATTTTAGAGATTATCTTATCAGAGTGGCCCAAAACCTAGAATGCATCCAAATAATAATAATAGATATTTGGAAAATTCTAGGCAAATTTCATATTTTTCTAGATGGCTTTTTCCTGGTTCCTACTCAAAGTTTGTTTTTTTTGTTTTTTCTTTTCTTAAAAAGTTCTTGTTGAGACTGAAAATAAGTAAATAACCTAAGAGGTGTGATAGAAGCCCTGAGATGTGGTTTATTCCTGGCATTACCCCAGATTCATTGCAGCTGTGCCTAAGGCTGCCAACACAGTTGAATGACATGTCAAACACACTGTCTGTGACCTGTCCTATCAAGCAGTGCCAAAAGCTACTTTAATTAATTTTTATTTGTAAATGCAGTTGGTCTGAGGGAGGAGTACAGATCCTGCCTTTTCAAGCTCTGGGCAGGACATGTAATCTGTCTCCTTCACCCGTATCTCTCCCTGCAAATTAAATTGATATGGCAATAAAATCTTTCTCTCCACCTTGATATATAATAAAAGATAAACGATCCAGACCGCTGGTGAAGAGGTGTCAAGCAAGCCACTCAAAATGATCTGTTCACTGAACTCTGTATCATATATCTTGCATCTCTAACAGACTTCCCTTAGCCATGTCCTGAGCCCCCGGCCCCAGCACTTACCAGCTGTACCAGCAACAAATATGGATTCATCTTAGTGCGAGCTAAGTCAAATGAGAAAAAGAGCTCTCCAAACACACATCGTAGCAGTTCCAGAGCCAAACGCAGATCGTTTTTAGGTACCGAAGCTATGGCTGCACAGGCCACAAGAACTCACCTTACGTGGGTGTTTATTATGTGCCAAGAACTGTTTCCTGGAATCTCCATGCATTCGCTACTCAGTTCTAACAAGCACCCTGTGACAGGGGCATGAATTATTAAACTGCGTTTTATTTATTTTTAAATACATTTAAGGAAGACAAGGCACAGAGAGATTCAATGGTTTGCCAGATAACACACAGCTAGTAAGGGGTAGAGTCCAGATTTGAGCCAACTGGTTTAGACGCAAAACTACTTCACTTCAAGATAATGATGGTAGCCATTTAGGTGCCAGCCATTGGGCCAAATATTTGCATATATTATTTCATTAAATCCCCATAATAAACATCCCCGTCTATAGATTATAAAACTGAAACTCAAAAAAGTTAATTTGCAAAAAAATCATATAGTTAAGAGTCAAAGTTGTAGGGTCAGAGCCATACTATCTGATTTTAGAGCCCAAGAGCAGAGAAAAGACTCAGCCATGTTGAGAAAGCCAACAGTGAACTCACTACAGAGTCTTCTATGCCAGAGCCCCTCAATCTTTAGGACATGAAAATATGCTTGCTGGATCTAGCAGGGAGAGAAATTTTTCTGAATCTCCACTCTAATGAGTTTGCAAACAAGCCAAAAGGGAAAATGAACCCCTGAGTAGGAGCCAGGAGCCTCTGTGGATACTCTATCATTGGCTTTTGATCAGCTAACAACCCTTTGGAGGGCAAACCAAAAGTGGAGGCAGCTCAAAGAAGAAAAGCACCCCTTCCCACCACTTTTCATGAACGCTGGAGTTCTACCAATCAACCCTGACCCCCAGCCAGCCAGGCTTCCTGTAGTCAGGTCTCTGATATGCAGCTGCATGAGCCAAATTCACATCATCTGGGCCACAACTCTTAGATTGGACCCTCACTAGAAGAGCCCCAGAATACTTTGGTCTCCTGTGTCTCAATCTCCAAGGTCAGAAAGTGCCATCTGCTAACGTTAACCATTGATTTTACTATCACATAAACTAACACTATTCAATTTGCTTTTCCCCACTTGTGATCAAACAATGCCCCTGCTACAGTCAGGGACAGAGCAGAACTGAGTAGGACCAGAGGACATAGAGTCTGGGAATAAGGAAAGGGAGTGTAGGGGGAGAGTCTTGAGATGTTCAATTTCGGCTCTTTGAAATTTGGGGAGTTGTGGGAGACGGGCAAATATTTCAGTGACCAAAGGGGCTAATGAGTTGGAAGGAAAGAAAGTGGGGATGGAGGATAGCTTCAGAGCTGTTGCCACATGGGATCACTACACAGAATAAAAAGGGAGGGTCACAGAAGCCTGGCCTAGGAAATGTGAACATACAATAAATGGTCCCCAGAAGTAAGGCCCAGAGCCTGCCCCTTTCACACTGCCTTTCCTCTTAACCCCTCCCATGTCGACCCTGCCCATCTATCTGGTGTGATTAGAGTTCACTGGACTCCACTGCAGACCTGACTTTGGGCCTCTTCCCCGCCCACGTCTGAGGACGTCTTAAAAAAACACGCACGGAGCAAAAAAGGGACAGCATCGCCCCCTAGTGGCGCAAAGCCAATCTCAGCGATGTTGTGAAAGGCCTCCTGGAAGGGAGAGCAGACAGGCTGTGAGAATGGAAATAATTTCCTTCGAACTTCCAAGAACTTCCAAGAACTGTTGGTCAGAATGCTGAGCTCTCCAGATATCACCACACTGCTCCCCTTCCCTCCCGTCTGATTTCCTGCGCAAATGAGCTAGGTGGTCCCCAGGGTCGCCTTTGAAGACAGGTCCCCTCGAGAAAACTTGAGGTTTGGTAGGTCAGCCGATTGGGATTGGGAAGGAAAAGAAAGTTCTGATGTCTTTGTTTCCATTTCGGTGCATTCTCTAAGTTGAAACAGACTGATTTTCAATTGTCTTAGAAAAAAAATTTTAATGCTTTTAAAAACCTCTCAAACCAAAGGTCATCACATCTGTAAGTCCTAGTGAATCCCTTTGCAGGTAAAGGAAAGAAGGCTCATCCTGTGATTCAGCAGCTCAGGTGCAAACTCCAGGTTCCTGCGTCTGAGACCGGGGACCCGGGAAAGAGGGGAGGTGATGGGGGAGGAAAGAAATACCTAGAGAATCATAACCAAGCTTGGGTGAATGGAGAAGGCAAAGGGTGAATTTTGTTGACCGGGTAAATATCAGAACCTTGAGTTTAAAAGCCAGAATAGGAGCACTGAAATCCCCGTGGCCAGATCAGCACTGTCCCCAATGAACAGCACAGATTTCCCTGGAGCTCTAGGCAGACAGCCTTCCTTCTGCGCACTGGGTCAGTCTGAGACTGCCCGCACCCTGGGACCACCCTCCTCCCAAAACCTCTGCTAAGTGGAGGGCAAAGAAGACTGGACCCCGGAGGAGCTCACAGCTGGAACAGCCCTGACATCAGAGGGCAGGGCCCAGAGTCTGGCCCCATCCTGGCCAGCACTGAAGCAGGAGCAAGAGAAGCAAAAAGAGGCAGCCTGTTTCCATAGATACGGATTTCAGTTGCCTTTTATGACAGCCATGCCAGGCTGCCTAGAGAGGCATTGTTTGGATGCCTGGGGACCCACTCAGAAGGAAAATGAAGTAAGAAGCAATTCAAAAAAAAGATGAAAAAGGAAATTCAAATAGTTGCCCTCTTAGTTTCCGGCCAAGAGCCTCTCGGCCCCTAGAAAGGTCCACATTTGGAGTTAAGGGAGAGACATCAGCCTCTTGGGGCTCTGGGCTGAGTAACGCTGACCACATGCTGCAACCACTTGCGGGTGGAACCCTTCCTTTGGAGCAGCTCTCATTCCCCCTCTGCTTTCCCAGCACTCTTCTTTATCTGTTGCAACGTCACACTTGGTACCAGAATGTCTCCCCTACAGTTTGGGGGAGTTGATGAGTCTTCAGGGGCACATCTGAAGCTCTGTGACTGTGGTACTGTCCCTCAGGCTCCTTGCTATCGTCCAGAGTATAATCTGACTCTGACCTATTTTGGTGAACTGTTTGGAGAAAGGAACTCAGTACCTACAAGGAGGGTGGCCTCTGAGAGTCACATCAGCAAGGCCAGTCACATCAGAAGTGCAGACATTTGGGGGAAGTTCCATAGAGCCACAGGACCTGAGAAGTGCCCAGTCTGGAGGAAGTAAGACTTCAGGACTGGGGGGGCAGGGGAGGAAGGGGAGGAATTGGTCAGGGACCTTCAAATGAAGTTTTTTTTTCTGTTCTTTATAAACTTACAGGGGTGAGCAAGTGAAAATCCCAGCTTCAGGGGCCAGATGACGGGATGCAGTGGTGCCATTCTCATGGGAGAGGCTCAAGACGGGCAATAAGAATACACTCCCTCAAAATCTGTTGCTTAGGAAGCTGGCAAGGTCAGGGAGCACGGCAATTGCATTGCTATTTCTAGGAGAAAAGCAAAACCTCCCCTTGTTTTGAAGGCCTCATGTCTTACAAGACCAGCAACCAAAAGGTGACAGTTTTGTGGCCAGCTTCCTGGGTTCGTACACACTGTGCTCGCTCAGGACCAGGACTGATTTCTGCGTCTGATGTTCAGGGAACCAAAGCACTACCTTCCAGTCTCCCTGCCCCTTGTTTCCGGCAACTTTTTTCTTCTGGAACCATGTGTTACGCTGTGTGTTTACACGACAGTCCAGATTACACTCATACCTGCCCGTCTGAAAAAGGTCACCTTCATTAACCCCGAGAGGTACCCCAGGGACACTTGTGGGTATTCCCAGGTATTTTTCTGTCCCAGTAGTGGAAGAAAACAGATAAAATGAAAAGAGAAGATGGATACAGACTTACGGGGGCGTGTGTGTGCGTGTGTGTGTGTGTGTGTGTGTACGTGTGTGTGTGTGTGTGTGTGTAAAATTTCTGGCAGGGTCCTGCCTTTAGATGTAGCCTGAGCTGCCCTAGACCCTTAATCCCAGACCCTTGAAGGTTATTCAAATGAGTTCAGAAGTCCCCTACTGGGTTTCTCTGCCAGCTGCTATATGGCTGAAGGAGTTACAATCCCCGACCTACTTAGTGACAGATGAGGACCCTGGTCTCCAGGAAGGGCTCCATCTAGAAGCTGGGAAGGACTCCCCCTATTTCCTGATTCAAACCAGCCACTTCCCCAAACACTCATCATCCTTTCCACTTCGTCTT
Source organism: Solenodon paradoxus (assembly GCA_004363575.1). NCBI lineage: Eukaryota > Metazoa > Chordata > Mammalia > Eulipotyphla > Solenodontidae > Solenodon > Solenodon paradoxus. The sequence continues at coordinate 374,304 of RJWH01000738.1, read as the reverse complement.
TGTCCCCCGACATCTCCTCAGTCTGAAATGCGCTCTCCCGATTTATCACTCATTTAAGCCATTAACAAAAGCCACTGAGCTCTTTCATTTGTCTGAACTTGCTGAATGAAACAGACGTGACAAAGACACATTCCCTGCACTCAGAAATCTCATAGGCCAGTGGGGCAGACAGATATTTAGGTGAATTATTTTTAAAAACAGCCGAGATAGGGTCAGAGAATTCCTGACGAGGGTCAAACTCAAACTAAGCCCTAGTGCATGAGTCGCGCGGGATGAGGGGGCTATGTGGGCAAAAGTGTGTCGCAAGAAGCAGGCTGAGGCAGAGGGACTTTGTGGATCACAGGTGCTAAGGGTTAAGTGGAAAGAGGTGGTGTAAAGTGACAGGCAGCCTTCAGATGGTGGAAGGGCCTAGATGTCATTTAAAGGCCCCAAGCTTCACCTTACAGCTTCATGAGGCACCAGGTTTCCACTGTGATACCTGAGAGGCAGGGCTAGGGGCCTGTTATCCTGTAGATGGATGATTTTATCTTACCTAGTCAGTTCCAGGGTAAGGTTTAACATGAAATTAAAATGTTGAGTATAATCTGTATGCTAGTGTGTATATATACATACACATACATGTCATACATACATAGCACACACAGAGAGAGAGAGGGAGGGAGAGAGAGGAGAAAGGGAGAGAGAGAGAGAGGGAGAGAAGAGAGAGGGGGAGAGAGAAAAAGAGAGAGAGAGGGGAGAGAGAAAAAGAGAGAGAGAGGAGAGAGGGGCGAGAGAGGAGAGAGGGCGGGGAGAGAGGAGAGAGAGAGAGAGAAAGAAAGAGAGAGAGAGAGGTGAGAGGGAGGGGGGGAGAGGAGAGAGAGAGAGAAAGGGATAGAGAGAGAGAGAGGAGAGAGAGAATAGAGAGGGAGAGAGAGAGGAGAAAGGGAGAGAGAGGAGAGAGGAGAGAGAGAGAGGGAGAGAGAGAGAGGGAGAGGGAGAGAGGAGAGAGAGGGAAAGGGAGAGGGAGGAGAGATAGAGCACTACAAAGGGGTTTTAAGGATGGTGAAGACAAGGACAAGTTTATTTCGGGAGGACCACTCTGGATTCTGGGCCCCATATGCAATCATTCCTTAGGGCAATATAAGAAAGAAAATTCTGACAGGGCTTAACGGTTTACAGCAAAAATGAAAGCTTCTTCATTATATCTGTGATGATTATTGCTGAACATTTTTTTTCATTTAGAGGAAGAAGATGAAGCGGGAATCTCCTTTTCCCGCCTTGAACACAAATCAAAGCAACCTTAATCCTCTGGCTAGGTTGCTGTCGCCATCTAGTGGTAAAAGTTCAGCATGACACCTCCCCAATGAACCCAAGCTTGCTTCTGAAGACTAAGCTTTGTGTCGTATTTACATGTAAATTCTGTGTTGTCTTTCGTAAGTTTCAAAAGAACTCAGCAAGGTACGTCTCGTTGCTGTAACCAGTTGCATTGCTATAACCAGCTATACCAGGAGCATAGTCTGATGCAGTCTGCTTTGAGGGTAATTGGTAGTACCTGCCAACTTTTAAATTTCACCTATTTTTTTAAGCAATAAATTCTACCTCTAGAAATATGTCCTCTAAAAATATTCCTTTGTGTTCAAAAGTACATATTTAAAAATCTGTAGTTGAAAAAAACAGAATCAACCTAAATGTCCTTCAGTAGAGAACAGACTGAAAAAAAAAAAATGTATAGAATGTCCTTATCATGAGATATTACTGCAGAATTAAAAGGACAAGGTTGTTTGATCTATATATACTAAAAAGGTCACCAAAATATATTAAGTCAAAAAGGCACGTCACACAATAACACAGTGCATGGATCTCGCTTACATTCGCAAACATATAGGTGTAGGAAACGAGTCTAGGAGGACACATACCGAACTACTAAGCATGGTTTTAGTAATAATGAGAAACAGGGGATAAAGAAAGAGCTTTACTATTTATCCTAAATACTTCTATGTTGCTAGATTTTTTTTTTTAACATGCAATTACTTGCACCTCGCATCCGTAGTTTAACATATATGTGAGTATGTGCAAAGTGAATTAGTTTATTTAGAAAATCTTTGCAACTACATCGATTTTTCAGGAGAAAGAACCTTTTTAAACACCTCAAATGTTAACCGATTAGCACAAGGACTCCAGAGCCCAAAGGTGCTGAAAGATCAGCACTGGGGAACTGACTCTCATTAAAGGAGACAGCGTGCGCAGCCACAGCCAACAGGGGCCATGGAGTCAGGAGTATCCGCTTCCAGTGGCTCTGCTCCTTCCTGCTGTGAGGATGAGAAAACTACCCCACCTTAGTGGGCCTCAAAAAGTGGAGGTCAAAGTGCCTAGCCCTCCATCTCCACACACACAGCATGTGTGGACACATATTTTTTGCTTCTCTTCTGATTTATGATATCATATACTTAGGATGAGCTCCTACAGTAGCAGAGACTGTAGGCAACAGACCCAAAGAAGTGTTTCGAGGGCCTTGTCTTGGTGGCAGTGTTAGAAAGTACATGGGATCTCAGGGGAGGGCTGCCAGATAAAAAGTTCTGGGCGCCCAGGCCAGGATGAACTGTCCCCAAAACTGGGGCTTATGAGCAGTTTGTTTTAAATTTTTAGCATGTAACAGGAGGGATTGTTTGCCATTATCTAGAAGGAATGTTAAGGTTTGCTCGGGGCAAAGGAATTGATAGACCTTTTTTTCCAAAGATGACATATGTATGGTCAACAGGTAGGTGAAAAGTGGCTCATCATCCCTCTAGTCATCAGGGAAATGTAAATCAAAATCACAGTGGGATATCACCTCCTACCTGGAAGAATGCCCATCATCAAAGAGCAAGGTCTAGCAGATCGCAGATCGCGACAAAGATATGGAGAAAAAGGAACGTTTCTGCATTGCTGGTGGGAATGCCAATTGGTGCAACCACTATGAAAAAAAAAATGAATATCCCTCCAAAAATGAAAAATAGATATACTATATGATCCAGTAATTGCACTTGTGGAAATATATCCAAAGGAAATGAAAACACTATGTCTGAGAGATCTATGCCCCCATGTCCACAGCAGCATGATTTGCAATAGCCAAGACACGTAAATAAATATTCATTGATGGGTGAATGCATGAAGAAGTTGTGGTGCATGTATTCACAGGGGAATATTATTTACTCTTATAAAAAAAAAAAAAAGAACTTTTGTCATTTGCAATAACATGTTTGGACCCTGAAGGCATTACATTCGTGAAATAAGTCAGACAGAGAATGACAAATAGTATATGGTCTCACTTAGAGGTGAAATTTTTGTTTTATTTACAGTAAAAGAGATCAGATATGTTGTTATCAGATATGAGGAGAGAAAGGAGGTATTGGATAGAGATTGTTAAAGGCACACACGTCCAGCTAAAGATAAAAAGTGCTCTGAATTCAGTGTACAGCGTAACCGTACTTAACACTGCTATGTGGTATCTTTGAAAGTTGTTAAAAGAATAGGTCCTAAGGGTTCTAATACCGAGGGAAACAATTTTTGCTTTCCTTCTTTGCTTTTTTTTTTTTTTTTTTTTTTTTTATCTATAGGAGATAATGGACATTAAGTAAACGTACTGTGGTCATCATTCCACAACAGATTTAAGCCATCGTGCTGTGCACCACAAACTTAGTGTTCTTTGTCAGTTGTACTACATCTCAATAAACCTGGGGGGAAACTTCCTGAAAGAAAAAGTTTGCTGGTGTCCATCCCCAGTGTTTCTGATTTAGTAGGTCTGGGAGTTTGACTTGAGAGCTTGCCTTCCTAACAAGTTTCCAGGCAGTGCTTCGTCCACCAGCATTTGAGACCCAGTGCCCTAGAGCATCAATAACTGCTCCCCCATCCGTGCACTTTAAGCAACAACTGCCTCTTTCCCGGCCCCTCTTCTGAGATGTTCTCTCTGCACCTCTCCAGGCACCTAAGATAACAGACTCTTGTTCATCTGGCCCCATGTATTGGTCTGTTTCTTTAGCCTGTGTTCCTTTTGACAAAGTGTGGGGCAGTGGGGGAGATTCGCAAGAACTTTAGCGGAGACAGGGGAGGAGTTTGGGGAGGGCCTGTGGAGAGCCACGTGCAGCCTCGGCTGGCTCCTGCCAGCTCTGTGTGTTCAGCACCAGGACGGGAAGTGCATCCCCTTCTGCCTCAGCAGATTGGAGAGATAGCTTTGTTGGCAAGGGGAGCCCTGGCCGAGGGGTCATGCCCTATAGAACTGGCACAATCTGCTCTCATGCATGAGCTGCTCCATTCAATAGACAGTCTGACTGAGTTCTGACCACTTGTCTGTGTGAGAAATCCTTTCCCAAGTGAAAGTGCTCACTGGTCCCAACAGCTCACCCCTGCCCTGCAGAGCAAGGGAGCCCTTGAACCTCAGCCAAACGGCTGTGATGAAGAAGAATTTCTGACTCACAACCTCACTGGCCAAAGAGAAGGGACAGAGAGCCGTGGCTCACCTCCTGGCCCTCTCTGGTGGCACAATAAGAGAAAGCAAAGATGGATCCTTATGTTGTTGAAGCAAAGAACACTTAATCTCTCACCAACAGTATCCAACCCTCCCTAATAATGGTAACAGTCCTTACTATTTATCAAGTACTCCCCACATGCCAAGTACAGGACTTGGTTTTACCCGGCTGCTTTATTTAATCACTACAACTCTTTGAAGCAGATATTTTCCATAAGAGAAAACTGAGGTGGAGACAAAGAAAGTCACTTAGACAAGGTCAGGCAGCTGGCTAGAGGAGATGCTCAAATGACCTTGCTTATGTCGCCATTTTTTTCCCTACAAGATGGCCCTATCCTAAGTTCAGGCCAGGGGGCTGGGAGCTGAGGGGATGATTCCCTCCTGTGCCCGCTCCCCTGGGCGTCTCGGCACTCTCTACAGATAAGGCAGAGTGTACCCATCATGTGCCCACTGAGCCGGAGTCCATGGGGGAAGAGAAAAGCCAAGTTACACATTGGATGCTGGTAGGATATTTTTTCTTAGTGCTGTTGCAGTTTTAAAGACTCGCAGGTCACTAACCCATACATGCAGAAGTAATCAAGACCAGAAAACGACAGTTCCCAACAGTTTTTGCGCTCACTCACTGCCTCAGTCCCTCTGGCCTTCTTACTGCAGGGAGTCTTTGTCTTGTATTGTTCTTCCTCTACGCCTTCATTCCTCTCCCTCACCTTCCTCAAAGTCTGCTCAAACCCCACCTTCTCAGGGTGGTCTGTGTGCACAGCACCTCGCCTCTCCCAGCTCTCCAACCTCCTTCCATCTCCATCTGGCAGCATTTACCCGCTTCTCACCTAGCGCGTAGTTCACTGGGTCGCTGTGTTTTTACTGAGTCTTGTCTGTCTCCCCGACTGTAAGTTCTGTAGTGGCAGGGATCTTGGTTCCACAAACCAGTGTGTCTCCAGCCCCTCAGAGTGTGAGAGCTCAGCAAATATTTGTTGGATGGAACTTCCAACATTGCCCACTAAGTCAGAGCTGGCCTGAGACACTCAGGAATTGACTTGATTCACCCAAAGTCCCTGTTACTGTATTTCCCAGGCTTGCACCTCCCTGCATACACAACCTAGCATCTGGAAGAGAGAGACTGTGTCACTTGATTCCAGTTACCACAGGGTTTGGCTGAGGAGGGTCCCCTAAATCTCCTCTATTTTCCGGCCCTTCTACTCATTCTAGGGCTCACCTGGGTTTCCCTGAAGAGTCCTGCTGCTAAGTGAGTCTGTGCCCCAGAGACAGAGACGTCACGGAATTGTCCTGGCCTCAGAGCTGCCCCACCCCCTCACAGTGTCTTTAGTTTTCTAATCTGTAAAACAGTGAGTTTGTGGGCAATGAACTCTTCTGGTATTTCTCAGTTCTGGAGTTTTCCATTTGGGAAAGGGGACTTTATGACCTTCGCCACTTAGAAATAAACAAACAGTCATACTCAGAGGCAAGGAGGGCAGAGAGAACCTAATGACAAGTGAACAGGGATTCTAGTTTAGACAAGTAGCCACTACCCTTATTAAAAAGTCTTTTCACAAAGCAGGCAAGGCAGTTATCATTCCTATTTCACAGATGAGAAAACTGAGACTCAGAGAGCCTGAGCAAACAGTCCAAAACAGAGAACAAAAGAGCCACACCAGAGCCTGGTCTTCTAACTACAAATCCCAGGATCTGTCCAACATAACTGTTGCTGTTTGCAAAACACACGCAGGTCTAAGAATGTCATGATCAGATTACCTCAAGAATCTAACAATTCTTTCTATGTGATTATAGATTATAAAACTAGAATTAGTATTTGACCATGGTTGTATCATGCTCCAGAGAGTCAATTACATCAAATGAGACATTAGGTTCCTCATGAGGAGACATTCCTCTGAAAGACCTGAGAAACCAATTCTGATTCCTGGTAGAAACAGACAATTCATCTCTCAGTGACAGCTAAAATGAGCCTCTGTCCTCATCTCTTCAAAACAGTCCTCAGGAGGTATGGGATGGAGTGTTTATATTTTCAGGGACTTTCCAGGTGCAAACAGAAGAACTGGGAACAAAAACAATTCAATCGGGCACTATTAGTAGAGTGTCTTCAATGTGCACCGAGTAAATAAGCAATGAAAGTGCTAACTTAGACACTAGCTTCATCCTAACCTGAGAGACCATCGTTGGTTTAGAGCTCTGTTGACATTCTGGATTTTTCCAGACTCAAACTCATGTGCTAACACCATCTCACACGGCAGGATGTCAGGGGAGGGGCCACACCCACACAGTAACCAAGTTGGACAGGGAAGCCCCGGTGCCTTCCCCTCTCTCTGACTTCTGACCTCACTGATATTGGGGAACAGCCTTGACCAGTTGTCTTGACCTGAAGAATTCCCTCGAGGGCATTTTCCCGGTCAATGTGGGCCCTCAAACTTAAAGGTTCAAAAGAAATCAGAATTTTAATGTAAATAAGGCTGTGGGCTAGCAAACATTTTAATAGAAATGAGATTTGAGACTTACACAGTATTCCTACCATCTTTCTTCAAACTACCACCATCAAAATGCAATATGGCCATGACATCAGAAGCACAAGAAATTGACAGAAGGACACAAGTACTTTTTTTTTTCTTTCCTGTCTTATTCTCAGAATGAATGACTTCAATCACACACTGCAGGTTTCCTAAGACAACCTCAGTTTCAACTATGTTTTTGCCCCATTGCTTTCACAAGTAAATTAGAGAACAAAGGCCTCAATTTTTGGTTTGGAAAATGTGTTCAAAACAACCATTTTCTAAACCAGTGCAATAGGCAGTCCCAGACAATGGAGAGAGACTGGTCTCGTGCCCTCCAAACACTTCCCAAGCATCCTCCCTCACTAAAGCCTCACCGGTATTTCATCAGAGCCAGTTGGTGAGCAAAAGCATCATGCTCCCATTTCACAGAAGGCTCTGAAGTCTAAAGCTGTTAGCTGAAACTGCATAAGCCCCTTGATTCTGAAGAATCCCCCCAAAGATTCTCAAAAAGTCTTTGTAAATATGAGTGAAACAAGGTGGGAAATGTTATTACCTTCACAAATGGCACCAGATGTCTTTGGAGTTTTAAGATTCCTTTTCAAAGAGGGAGACTGTCCTGCTGACACTTATAGGACACAACAACAAACCACCAGCGGTGGGGGAAATATCATCCTTTGAAAAGGAACAACCACTCGCTCTCTTTCTGGGGTGGATTTGGCACAATCTGTCTCTGGGCAGAGGAATGTGTACAGATGATGACTTACCGTCCCTACAGCCTTAAGATTCTCTACGCTAACGATATATGCTGGTAAAATACCCTGGACCCATGCCCTCTGGAGATAAGCCAAGATGTCCATTGTAGAGCACTGATCTGCCACTAAAAGAAACTTCAGGGGCCACAGAAGCACCATCACCACTTTCCCATCCCAGCTTTCCCCCACATCAGCTGTCCCCACCTCCTCCCCTCCATGCCCAGCACAGTTCTCCTATTCTCTCTCTCCTATTGTTCCCCAAACATCCCTCCCTTCATAAAAGCTGGCTAGCTGGGAGCTTAAAATATTACTGGACAGTAAAACAAACACATCAGGGCCAATCCAGTCATATCTGCTCAGTCGTGCAGCATGGTAGGGGCGGAGCAGAGAAGTGGAAGGTGGGCTTTTAGGTAGCAAAGAGGCCCAAGTCGCCATTTTGCTGCTGAGCATCAAGAGAGAAAGAGCACACTTTTCTCCGGCAGACCCTACTCATACTGGCAAGCTTTCTCTGGTGAGACAACTTCGTGGTCTTCCTTCTCCCTTTTTCCCCAATGGAATCCAAGGGCCACATCAGGCTTCTCCAAAAGGAAAAAAGTTGCCGCTGAGGTTTGATTTTGATCTGGTCTGGCTGGATCTAGGGTCTAATTCTGAAAACCATTTTGAAATTGGTCTAAGACCTGACAGAGATTTGGAAGGGAAAGGAATAAAAGTGGCAGTGACAGGGGACAAGGGGAAGCAGAGATGTCCAAATTCTAAAGACAACTTGACGTCTTACCATTTTTTTAGGAGCACTGAGGTGCCTTAAGTAAGTATTTGAGGTTGACGAAAGTGTCGTGCACTTTTTCACTCAAACCCTACAATAACAGTAATAGGAATAATTATTGCATGTTATGGGTGTAGGTGAACCTTCAAGGTAAGCATAATGTTAGAGCATTTAGTGGAGCACAGGATTGGGTCTGACGAAGAACCATGAATCTCTTCCTGGGAGCAGGTTCGTCATCTCTCTACAAGAGCTGTTAAAATAACTGCTCTAGAAACATGAAGGGAGACATATTTAAATTCCCTTGTGACCCAGAATGATAAGTGGCTGCTTAAACCTTGGGGGACTTGCTAACATGTTGGTATGTCTTTTGTTATGCCTCTTCAAAGACTGGAAGAGACTCTGCTCTATGGGAAATCCCTCTGGCCTTGAGAGAAAGACCAGGGCTCACTCCCAGCACTGCTCTCACTTTCTGGCCCCCTTGAGAGACTTAATCTCCTACTCTGCTTCCCTATGTGGTACTGAGGGTGATAACACCTAGCTCGCTGGCTCACAAATCCACCTGTGGACTTCTCAGTTCTGGGCTAAGATAAATTTTTTCAGCTGGCTGTGACAAAAATGTGGCAATGATGTAATAAACAATGCAAAATTGTTACCAAGTTAAATGCATTCAAGGTAAAGGCCTAGTTGTATCCCCAAATCGTGTCCTTCCAAGTTTTGTGACATTAAAATCCCCCTTTTATGAAATGACAGTGAAAATAGACTATAGTTGTAGTTAGTGATTTAATAAATTTCTTATTTTTATGTCCTTGCTTGGTAAAATAGGGACCTGTTAGCCCTGTTTTGATGCTGCTGTTGCTTTAGTCTGTGAAATCGAAGACTGAGAACCACTGCCCTCCTTCACAGGTTGTTACAAGAACTGAAACAAGAGGATCATTTATAAATTAGCTAGACCTCACCCAAGCGTAATGTTATTGCAATGATCACCTAAAGCCATAATCCTCTGGTGGATGTCCTGGGGATAGAGTCTTGAACTCCATCATTTTATTTTCCATCTGTAACACATATGTCACTGAATTTTCCCAAGCCAAATAAAACAGAAGTGACTCTTTGAAGAAAAGAGGAGAAAAAAATCTTCCTTTGGTTTAGATATCTCCCTGCTCTAGAAGAAAAGATATTACTTCTTTAAGTATACTTTTATTGCTAGATGTCAGGGGGAACCCAAGACACTTTTCCTTAGGACATCTGCTGTGTCTCTCCTTAAAAACATAGTTGGCCTGTTTTCATAGCATGTGATTGGAAAGATTGTGTCCTAAGTTACAGTTTCTCTTCTTCCATTATTACAAGAAATGTTGTAACTAGACATTTTTTTTTAAAAATCTCAAGTAATCTTACCATTGCAAGGCAGTATATGGAAGGAAATCATCCTGTTTGACTTGAGTTTGGAAATTATTAATAGAGCAGCAGGAGGGTCTTTGTGTGTCATGAACATGTGCTAATTATTGGCCTTTTGGTTTATATCTTTTTTTTATTTTTAAAGACGAAAGGTATAGGCAAGAATGAAGGCGAGTAGGCAGGCAGGGATGAAGAAATACATTATTTACTTTTATGCAGCTGTTCGTGCTGACTGCTCCCTCTGGCCCCCTATGTGAACCTGAGTCCTTGGAATGTACATGGACTGCACTTGGCTGGAGGTGGTGGACTAATTGCTACTCCACCAGGGTGTACCACAGCTTATATCTTTGATCTTACTCAAAACGGTATCTCAAAACAGCTAGATTTTCATTGATTTATTTTATTTTTTGGTATTTACCTTTTTTGCAAGTTCTCAATCGCCCCACTGCTAGCAAAAAGAATGGGAGCTCCCTTGACTCTAAGTAATGCCAGTAAAACATGCACTCGGGGATTGAGAATTTCAGATTAAAATCTGAAATGATTACCAATGGCCCCATCCATTGGTGTCTATGGAGCTCCCTCTCTGTGAAGGTCTTTGTGTCATGATGTTTACGAAGGATGAAGACAAAATGGTCCCTGTCCTCAAAGAGGTTTTGATCCTGAAGGGGAGAAACAATACTGGTAGACATGCGGTCCTGAAACGTGTACTCACTGCACACATTCGTGTGGGTCCATGAGTGTTTCACCCGTGAATCCAAAAGGACTAACATGGTACAACATATTGTCAAAACTGAGTTGACGTACCAAAGGGGATGAAACATTATCAACACTAGATTTACAGTAAAGTAAAGTCAGATTTGATCTGTTAGGAGTAAATTATTTAAAAAAAAAAAAAAAAAAAAAACTCTATTGCTCTAACATGAATGCTAAAGTGAACTTTTGATAGAAAACTTGAATTTTCCTGATTCTGCCACCAGAAGGATTTATACTTGGGCTGCATACCTGGTTGAGATGTTTCCCACCTTTTTCCCAAAGGAAATGATTGCTACTCTTTACAGAGCAAGCACAAGATTTAACAGTAGCTTTGGGAGTGTTAAAAGCAGAGATACAACTAGACACATGCAATTGGGATTCTGGGATTCTCAGATCCTCATTCCTAAAAGAAATTCTTCCCAAAGCCAGAGTCATGACTTGGAGATACCATCGTTGCTATCAGTTTCTCAGGAGAAGCTAACTGTTAAATATTCTATATAATCAGGAGTTTCTTGGGCTCCAAGAGGAGCAATAATCTCCCTCAAGAAGCAGAGAGCTGTTGTGCCTACCCTGAGAGCAGAGGTGGGCATTGCTCATGCCTGCAATGAGTATTACCAGCAAGTATTGTCTGACCAGGCTTCAAATCCAGGTTGGAAAGAACCCATATGATGCCATTTTGTTTAGCCTCTCATAGAGATGAAAATCACACCCAATATTCACTCATTTGAATATTTAATAACTATCACTGTCATGTAAAGCAGTGGATATATTCCTTTGGCACCATAGACTTCAATCCTATTTTGCTGGGAGTCCAGACACTCATGGTATAGGGTATTCTTTCAGTATTGTGATATCCCAGTATTTGGGAACCTTAGTTCATGGCTGGAAGGTGTTCAGAGCATTGGCTCTTGCCCTGATCTAAAGGAAGTGATGTGTAAATGCCACAACTAGAGAGATGTTCAAGCTGGAGGAACATCTATCCTAAGTTGAGGTAGAAATTTTGATTATAATCCTTCTGTGGTTACTAGCTTGTACCTCGGGTTCACACTGGACAAATGACCCAGTTTGTATACATCACCTTTGTCTGTTCCATTAGTCACTGCTGTTTCTGGGGGCATTGAAGACTATCGTGTTTAGTGGGGTTTGGTCCCCCTCTACACACAGAGGATCCATTTTCAGCTCTGTTAAAATAGTCACATGTTAAAGACCCTAAAACCTTTCATTCTATAGGACACTAGAAATGTCCTAGTAGTGGACCTTCCTCACTCTGTAACATGATCCCTTCCCAAAATAATCTCTTCATCCCTTGGGTTGAAAAAATAGTAATAATTTTAAAAGACTGCTCTCAGTTTTAAAAGTTATTAAAAAGAATTTCCAGATTTCAACCTAGAAAGGAGAAAACATAAATTAGAAATATTAGAGTCAGAACACTGGACAGCTCTGATCATAGACAACGTACCTCAAAGGCCCAGTGGAAAGAACCCAGCCTTTGGGATCAGGCAGGCAGAAGTGCTGTTATTTAGCTGTCTGATCTAAGACAATGTATTTAACCTCTCTGAACCTCAGTTTTCTCATGTGTTGGAATCCACTTCATCAACAAACTATCAAGCTCTGGTTGTTTGCTGGGCTCGTTGGCAGGCATCGCGCCTAATGTTAAAGGTCCGTCACAAAGTAGATGCTCAGTAAATGTCAGTTTCCTGCCACTTCCCTTTCAACGTTATAGGATCATTCTATATCCCAACACAGCCAAAAGTAAGACAATTCACATATATAAGAATGTTCTTGGGAGTCCAGATACCCCTGTCTAGGGTACTCTTTCAGCATTATGCTTTTGGGAAGCTTAGTTCATCTTGTGGTCTAGGTCTAAATCCATGTAACCATGGGCTTCTGTTGCTGGTCAACAACGAATGTATCTTTGGGATGGAGTTCAAGGAATCAAAGGCATAATGCTCCATGTATCCTTTCATATCACTTGCAAAAATCTATGGGAACATTTTACGCAGCAGGCAGAGAATGCAGCCTCTTTTATTCCATGCCCCTTTTCTCCCCTCGCCCCAGTCTGCACAGAGGACGCCCTCCGCAGATGCTGTTTGCACATCTGCATCTGTGTTCCAGCCACTGGAAAGGAGAGGCGGCCCCAGCCATCGCGCGCGGGCAGACCGACTCGGGTTTGCACGGCGGCCGCTCAGCGCTCCCCTCCTTCTCCCTCCTCCAGGTGGGTGAGAAATGGGCGACTGGAGCTTCTTGGGGAACATCCTGGAGCAGGTGAACGAGCACTCCACAGTGCTGGGCAGAGTCTGGCTCACCGTGCTGTTCATCTTCCGCATCCTCATCCTGGGCACGGCGGCCGAGTTCGTGTGGGGCGACGAGCAGTCCGACTTCGTGTGTAACAGCCAGCAGCCGGGCTGCGAGAACGTCTGCTACGACCAGGCCTTCCCCATCTCGCACATCCGCCTGTGGGTGCTGCAGATCATCTTCGTGTCCACGCCGTCGCTGGTGTTCGTGGGCCACGCGGTGCACCACGTCCGCATGGAGGAGAAGCGCCAGGAGCGCGAGGCCGAGGGCCCGCCAGGAGCCGCTGACCAGGGCAGCCTCAAGAAGAGCAGCAGCAGCGGCGGGAAAGGCCCCAAGAAGTTCCGGCTGGAGGGGACCCTGCTGAGGACCTATGTCTGCCACATCATCTTCAAGACCCTCTTTGAGGCAGGCTTCGTGGTGGGCCACTACTTCTTGTATGGTTTCCGTGTCCTGCCCCTCTACCGCTGCAGCCGGTGGCCCTGCCCCAACGTGGTGGACTGCTTCGTGTCCCGGCCCACTGAGAAGACCATCTTCATCCTGTTCATGCTGTCGGTGGCCTCTGTGTCGCTCTCCCTCAACATTATGGAGATGAGCCACCTAGGCCTCAAGAGCATCCGCTCTGCCTTCAAGAGGCGGGCAGAGCAGCCCCTGGCTGAGATCCCAGAGAAGTCCCTCCACTCTATTGCTGTCTCCTCCATCCAGAAACCCAAGGGCTACCAGCTCCTGGAGGAAGAGAAAATCGTGTCACACTATTTTCCTTTGACAGAGGTTGGGGTGGTGGAGACCAGCTCACTTTCCACCAAGGCTTTCGGTGGGTTTGAGGAGAAGATGGGAGCTGGGCCCCTCAGGGACTTGTCCCTGGCTTACCAGGAGACACTTCCTTCCTACTCGCTGGTGGGAGCTCAGGAGGAGGACGGGACCCAGCAGACCCCAGAGGAGGGAGCAGAACCTGAGGTAGGAGAGAAGAGGCAGGAAGCAGAGAGAGTAAGCACAGAAGGACAGGAGACCTTGGCAGAGTTAGAGGCAGGCAGAATGGAAACCCTTGGAGTGGGGAAGGAGGGAGAAAAAGAAGAGCTACCACCCCAGAAGCCAGGGCTGCCAACTGAGAAGTTGCCTTCACTGTGTCCAGAGCTGACCAGGGAAGACACCAGACCCCTGAGCAGGCTGAGCAGAGGCAGCAGCAGGGCCAGGTCAGACGATCTAACAGTGTGAAGTGGTGGCAAAGAAAGAAAGAAAACACCTGACCTAACAGGACACCAGGAAATGTAAGATGCCAATTTGATTAGAATCTTCTCACCCACTCCTGGTTGGATAGGCACTGTATTTGGAACAACCTGGAAACTGCCTTTCAGCTATATTAGGATACCAAGAACAGCCTATTGTCCCATCAAAGTTCCCAGCCACATATAGCTACCCTGACCCTCTTTCCCAAAGGCTCTGGGGGACTCTCTTCAACCCCCATCATCCACAGAAACCCTTCTGATCAGAATTATGGTCGCCTGATAGCTTTTTTTAAATCTCAATCTCTCTCTCTCTCTCTCTCTCTCTCTCTCTCTCTCTCTCTCTCTCTCTCTCTTATTGAGGAGCTTTGATTTATAAAATAATATAATTCATATGTGCAGGTACACCATCCATCAGCTATTTGACAGCATACCATGCCTGCCACCAAATTACTAAAAGTCCTTCACCCCTGTCCACTGGACCCCACAGACACTTGCTCCCGCCCTCCTACCCACTTCTCTACCAGTAATCTCAGTTCTGCTGTCAATGTCCAAGGGTTAGATTTTGTTTTATTTTGTTTTGATAGCTTTTTAATAGTCTCGTCTCAGGCTCACTACTCACTCAGCCAGACTCTGTCACCACCCAGCACTTCCCAAGCAGATATCACATGACCACATATCAGGAGGGAGGGGAGCCCCAAACTAAAATGCCTACTGTATGCAGGCAATTGACAAATTGGTCAAATGGGCCTGTCCCAATGCTGCGGGGGAGCTGGGACTGTGGACATCGCAAAGCAGCTGCTACTCAGTTCCAGGCAAAGATTACAAGGCAATGCTCTTACCTGGAGATGAGATGTTTTTTCAAGAAAAGCCAGAAACCCAGACTTTTAAGTGAAATTTCCAGGTGTCAATGTCCCTAACTAAATTTTATATACACTTTGCAGGCCAAACAAAATGTGTACAAGCCAAATGTAACCTGCGACGCAAGGTCAGCTCGCACTAGTAAACCCAGCTCTCCTACAGGACCGGTCACATTATGTGTGGTCTCAACTTGTTTCTGTAGCTACAGAACCTCATTTCACTATTTGGAGTGGTTATAATAATCAGTCCAGGAGGTAGCAAAGTTCTCGTCGACCTTTCTTTTGGATCACTATAGCCTATCAGTTATGAAGCAAACATGTCCCCTTTTTTGACGAGAATATGGCCTGGGAACCCTCAGAAAAAGAAAGACCCTAAGCTTTCTCTCTGTGAACTGGAAAGGTTTTCAAGCCTGGTCACAGTTTTATTCCCTGAAGAAAAGAAGATCCTTTTCTTTTTTCTTCCGATATCAGTGCTCAGTCTAAAATCTACACTTTCTTTCATTAGAAGCAAACCCGAATCTGTGCCAGAGAATACCTGCTCATCAGCCTGTCTTGAGGAAAGTCAGCTCTCAGGTCTTGCTCAAGACTAAGACATGCACAGAAAGAGCTATCAGAGAAGCACTAGAGCGAGCCTCTTATTGAGAGAGAGCTCAGATGTTCAGGGTCCAAAGCTCAGTCCCAGGTCAGGTTTTCTCCCTGGAAGGAACATAGAACAGAGGGATCTTGAAGCTCTTCTACCCTCTGTCCCCACAATTAGCATTTCTCAAACATGGAGTCCACTCAGAGGAAATCCTGAATTACAAGTACTTCTTTCATACAGAGAACCAATTTATCTCAGGCTGATAATTCCCAGAGCAGAGAGAGAAAGATGTAGCTCGAGGGGTTCATCTAAACCACAACTATACTTCACAGGCAGTAGTGCCAATGCCAAGGTAGGAACAAGTTGACATGGCAAGGATCTGGACAGGATACCCTCAGGGGAACCAAAAGAGATACCCAGGGAAATGGCCTTCATTTTACCTTCCCCCGCCAGCACTGCTCCAAAGTACACAAATCCCTTGCATTGCCCTCTGGTCACCATCTTCCTTTTAAGATATTTATTCCAGGTACGCTTTTCCAGAGAAAGACTCCTCCAAAACTGATCCTCCTGCAGTATTTCCACTCTATGGTGTCCCATGCTAAAGGAAATTGGTTAAAAAAATTAATGCTGTCTACAATATGATTGTTTGATAATGACTTCACAGGAAATTTACATTTTAAAACAGAAAGCCTAAAATATGTTTGACCTAGGTTAATCCAGAGTGGCAAATCTTTAGTGGAGGAATGTATCAGGCAATGAAGAGTTGATTAGAAGAGGTGTATGTATGCTGTAGACATGTGGCTTACTGGCTACTGCTGGAATCCCTCCATGCATGCGATCCTACTCCACACAGACTTTCTCATCTGTGCAGTGAGTGAGTTAGCACAGTCCTGGTCCTGAAACCAGAGAGTGTGTCATCCCCCCAATAACTGAACTATGGCTCCTGAAGACCCAGTTTAAGAAGATATAAACTCGGAACCTGAGAATAGCTTGATTGTTATCAGAATAAAGTATGTATCTCAACTAAAACCGAATTCAAAAAAAAAAAAAAAAAAGGCAAGAAAATGAAAACGACACCCTATTCTAAGTTAGAACTACTGGTCCGGTTTAGACCCAGCTGCAGAGGGTAGGTTAAGGCTGCTGGTTTCCAGGTCTCTGCTGGTGCCTAGGTGCGTGTGTGTATTTCCTTGAATGAAGCAGCGCCCTGCGCACCTCACTCCGCCTCCCATGGAAGTGGCATTTTCCCTCTTCCCAATGAAAGAGGAAGCCTATTTTAGAAGAAATAGAAAAAGAGAACAAGAGCTCAGGAATTATTTTTTTTATTCCTCACATTTCATAGCCGTGTTATTGTTGTCTCTTAACCTCTCTGCGTCCTATTTTCTGTTTGTAAACCAGATATGGCATTTACTACCGAGCTATCTCCAGGGGCAGCATAAAGATTAATGAGTTGACTGCCAATCTTAGAGCTTGCGGAATGGTGCCACTTCCTGAGAGATTCCTCCAATGGCAGGGAGACTGGGGAAAAGGTCAGGGGGTCGTTTCCATCTGGACCCCACTAAACTGTCTTGCAATTACCTGCTCAGGGTGGAAGAGAAGCCTTAGATATCACTTTTTCAGAGAAGACTCAGAACAGAATGTCAAACCCATATGCTCAGTGGAAACCTGAGACTCTAATCTTGAGAAAGAATCGACTAGAAACAGATTAGCAAATATTTTCACCCTCTGGAAAACGTCCTTTCACTCCTGGTCTGAAGCCGACACACAGCTACTGCCAGGTTCCATGCAGACGGGCTGTGTGCCGGTGAAGGCCCTTCCTCTGCACAACTGGGTCCCTGTTTTGAGGCAAATAATTATGAATGACTCAGGATAATAATACCCCCAGGTTCCATTAGGTCCGGATTTAAATCCTAGTCCTGGTCCTTCCCTTGAAAGATTAAACTGTTAGTGCACATGGACCGACCAGTAAAAAGAAGCACCACACAGAGGATATCAGAAGTGCTCATCCACCGAAGGACAAGGACTAATAGCCTAATAGGAGTTATAACACTTCTATAAGGTTGATCTATAACCGGGGGGATGGAGTTCCTCAAAATTCAGTTAAAGGTGGAACAGTGGTTAGGTCATTCACTCCAAAGGAGCAAGCCACATGCTCCTGGGTTCAAGTCCTGGGTTGGAGGGAAGCAGCCAGTGTGAACAACGAAATAAAAATAAAATAAAGATGCTTCTTCCTCCTCTCTCTTCCTGCCTACCTGCCTACTCACCTTCATTCCTGACTGTACCTTTCCTTTAAAAAAAAAAAATATTTTTAGTTAAAGAGCTTCAAGCCTGGCTCTGTAATCTCTAAGCCTAGCATGTAGGGGCATTATAAAAGGACCTATCTGCTTTTCTCCATAACTTTGTCACTTGCCACACAGGTGAAGCATCCAACATAGAACTGTACAAATATCCTGAAGTTTCCCACAAAGAACACTGAAATGCAAGTCACAAGTGTTGGTGGCTCCTTATTGATTCTGGGAACCTGAAAATGTCATTTAACTTCTCCATAAGACAATTTTCCCTTGGTTCATTGAGGCTGACCCTCCTTCACAAGATAGATGAGGTGAATTGATATCCAGCAAACACTATGAGCATATTAGAAGAAAAAAGTGGAGTAAAGAAAATTCACTAATCTGGAAACAAAAGGAAAGGGAAGAGGGACTTATCCACATTGGTCATAGGTCCTTATTATTAAGTGTATACTGAAGCAAGGTCAGATACCACTTTCAAATATACACAAACATATAGATTATTCAATATGATGCTGATAAATATGAACCAATAAGTAAACTGAAGTAAAGAGCAGAGGGGGCAATATTTATGTAGCCCCGAATTCCTAAGAATTATACTATAACAAATGAATATTTCATTATGCAAGTTTCATTGCTAAGGTAGGTAGTTAGTTTACTAGGGCTCATGTGCAGAGATACACCAGTCCCTGTGCCAGTCTGACTTCTGGCAGAAGAGAATCCGTGGAGAGCTGTGTGCACAAGCTCTTCGGTCCAAGCCACGTGGAAGGCCTGGACAAGGCTAGTGCAGACGGCTACTCTTTAAGAGTTCCTGAGGAGGGTCACTGGCCATGGTAGGAGAGCATCCCACACACTTCACCTCCTATCCCAGGCCCCCTCCCTCCTCCTCGCTCCTTCGCCTGACCCTGAATTATCCCTCCTTGCATACTGTTTGCAAATTATTGTACATGTTAGCAAACTTTTGATGAAAAAGACTTGCCTGGTTGGACAGAAAATGACTCTGAGCATAAATACAACCTGTAAAATGCAGTGTATGCTTTGAAGTGATACTAAAATAGAGGGAGTTTTCCTTTCTTGCAATTGTCCTATCATAACAAAATATGTAATTGGGGAAGGAAAAAAACAGAATATAAAAATATAGGTTCAGCAGTTAGATAAGACAGAAAAACAAACCTTTTATGAACCACCAGTCACTCTCCACTTCCCCAGACACCGTGACTCCCAAAGTCAGGAGACAGCAGCGAGTGGTGGGATGTGCTGTAACCTCGAGTTCCACTTCTAGAAGTTTTCCAGGCAACACAAGAGGCATCTGGAAGAACTCTTAGCTTCCTGGAGAACAAGGAGATGGTTACATTGCATTTTTCTGCAAGTTTTTCCATCTATGTAACAGATTTAATAAAGATTCAGCTTCAAAAGTAGATTCATAACAAACTTCCTGGGGATACCTTTGACACAGGAGAGAGGCATAGTTGGCTCTATGTCCTGATTTTGTAGAACACAGACACAGTCACTGTCCCTTGCCCAGGAAAACTTGAAAACTCGGACAAGATTTTCTTGAGGATCAGTTTCTTCACCACAAGACTATCTCATTTTAGCAAACAAACAAACAAACAAAAAGCAGATAGTTGAAATAACTCATGGCATAGTGTTATGATGGAATATAATTGAGTCAATGAAAATATAAAATCTGTGACATAGGGAACATATTCATGATATATTTCTAAGTTAAATGCACATAATAAAATATTATGCTCATTGTATCTAGCTCTGAAAAAATGAAAAAGTGCACGGGTTTATAACAGAGTAACCAAGAAAAAGAATAACTATCCAAGACTTTGGAAATATGCCAAGTTTGAGTTGCCTTTAATCCTGTCAAAGTCATGCTGGGAAATCACAGTCCAGTGATAAAGGTGGGGGTTTCTCTAAACTGAGGGGACACTCCCACTATTAGTCATCCTGAAAAGTGATTAGTCTTAGAAAAGGAAGTGGTAGGGATGTAGGGGAAGCTTTCTATCCTGCCCAGGCCCAGCAGACACAAACATAACTGTGGAAAAGTTCAGAATAGTTCTTATGGTAGGAGTATACACGTTTGCATTTTATTTATGAAATTTAATTTATATATTCAATTTTAATTGTACTTTCTCTGTACTCTTCTGCTTTATTCATGGATCAAATTAATTCTGCATGACAATCGTATTTATAAGGAATCTCCAAATTAGTTTTAGTAAATGGGAAAAAATATTAGTTACATATTTTAAATAATACCTCCAACTTTTTCCAAATTTGAAACATACACAGTCTTTAGTATTTTTAGTCCAATTTGAACTGGCCACAAAATAATTTTAAATATACATTTAAACTGATTAATAGTGAAGGAAAACTATAATATCAATCCAGAAGAAAAAGAATGGGTACAAATATTATATACTTACAATAAAGTACTTATTTTTCTAACGGTTTTACATACGTAATTTAATCTTCACAATCACCTCATGAGATAAGTTACTTTTACTCTCCCCACTTTTTAGATGAGGAAAATAAGTACAGAGTTAAGTCATGTGCACAGGGACTTACCATGATTTAATGCTACTTCAGTCCTCAAAACACAGTCTCAAAAACAGCCAAGCGCTGGATTCAGAGTTAACTCTAACTCACATAGACCAATCAAGGCCTGGAAAAGGCCTCTCAAGTGTGTGCAAGTTAGTGCCAACGTTAATATATCCGAAAGGAGTCTGTATAAGGGAAGAACTAATGTGCACAGTCAAGAAAGTTTGGAAAGAGTGTGAACCAACCAGGGAAGAGGTTCAACTTCAATCAAGGAAGAAGACTCTTAGGGAATTTCTGAGCCAAAGAACACACATTGTTGGGCTGGGTTCATGCCAGGAGTTAAGAAATAGAGCAGAGTATCGCTAATACCACTCTGGCCCTCGGTTCCTTTTCTCCGGGTAAATCAGAGTGTAGAAGCCCTTATTCACTCTAGGAAGGCTTTGAGTTAGGAAACCTAGTCTCATAACCAGTCCTCAAGACTCAAGAGTATGTAAGAATTTCCTGGGAAACTGTTTAAAAAAAAAAAAAAAAAAAAAAAGCAGATTCCTGAGTTTCATCCCCAGAAATCTCAAGTCCACAGCTCCACCTTAGAGACTATGGGCCTACATTTTTAAAAGGCTTCCTGAGCAGTTAGAGAACCACACTTCAGTGAAACCACACCTATACACTTTCTAGGCACCAAGTATAGAGGCTATTCATAGGACCATTGGGAGGTAAGTGCTCCCACTTGAATATTTTGGGTTTCCTGCCTGCTTACCTTGGTGATTTACTGGAATATACAGTCGTATTCAAGTTGTCGGTGGATCTGGCATAGCAAGGAAATTTACAAGATAGGATGACTGTGGAGGGAAGCAACTAGAGTAGGATACCATGGAACTGGTACCACAGAAGCAGAAGCAGAAAGTCTCACTGTTAAACAGGACAATAGCAATTAAAGTGAATTGGGAGAATAGTAATAGGTGTGAGAGAATAAGATGCTTTGGTCATGGCATCCATTTTCACCAGGAAAGAGATCTGCTTTGAGAGGAGAGTCAACAGGATATTAGTGGGAATTCTAGAGAATTCTGCAACCAAATGAAGGGTGTAGCCATTCCTTAGGTCATCCAGGCTTGTACTTGACCTAAACACAGGTGTTACAGTAGGAAAAATTCTGAATGGTGTTGTCCAAAGCTTTGCACAGGCCTGGGGCCAGTAGGGATGGCATACTTTGCTCTGCTATGTCAGATTTACTGATCCCCACCACGTAAACTACCAAAGTACACTGTCACCTTCATAGGCTTTCCAGCATTCTGCACTATCACTGCCTTAAATGTCTTCTAGATGAGAGTCTAACTCCTCATGCGTAGCATCTACCTACAGCATCTGTATCAGAATCTACCTACTTCCCTGATCGATGTTGCCAGGGACACCAAGTTCTTGGGTTTAAGACTCTCCCGTAGTAAGGTACCACAACTACTCCATGGTATTCTGGATTGGGGATTAGATATCTATAGGAGGTTTCGGCTTCATGGTATGGCAGAGTACAGTTCTAAGAAAGATCCCTTCCCTATGTGTAATAAATTTGTGAGTCCCAGTTACTCAGACAGCAGTAGTCTGATCTCTCAGATCCTGGATGCCAGATTCCCTAAAGGTTGTGCTTCCATGTCTTGACTGCAATCTTAACTGTATCAGTTCCCAACAGGGTGACTGCCCTCAGCTGAAACCAGTGTCTAGGACTATGAGAATACATGGACTAGAGGACTCTGGAGAGTCCTGCTGGGAAAACAGAAGGCCCCTAGCAGCAGTGAACTAATGTTTTCATGAAGTGAATATGATTGAATGGGTGAAGTAATGATTTAGTCTATATTTAAGCAACTCCAACACTGAAGAGGGAAGAGTATGCCTTAACACAATTCAGACTTTATTTTGAGAGAGAAAGGAAGGAAGGGAAAGGAGGAAGAAGCATGTTTATTTCTTTGTTTTATTTTGGGTCCCCAGCCCCTTCTCCTTGGCCTTTACATTGACAACACCCGATCATGTCAGCAACGTAAGTCAAAAGGGTGCACCCTCACTTTCAGACTCTTAAAAAATGATTTCTCGCTTTGAATTAAATCTATCTTTATTTAACTTCCAATCTTTTATCCAGCAAATATTTCTTGGGACCATATCAATTCTACACATTTTTTCATAAGAAGACAGCTGTCATGTCTTTTTTCAATTCCTTTCATCCGTCTTCATCTGGTTACCCAGTTCTGAACATGCTCCAATATGTCTGTGTCTCTTAAAAGTGTAGCACAAAAAGTGCAATAGTGTGGTCTGATGGTTACCAAGAACAATGCGATGATCACTTTGTGATTGATGGTGTGCTTGTTTGTTTGTTTGTTACGGCATTAGAAATGTACTTAGTTAAATTTATTTGCTAAAATCTCACCTCACCCCCTTTTCCGTCTTCCCTCACCTGCTGCTGTGCGGTTGGATTGTGGTCTAAGAGACAACAGTAGATTGTGCTAGGTGTAGGCTATAACACGAAACTTCATCTCATCTTACTAGCTGTGACTTTGAAAGTGAAACTACTATTTAAAATAAAATGTTAGATCAGTTCCCACCTCCTCCGGTCTCAGAAACGTAAATGCTACCTGCAATCCTCTGCTTTTGGATTTTCAGACCGCAGTATTTTATCCCGCTCCTTTTAACCCAGCCTCTACTAATAAAGCCCCGCCCCCAAGAACGGCCTCTTCCTGATCCTGCCCCCCAGCGTCACAGGCGCTCCGCGCCCGCCCCGCCCATTCCTAGCCCGAGGCCGGAAGCCCTGAACGAAACAGCTGATTGGCTGAACGGGACGCAGCTTGATGGCGTCGGGCTAGGGAGCCGCTGTTCCGGCCGTGGCCCGCGGACCAAGGCCTCCTAAGTGAGCCGGCCAGTGGCTCGAGCGTGTTGTGACTTTGGGGTTTGGGACGTGGAGGCACAAGTCCTCCCTACACTTCGCCATGAGTTTCCTAATTGATTCCAGCATCATGATTACCTCCCAGGTGAGCACTGCCATCCAACCCCGGACCTCTCTGCCTCTCTCTCCCGAATCATCCTTTGGGGCCTCAGCAAAGCATACTGTCTCTCTCGGGGTCT
This sequence comes from Solenodon paradoxus, assembly GCA_004363575.1. Taxonomy (NCBI): domain Eukaryota; kingdom Metazoa; phylum Chordata; class Mammalia; order Eulipotyphla; family Solenodontidae; genus Solenodon; species Solenodon paradoxus. Next base: position 350,771 of record RJWH01000738.1, on the reverse strand, counting down.
CGCTTCCACGCGCCAGCCTCATTGACACCCAGACTTCTGGGAGGGCGTGGGCTTTACTGCGTCCGGTTCCCCCGCCCTGTTTGTCTGGAGGCGTCCTGCAGCCATCCGCGCTCCCTCCCCCTGCTCTCCAGGTCGACTTTTGGAAGGAAGGGATCGGGTGGCCTCAGCCCTCTGAGCTGGGGCGGCGAGTAGGGAGCGGTCCCCAAGTTCCCCAAGCGCTGCACTGTGTTGCTGACCCTGGGATTGGAGAAGAGCGGTTCCGGGCGCCGAGAGCGTGACACGCCAATAGGGACTGGCTCCTGGGGTCACGTGGGAGCTTTAGTTGTCAAATCCTGAATCCGGGTGCGAGGAATTTGCAGCCACTTTGACTTCCGAGATCTTCTAACAGTTTTCATTATGTAGCATCTTTATCCTCAGTTGGCTGCCGACGCCTTTCGAATGTTTTTCCGCCCTTTCTTTCTAATTAGCCACCTCCGTTCGTAGACTCAACATACTTACCGATCTTCATGTGAAGCTCTGACGGTACAAATCAAAACGAGACCCAGCTCTGTAGAAGCTCCGTCTAGTGAGCCTCTTGCTTTTACCTTGGTTCATTGAGCTGTTACTCTAATATCATCATAGCATTTCTCATAGCAGTGATTTATTTTTTTGAGATTCTCTTGTTATAACCTAGGTGCAAGCACTCAGTAGGTATTCTCTGGGCAGCCGTTGCTATTAGTAGAAACACAGACTACCTAATTATTGATTTTTTTTCTCCTCCCATTTTTCTAGAAGCTTAAAGTATTTTTTCTTATTTTCCTCCCAGTGACAAGTGTCAGAAACAGTTACTTTGGGGGTTTATAAACTATATCTTTGGTTTTAATACAGTTTTCATATTGCTTCATCCTAATGATTTGTCTTTGCAACAGAGAGCATTGTCTTTGTCTCTTGAAGAACTTTCATTACAATATTTTAGAAAGTGTGAAACAAGGGATATCCTAATGCAATCACTTTCATAATTTTTAAAAATTACCATTCTTTATTTTTTTCATAATTATTGTTTTTATTGACTGCTTAATAGCAAATGTATTGATTTACAAAAATCTGGATGTCAATTAATTCTCTTAAGACTTCCTGTTGACCTTGGTGACAACTCTTTTTAGCCTAGTACCCATTCAAGAAAAATGGCAATATTTAAGTAGCAGTTTTTTTGCTACTTAATTGTGAATAAAAATTAAAATGTCAGTGAGGAAGTAGACATTGTATTGTAGCCTCTAAGTTTTTTAACACAGATTTAATTGACAAGTTGAACCAAGAAAATGACTTTAATCTTTTATGCCTTATAGTCATGTAATTAAGTTTCACCCATGCATTCATATAAAATATTAAACTTCATTCTCAAACCTGCCTTTTACAGATGAGGAAGTAAACCCAAAGAATTCTTTGCCTGGAATGGTCTCTGTCCAAATGTTTATGTGGCCACTTCATTGTCATTTAGGTATCTGTAAAAATGTCTCTTCAGGGAGACTTCACCTAACATTCTACCCACAAAGTAGCCCCCCATTCCAGCCACCTATCTCATTTCCCTGTTCTGTTTTCTTTGCAGCCTCTGTTGCTATTGTTTATTTGTGTATTTGTTAGTTATAAACTCCACAGTCCATATAAAATCCATTATCTTTCTTGTTCTTTGCTGTACTCACCAATATCTAGATCAGTTGCTGGCTTATAGGAGAGGCATAGTAAATATTTAATAATAATTTTGTAAAAAGCACCCCTCTAGAGAGATATGGTTACCTTGGAAACAATCCCCGCCCCCCTCATTTTCTCCATTTTGTATGAACGGAAAGATTTATTTGGAATGAAATCTGAAATCAGAGGTCATCTATTGTATCTGGTCAGCCTCGAACAACTTTTTGGTGTAGATTGCTCACCATATCACAGGATAAAGTTCAAATCCTTAAGATGACCTTTAGGATCCCTTACATTGACATCCTGGTTCTTACTGTTTCAGCCTTGGCGCTCACCATTTTCTCACTTCACTTTATACTCCAGCCTTACTAAGCATCTTTGAGTTCCTTCACCTGGCCATGCCGTCTTACTTCTGGATTCCCAGTGTTTCTGTTCTTTTTCTGGTTCTTTTTCTCATACCCCTCCACCTATTTCTCCTGGCTAGCTCCTATTCAGCCTTTAGATCTCAGCATGGACATCCAAGAAGAATCTCAAGAGTGGACTCGATGTCCCTGTACATGCTTCCATAATGCCCTTTGCTCACTTCCCTTATAAAATCACTCTCACATGGTTTTGCAGTTACTTGTTTATCTCCTCCATAGATTATTAACTCCCTGAGAGCGATGCCCATGTTCTTGTTCACCATTCTATTCCTATGGCTGGGTACCTATTAGGCACTAATAAATATTTTATTAAATGAATCAAGGGATAAGTAAATGATCCAAGAAAGGGATCTTTTTTTCCATTGTCTAGTTAATCTTCATTGTGGGAATCATTTTTGTAAAAGTGACTGTTATCTAACTCATGTTTTTAGCCTATAGTTGTAAGACATATCAATTCCAGAGTATACTCTTAAGTCCCAAGGTTAATTCTCTACTTAAGTAAAAAATTAATTTTCTTTTTAAAATAAACTATGACCTTCCATTTCCCATTATAAAATGTTGAAATTATTTTTTCATCTGCATACCTTTTAGATCTTCTGTAATTTTGCCAGAACTCACATTAATCTTGGTGATCTTAGTGAATTCTCCAGTTACTTTTTTTCATATTAGTTGTATGAAAGTTCACACTTTTTTGTCAATAAAATAATAAAGGTGTATATATATATATATATATATATATATCTGTTTTCTTCCATTTCCCGTCTCTTCATACAGTCTTAACATTTTTGCTTATTTTCTTTTGCTTCTCTGAAGTCCTATTTCCCGGGTGAGGTTAGTGGTCATTATTCTTTTTTATTGTCCACCTCGACCACATGAGCCACTCCCGGTCCTGAATGTCTGACTCCATAATTCATATAAACATGGCCTCTAAATTCTGAATTTAAGTGTCTGTAATGGTTTATAATAACCAGTTTCCTGAGTGGCATAGGAGTATTTTCTCTGAATCTACTTGTCCTTTTCCTTTTCTGTTCAGTCTGGATTTGTACTGCTTTCTCAGACCTCTTGTTTCTTTATATACAGAAGTCTACACTTGGGTCACTGCTATAGTTTGTCCGCTATTAATTTAGGGGCCTGAAGGCTGCTATAAATAATCATACATCTCCGCAGGTAGCCTACACTCTGATTTTATATACACCCTCTGCTCTCATAGTTTCCTTTTCTTGCCTTTAATAAGCTACATGTCCAGTTGCCCCTCACAGTTTCTCTGAGTATTGTTACCTAACGTGCAACAGTACCAAATGAAAACTGAACAGGAGACTTGGGAGAAGGGAACATGTTAATTTATTTTCTGCAGAAAATGGATACAGGAGAGACCGAAGCCTCAAATCCTTGGTCTCCCTGAGTGAAGGCAAGCAGGGCCTTCTGAGGGGGAGTTCAAGCTTGGGAGCGGCATGATAAGGGAGCATGCTCTCAACAGGTGGCCATTTGGTTATCTCCATCTTCAGCAGGAGTGACATCACTCGGGCCAGATCAAGGAGGATGCTGACATGCACTATGTGAGGAGTACGCCAGTCAGTCCTTGGTTTCTCCAGATTTGAGACACCCAGGCACCAACATCCCGGCTCAGTCTAACCTATGAGCTCAATTTGAAATTTAGCAAGACCCAGCAAGAGGAAACAGAAAACAGTAGAATATCAACCCTTTACAGGAGGGAACAGGGGGCAAAATAAAGCTCATTAGTCATACTCTTGGTGGGCTACAAAAGCTTTGTTTTTATCATTAGGGGCTGTAGTTTCAGTATAACTCTCCTCAAAGTCCCCTTTTCCATCATCTTTCTTACTCTTAACAAATGACTTTGCCTCCTGTTCTTCAACAAAATTGAGACCAAAGGTATGGGCTCCTATATCCTAATCTAAGCAGTTATCTCTAACTTCAACCATTCTCTCCCCACAATAAAATGCCTCCTACTCCTGTTAAGGCCTTTCTCTCCATCTGTGCCTTTGACCATGAGGCAGCATATTGTGAAGTGATTGAAAGCTTTGGAGTCAGTTACACATGCTTCATTCAGATTGAGTCCTGATTCTGACACTCCAGCAGATTAACTCGAAATGTCAACTTTCTCTCTGAAATGAGGACAAGCAAATCTACCATCTCAAGAGTTTATGATTTCTTGAGTTACAAAGCCAAGCATCTAGAGTGCCTGGAATATAATAAATGGTCAGTACAGATATTCTCAGATTTTCCAAAGCTTAGGTTTACACCACTTGCTTTTATGAAGAACCTACAACCATACCTCTTTTCATGAATTGAAAAAAATCTGAAGAGGATTTTCTGTTTTTTGAAAATAGCCATCTACCTTTGTTTTGCAGTGAGCAGTTTAGGAGGCAGGCCACACCCCAAGCATTGAGAGAGGCACCACCAATCTCCTTCCCTGGAAACTTCTATATAAAAGCTGTGTATTTATCTTATGCCTGCCTTTCCTATATTAGTGTTATTTTAGGTTTTATGTGTTCTTTGATATGGTTTGGTAGATTATTTTTTGGTTCTGGAAGCACTCAAAATATCTTCCTTATAAATATAGAATGGTAATTGCCTCTTCACTTGACAAAGGTTTCATAGGAACACTCTACTTTCAGATGGGAGGTGTGACTGTAAAGTGTAACTAATAATAATAATAAAGTAATGACACATTCCATCAGTTCCTTCTCATATTGTTTATCCCTTATATTCCTTTCTTCCTTTGAGCCTATAAGCTTTTCCTGTACCTCATATTCTTCTCTAGGCTACTAACATTTCCATTTTTCTCATTCTTTACCTTCCCCAGAGTAATTTGTGCTTATTGTATCTGCTACTTTACCCCCACCTCCATCTACCCTGAACCCACTACAATCTGTTTCCTGCCTCTATCTCACTTTTAAACTGTTTTCCTTAATAATATCATTGACTTCCAAGTGCCCAAATCCTTAATAATGTCATTGACTTCGAAGTGATCAAATCCTTTGAACATTTTTCAGTCTTGGTTTTGTGGTCTCTGTTTTATTTAATACTCCTTTAAAGTCTATTGCCTTGGTTTCAAGACACAACACTCTCCTGGTGTCCTTTTTAATTATTTTTTAAATAATAATTTTATACATTCTTTTGTTTACAATGCTATTTTCACTTTAGGATATTGAAATATCATCTCAGTCTATGAGTATTTCATACTTCACAGGAGTTCTAATGTCCATTATTCTCATTCTCTTCTTCGTGGGTTGGGTGTAGTTGTGTTTTGATTGGTTTCCCTTTTTGTTTTCTTCTTTTCTTTTTCCCTGGAGATGTATTTTGAGGTTACCTTGAGGTTAGCATTAAGAATTTTATGTTTGTTTCCTATTTTTATATGAAACAGATTAGTCTTACATTCATTCTAACCATCCATATTTTTATTCACCTTTCCTCCTCCCCATATTATAGGTTTCCTGTCTGTTTTTAAGTGGGATTTCTTGACACTTCATAGAGTATCTTTCAGTATTTTTTGTAGAGCTAGTTTTAGGTGATGAATTCCTTTAACTTTTGCTTATCCAAAAAGCTTTTTATCACTCCTTCAGTTCTGAGTGATAATCTCACAGGGTATAATATCCTAGGTTGAAAATCCTTTTCTTTCATCACTTTGAATATATCATGTCATCCCCTTCTGGCCTGTAGAGTTTCAGTGGAGAAATTCACTGACAATCGTGTGTGACCTGCTTTGTGTGTGACTCGTTTTTCTCCAGCTGCTTTTTAGATTCTTTATCTCATATTTTTGACATTTTGATGACAATGTGTATAGGTGTAGGTCTGTCTGGGTTTCATTTATTAAGAACTCCTTGAGTTTCCTGAATCTGGAGGCTTAGTTCTTCATTCCTCAGGTTAGGGAAGTTCTTAACTATTATTTCTTCAAATGCAATTTCTGCTTCCTTTTCTCTATCCTCTCCTTCTAGGACCCGTATCATGTGAATGTTGTACCTTTTGATGGTACCCCATAGGTTGCAAATGTCTTTATTTCTTTGCATTGTTTTCTCTCTTTGCTGGTCTGCCTGTGTGCTTTCTCATGCCCTATCCTCTAGCTCACTGATTCCATTGGAGGCTTCATCCATCCTACTCTTGAGTCCATCTATTAAGTTCTTTTTTATTTATTTATTTAATTATAATAATTTATTCTACACATTAAAATAAACTTTAATTTAGGTTCCCCATTCATCTCATATATGTCAACACACTGTGTCCTTTACCAAATCACCAAGTATTCTTCACCATTGTCCAGTGGGCTTCCCCACCATTTGCACCACTCACCCCCATCCCATTGCCTGTTGGTAACCTCTGTTCTGTTGCAAGTGTCCAAGGGTTTGGTTTTATTTTATCTGTTCCTTTGTTTTGTCTATTCACGTTCCACCTATAAATGAGGTCATCTGGTATCCATCTTTCTTCTTTTGACTTGTTTCACTTTTCATAAACCTTTCTGGATCCATCCATGTTGATTCAAAAGACAGGATTTCATCTCTTCTAAGGGCTGTGTAGTGTTCCATTGTACATATGTACCACATCTTCTTTATCCATTCATCTGACATTGGGCACTCAGGTAGTTTCCAGTTCTCAGCTGTGGTGAATAGGGCTGCAGTAAACATGGGGGTGCATAAACATCTGCAAATGAATGTCCTTGTATCTTTCGGGTAAATACCCAGAAGTGGGATGGCCAGATTATATGGGACTTTAATCTTCAACTTTTTTGAGGAATCTCCACCCTGTTTTCCATAGGACTTGCACAAATTTGCACTCCCATTAACAGTGTAAAAGTGTTCCCTTTTCTCTACATCCCCGCCAACATTTGTTGTTTGCAGACTTTTGAATAATAGCCTGTCTGTCAAGTGTAAGGTGATAGCTCATTGTTTTAATTTGCATTTCCGTGATAACCAGCAAGTAGGAACTTCTTTTCTTGGGCCTATTGACCATCTGTATATTCTCTTCAGAAAAAATGTCTCTCCAATTCCCTTTCCCATTTTTTGATTGGTTTGCCTGTTTTTCTGTTACTGAATTTTATAAGTTCTTTATATATTTTGAATATTAAGCCCTTGTCACAAATATGAAATGTGAGTATGTTCTCCCAGCCAGTAGATTGTTTTCTGGTTTTGGCGATTTGTTTTTGCTATGAAGAAGCTTTTTAGTTCTGTTGAGTTCTTTATGTCAGCTATCATGTTCTTCATTTCTTTGATATCTTGCTTCATTTCTTCTCTTTTTTGTTGTTCTTTCTCTTTATTTTCTTGTTTTCATGAGTATGTGTATCACTATTGTCCTAAATTCATCTTCAGATAGTTTGCACATGTCTGTCATATTCAGATTTTTCCCTGGGGTTTTAATCGCATCCATCATTTCATGTATAGTGTGTGTATGTGTGTGTGTGTGTGTGTGTGTGTGTGTGTGTGTATATTTCTGCATCTTTGTTCTGTTTGGCATTCTGTTTATGTTTCTGTGGGTTAGATTTCCCTGCAGTGATGACATTGTGTAGGGTTTCAGCTTACACCAGAGAAGCCTGCATCTTGGTTTAAACTCTGGGAATTCTTGACATGTATGGTATCACCATTGGTTGAATTTGTTCATGTTCTTGGGTGGATCCTGCACTGGAACCTGAAAGTCCAGCCTATAGGGTTGGAGTTTGTGTAAGGGATGCAGAGCCTCCCCGAGTGTCCCAGCTCTGAACAGTAATGGCCACTTTGTCACTGGCCTCTAATCAGCAAATCAGGCTGCAGTTCCACCCCATCCACTGGTTGACACTGTGGGTAGCCTTAAAGGTTCCTTCCTTCTGGGACTGTCTTCTTCCTTTAAGCCTGGGGGTGGAATTTCTGGTACATGGGTCCTTCAGCTCTGGAGCAATATGGGAGGGGTTGGGGATTGGGGAGTCCCCTAGCTGCCTTTCTGTTATGGTGGTGCCCTGTCTAATTTTCCTTGGAGTAGGGGTAGCTCCTGCTCAACCACTGGGGCACTGGTCCTCTTGCCTTGCTCCATTACTCCCCACCCCCAGCTCTGTCTGTGTCCCAGTCCTACTGGCGGGCTCCCTACTGCTCTCAGAGTGACTCCTCAGAGCCTCAGTTCTTCTAGCAGTTCCACCCACTCCACCGTTCCCCCAGACCCCCATCCCAAGCTGAGAATCCCAAATCCACAATGGTGGTGATGACTTCCACTGTACTGTGTCTTCAGCCCCCAGACCAGCTCTCCAAGCTGTATGTTTCTGAAGAACAAGTGATTTCTAGTTGTTCTGTGGAGAGGGGATACAATACATCCTACCAGGTTGTCACCTTGGCCACCGCCTTATGGTGTCTTTTATTTCTCTGACCATTTCTTCTTTCTTCTTCTTGGTTTTTTCCTGTTTCTGTTATCTAGTATTTTCTTTCTGGTATGTTGCTCTCTTCACTCTACATACTATTCCTGAGTAATCTCATAGACTTTGGTGACTTCATTTCTTAGGTGTCTCTCAGATCTGTCAACATCATCTTTTATTCAAATGCTTGATGAATATATTGACCTGTTTGACTGAAGCCTTTGTGTGTGTGAAAAATACATATAATCCCAAAATTTGCACAGGATCTCAAGTTGCTACCCTAAATGAAACCCTCCTTTGAGAGTATTCTCTTCTCGCTAAAATCTGGCCTAACTCCCTACAAATTGGTTTGGTCTCCCTCTTTCATATTCTTTTACAATATCATGTCCATATCTCTGTCACATGTTCCATATTACATTATAATTTAGTGTCTTTACCACTATACCTCGATCTCCCTGAGGGCAAGTGACTAACTTACTTATCTTTGTATCCTCAGCACCTAGCATAGCATGTAGAAGTTATTACCAAAAAATTGATGTTGAGTGTTCCTAAAGAAAATCATCTTTCCCTGTAGACCATTTATCTGTCAGCAAACATTTATGGAGAGCCTGCCCTGTGCCTGCGTTTTTTCAGGTGCTGAGAATACAAAGATAAACAAGATAAGCATAGTCCTTGGCCTCACAGTGCTTGGATAAGGGAAGTGCAGGGTAGAATAACCCTATGTATGTCGTAGAAAGAGCAACTAACTTACCTTTATTTGGAGAGTCAGAGAAAGCCTTCTAGAAATATAATAATTAAAAATGTAGGTTAAGTCCCTAACAGAACTGGAAAGAAGTTTCTGTCGGAGGACAACATCTGCAGAGATCTTGATGTGAAAAAAGATCTATTGTGTCTATAAGAATCAAAGACAGTTCTATGTGGCTGAAAATAGGAGTACAGTAAGTAGAAAGGACGTGACAAGAGGCTAGAGGGGTCTATGCTAAACCATGCTCAAGGCTTTACCCTTGCCCCACCTCACTCCTAAAGTCAGTGGGAGGACATACAAAGAACTTTATTCTTAAAATTCCTAACCAACATATGAAGAAAGGAAGAGTTGTGTCAGAGTGTGTGTATGTGTGTAGAGAGAGAAAATTTATGTGTGTGTGTGTGTGTGTGTGTTAAAGGAAAGGTACAGGCAGGAATGAAAGGAATGAAGGCCAGTAGACAGGCAGGAAGAGAAAGGAGGAAGACACATTATATTTATTTAGTTGTTCAGCTTGGTTGTTCCCTTTGGCCCTGGGTCTTGAAATGGAGATCTTGAGATGCATATGGAATATGCCCCGTGGACTAAATCACTAGACCAGCAGGGCACACCTGAAGGAATGTTTTATTTACCAGTGAAAAACAAACCAGCTTTTAAAACATCAAGAGACCTGTCATGTGGCTGCTGTCTTTGATGCCAACTTGAACCAAAACCGACAAAAGTAAAATCCTACAGTCTCTTGACTTTAAACTGAAATGGAAACCACTTTCTATGTATTAGGTGAATGGTAAAGAACTGAGAAAACTCCATGAGGAACATACATAAATACCATCAATTTTTCTACTTGTTTTTTAACTCCTTTCCCTTGAAATTTGTTTTTTAAATACTTGCAAATTAATGATATTTAAATTTTGCCAGCTTCTTTGCTCAAAAAATGATTATTATAAAATTGCAGGAAAAACTTTAATTTTGGTCTCACTTAAAACACATTCTAAAGCAGATAATTTAGAAAATTGAAGACCATTTCAGCATCTACTCCTAAGACTGAGAACTTTAATAAGTAGATCTTATGTGAGTGAATCTCATCTTTAATCTCTGAAATAACTATCTAGTTAGAAGGTTATCATAAAATAGTCTATATGAGGTGTTTGCTAAAAGTTTATGCATATTGCCATCTGCCTTCTTTTTCCTCCAGATACTTTTCTTTGGATTTGGGTGGCTTTTCTTCATGCGCCAGCTGTTTAAGGACTATGAGGTAAGAAGAGATCCTTTGGGTTATACTAATAATGTATTAATTTAGTTTGTTTTTAACATGGGCAAGAAAAATGCCTTTATTGAAGAAAGATCGTGTTTACTTCCAAGATAGAAAGTTTTTGTCAAATGAGAATTCTTAAGTTGGAGAATATGATCAGCTTAGTTGATTTTTAAAAGACAGTTAGGGAGGGGAAGTCATGTACAACCCACAAACTAGAAGCAAAAAATGTCATACTTTAGTCATAGCTATATACACACCAATAGCTTTGAGAGATAATTTAATTTCTAATGTCTCATAAATGTACCTGTTCATTTGGGTAGCTGGCCTTCAATGTTAATTACCAATCTTACATCCTAAGTTAATACCGAAATCCTAAGACTTCTCTGGTTCTTATCTTACACCTTAAATTCAGAAAAACATTAGCTTAGCTTGCACATTTCCTAATTAATCCTCATTTAGTAATAAGTATAATGGTTACTTTTGGGTCATTTCGAGGGTGTTCTCCTTTAGGCTTCCTCAGGGAGTTTGAGTTGTTGTCTGAAAGCCCATTATTCGAGAGATTCTCTTCTGCTCAGTACTTGAAGTTCTCCTGGGAGTGGGGGCTTCCAGAACTGGTCTAAGCCCTGCGAAGTGTTGAAGAATCCTTTTATGTATCTGTCACTTTTTTTGTCAATGCACATTAGGAATTCTAAGTGCTACTTCTGGCTCTGTCACTTCATCTTCTTTTGCCTTAAATTCTCCTTCCATGAAAGGATGAGGTCAGAGTGATCTATGATTCAGAAGCATGACTGACTTTCATCTGTTTAGCTCCAGGCAGTGACCGCTGTAGCCCTGTTTCTGGTGACTTGGGAATTTCTTCAAGATGAGTTCTCTGACTAACCAGAGATTATCAACAAGGTATTTCAACCAAGGACATGACTTGTAGTCTCTTTGACTTTTAACAGGTGCGTCAGTATGTTGTGCAGGTAATCTTCTCTGTGACTTTCGCGTTTTCTTGCACCATGTTTGAGCTCATCATCTTTGAAATCTTAGGAGTACTGAATAGCAGGTGAGTAAGCATACTAATTAACTCTCCTCTTGAAAAGACCTCGGGTACTTCCTTTACAGTGGAAAACTTACCTGGATCCCATAGCTGAAAAAGAAAGTTAGTTTAGTCTCAGTAACTGTAATAATCACAGCAAATATGGATCCTAGACACCTAGTAATTGGTTTGACAAAGATTGTGAAATAGCAGGGAGAAGTCTGACCTTTGTTCTTAATTGCTAATTGAGAATGAGTCTGTGAATGCCTAGATCCCAGACTTCTTTCCTAGAAGCTTGTTTTTCTCAGCTGCTTTCTGACTGAATCCTTGTAATGACCCTTCACATACTGTTCTGCTGATGGACAGATCTCTACTTGAATATAATCAAAATTCTCTAGAGCTAGTTAAAGGCTTCTCTGAAATCTGAACTCCATTTCTTGCTATTACCTTTGTTGATCTCATAGGCCTGGTAAAGACTGCTTGAACTTAGAGTGTTCGTTAGTATTTTTCCAAAGCAACAGCTCCTATCCCCTCCACATAACAGACTTGTTCGTGTACTACACCATTTATCCAAAAGACTGCTTGTTTGTTGAACTGCAAGCTTAAGGTTATTTAGGCCAGTGTTTGTATGTCGAGTACATAAGTTATTCTCTACATACTTGCACTTTTTTTATCAATACATGGGAAAAATCTTTTAACAATAAAGTGACATTTGCCTTTTTTGTCAGAAAACAGTACTGAGCTACTTTGTGTCACTCATATACCTCTGACACTTGAGCCTTATAGAGACAGTATTCTCATTCCTTTTTTAAGAATAGGAGTTGATTATCATGGTCTCTTAGCAGATAAATTAAGAACTTGTAGTATGGTAAAACAGGAATATTATCATCCTCTTTTTTTATTTTTAAAAGAAAGGTGCAGGCAGGAAGAGAAAGGAGGAGGAAGAAAGCATCTTTATTTTATTTTTATTTTAGTTGTTCACACTGGTTGTTTCCAGACCTGGGACTCAAACCAGGGATATATGGCTTGCTCCTTTGGAGGCGATTGACCTAACCACTGTTCCATCAGGGTGTGCTACATCTCTTACTTTTAAATTTGTTTTTTAACAACCAAAATGTGTTTTGAATGAGCTAGATATAGATAACTAAGCAGATGAATAACAGATGAATAAGCAAGTGTTATTAAATTTAAACTAGTTTTTAAATTTTATTATTACAAATTGGAAGTTTCACTGCTATCTATGCTGAAGTCAGCAAACTCTTTTTCTGTAAAGGACCATATAATAAATCCTGCTTTTATTGCAACAATTCACCTCTACTGTTATAAGGCAAAAGCAACCATAGGCAATATGTAAACTAATGGGTATGGCTGTGTTTCAGTAAACTTCATTTATAAAAACAGATGACCAACAGGCCACAGTTTGCTGACCACTCTGTTAATCCCTTATTTATAACTGCTTAGAAATGATTTTGGCTCAGGTTTTCTAATACCAAAATTATTATGGGTAGATGATGTCTTAATTTTTAATTCATTTATAATAGTCCCATATAGTAAGACACATCACTCAGTTACTTTGATGTATATTTCTTAAATAATCTGTCTGCTGCATAACAGAAATATGGCCTTTGCCCTTGATCTTGTATTTTACCTGTGCCTTGACTGCATTCAGAATAATTTCTGAGGGAGAATCTTGACCTTGAGCAAGTGGTTTGGTTTGGTTTGGTTTTTCCTTAGAGAGGAAGGAAAGAAGGGTAAGGAGGAAGAAGCATTAAAGGAAGGAAGGAAGAGGAGGAAGAAGCATCTTTATTTAATTATTTATTTTTGGTTTTTCATCTTGGCCTCCTCTTGAAGCTGGGTCCTTGGGCTTTACGTGCTTCTCACACCGATGTATCATGGTCTCATTAACCAACATGGGTATGCCCACAAGAATGTTACTTTGACTTACCTTTGAACAGAAATGGTATAGCCCCCTGTTCAAATATATAAGCTTGTTAGGATCCTTAATTATATCAAGAGAAAAATCACTTTACCTTCATCTTAAAAGACAGTGAAATCCATGGTTCACTTTTTAATTGGCAATATGCATTAAGCTTATAGTTATGCTACCTTTCAATATCATTCAGAAGCTTAGCTGAAATAATAAGTATGATTGCCTAGAGGATGTGCCACTTGTTTGTTTTTCTAGATGCTTTAAAGTGGGTTAATCTAGATAAGCAAAAAGCTGTCAGTATATCAAAACTAAATGGTATTGGCTCTCATGTAGCCTTTACTGACTAGCTCTTTTTTTTATAATTCTTGCCATCTGTACTAAGGGGAAAACAAGAAGAAACAGCCCTCCTAAACCTTGATGTTTGTCTTGAAAAGATGTTGTTAAGGACATTGTTTATTTCCCTCACATTTTATATTTTATGAAATCTTTGGAGAAATTTCATTATGGTATTGGTTATAATTCAGTAGTAATAAAGCAATTCTTTTAAGCAATTGGTTTGTTTTTCTTTCAGACTATGATTTATCTAACTTATCATATCTATTCACTTCACTGTCTATCAGGGTTCATATAACAGAAAGAATAATTTACTGTGTTTTAAGGAAGATAGCAATTGATCACAAGATATTAGGGAATTCACAGAACTTTCAGGAGAGCAGGACTATCAGGCTTAAATGCTACATAGTGAAATTTTCTATTTCATATTAACCTTTAGAAAACTTAAAACTGAATTTATGTCCCACCCATACTTTGTAATGTGCATTTTCATTATAATAATCAAGCCTGACCTAACTTTACCTTTATCATTGTATTTCCTTATAGTTTATTTCATCTTCCTATAGTTTGTATATCCCCATAAGCCACTTAGCTTCTTTTGAAACAAGGCCTAAGTAAGCTTAAAATAAGTAAATACAAAGGACATCATCAAGAAGGACAGATAGCCTAAGACTCCTAAGAAAAGGAGAAAATTTTTATAAACATATATGATAAGGGACTTATATCTAGAATACATAAAAACTCTTATACCTCCATAATAAAAAGATAAATAATGCAACAGAAAAATAAAGACCTGAATAGGCATTTCTCTACTAAGATATACAAATGGCCTATAAGCACATGAAAATATGCCCAGTATCATTAGCCATCAAGGAAATACAAATCAAAACCAAACGAGGATAGTGTCTAGTGAGATACCCACTAAGGTGGCTATAATCAAAAAGACAATAACAGGATGTGCCCTGGTGGCCTAGTGGTCTAGTACACCTGCAGCAGTCCCACATGCTAGAGCTGGGGGAACAACAGTGTGAAGAACTAAGTAAAAAGAAAGTGCTTCTTCCACCTCTCTTTTCCTGCCTACCTGCCTATTCGCCTTCATTCTTGCCTGCACCTTTAAAAATAAAAAATAAAGGCAATCAAGTGTTGATTAGGCTGTGGAGAAATTATTCTCACTGCTAGTGAGAATATGCAATGGTGCAGTCGTTTTGAAAAGCTGGCAGTTTTTGAATTTAAAGTTATATGATCCAACAATTCCATACCTCAGTTTATACCTACAGAGATATTAAAGCATATGTCCACATGAAAACTTGCACACCGATGTTCATTGCATTGCTGTTTTCAGTGCTAAATAGATGCTACAACATGGATGAACTTTGAAAACATTAGGCTAAGTGAAAGAAGCCAGTCATAAATATTATTATTTATTAATAGTGTATTACATATTATTCCATTTATATAAAATGTACAGAAAAGGCAAACCTGTAGAGAGAGACAGTATATATTGAAAGTTGGAAGCAAAGAGGAGTGACTGTTATGGGTACACGCTTTGGTTATAGAGTAATGAGAATGTTCTTAAATTGATTGTGGTGATAGTCGCACAACTCTGAATATACTAACAATCACTGAAATTCTTAGGAGGTTAAGGTGGTGGGGTTTTTGTTTTTATTTGTTCTATAACAGTCTAGATAGCAATAGCCTAGTTGATATATTCAGTATTGAATTCCTAGTGATATTCTTTGTTATTTATTTCAGCTCCCGTTATTTTCATTGGAAAATGAACTTATGTGTGATTCTGCTGATCCTGGTATTCATGGTACCTTTTTACATTGGCTATTTTATTGTGAGCAACATTCGACTATGTGAGTATTTTACCCTCTCGTGTCAGCACATAGGTTGAGATGAGTATTCTTGGAATTTGCGGCTGCAGAGAACTTCGCTTCTACATTGCCTTCAGTAGCTACGATTGTTAGAGATAGCCTCACACACAACATCTTGAAAGGTTAGCGTAAAATCAATAATGAGTGACTGATTAGGTTATTTGTCCTGCCGCAGCTTTCCTTCTGTTTCTGCTGTAATGTCTCCCTTTAACTCAATGAACATCTTCATTTCAGTCAGCTTTCTCTTATGGTAGGAAGAAAAGTTGTATTATTCTATCACTCGTTTGCCAAGTGAACCAGGTGGACAAATAGCAGTTAGCCTGATTCCGTATCTCTAAGGAAAGCAAGCTCTTGAAGATGTACCTATTTAACCTTACAGTTTTGTCTTCTCTTTCTTAGTGCATAAACAACGGCTGCTGTTTTCCTGTCTCTTATGGTTGACCTTTATGTATTTCTTCTGGAAATTAGGAGATCCATTTCCCATTCTCAGCCCAAAACATGGTGAGTATATATGTCTTAGGGAAGGAGAAAGGATTGTTTATAATTTTCTAATTTTGAAAAAAAATAATAATTTTTTAAACTCCTGATTATGGGAAATATATAGCAAGTCATTTATCTAAAATGTGTCTGGCTTTGAACTGAATTACATATATATATAAATATATGTATATGTATGTATGTATGTATGTATGTATCTTTAATAGTTTAGTCTCTACTGGCCCATCTGAAATAAATATAGTGACACTTTCATACTGGAGCTGTTAAAAAGAACGATACATCCATTTATTTCACTATCCTGCCGAATCTGTCGGGGTTCTTATAGAAGAAACAGAATCTACTCTCGTTTGAAGCAGTGATTGGTCATAGGGCAAACAGGGAGTTTATAGAATTTCTAGGAAAGTGGAACATCAAGCTTAAATGCTCCATAGTGAAGAAAAACACCCAACTAGATCACAGCGCTGAGCTGGAAAATCCCCGGCGCCACTCTCAGGAGGCCTGAGAAAGTGCTCTTGGTGCCCCACACCCGCAGTGCAGGAAGGCGCTACACGAGCACTGGAGTGATCACTGCCTGGACCTGCCATGCACTCTTCTGTGTGAGCTCGTTTGCGGTGGCTGGGCTTTGTGGGGAAGAGAGGTGGTAAGACTCCTGCAGGAGGGTTAAAGGGAATGTGCAATTTTTAAAGCCATATTCAACCTCAGAGAGATGTTTTAAGTCAACAATAACTGTTTTGAAATTTCAACTGCATTAAAGAACAACAGCAGCAACAAAGTTTAAGAAATACCAACCTACCTAAAACATTTAAACTTAGCTTGGTGTACTGCCGCTCTTCCTCTGTGTGCCTGCTCTTCAGTCCTACCAATTACGTTAAGTTGTTAGAGCTTTTCTAGTAACCTGGACCCTTATCTGCCTCATCTACCTAGAAAATGCCTGTTTATTCAACTCTTGTCAATTCCTCTAAAAAGATTTGCCTGCCCATTGTTAGGAGATATCATTTGCTCTTTCTTCGTTGTACTTACATCACTTATCAAACATATTTCATTCTTACTTCCTCATCAGCTTGTGAGCTCCCTGAGGTCAGAAACTATGTCTTAATTTATCTTATAATCCTAGTACCTAGCATAGGACCTCATACATAGTCGATGTTTAATACCTGCTTATTGAATCAGTGAATTAAAAATCAAAACAAAAACTTAAGTTTTTCCATGGTAGTAGATGCATTCAAGAATGAAACATTCTGGATGGAAAGTTAGGGTTTGCTAATCTTGTCAGCATACCCATGTCAGTATATGGAACGATTTGGAGTAGTGAGGCCCTAATACTATAGCTCTCTTAGAAACTATTTCAAATAACTCCACAGAGAGACAAATGTATTTGTGACATTCGAAATGGGAACAGAGTTTTACAGGGACCCCAGGGCAACTTCACCAAGATAGTACAAGCTCACGTGAGTCAGAAGATGTGTCCAATGGCGCCCCCTGGTGATCCGGTGCTAAATCAGCAGCTTGGTCATGGACTATGTAAAGCCCAAGAACCTGGATTCTCATCCCAGGCCCTGGGGAAACAACCAAAAAAAAATTGAATGCTTCCTCCTCCTTTCCTTCTTTCCTTCCTTAAAAATACTTATTTCTCTTCTCTCTTCCCTCCTCTCTTAAAAAAAAAAAATGACATGCTTTTCCCCAGTTTTTTCCTGCAGTCAGCTCACATGACCAGCACAGCTAGACCACATCCAAGTGGAGATGAAGACAGTCACATCTATTGTACCTTCATCCATCCTTTTTTATCAATTCTATGAGAACATCCTAAAGAAGACATGGAAGGGAAGAGCTAGGAGGATAGTTCCATTTTTGTCTGTCATTTGTACTCCAGTAAATAAGCATTCTGGGTTTTATGTCTGAATGTTCAGATGTCTAATTTATTTGACCCTCTGAAAGAAGTAAATGGAAAGAATCAAAAAGTTAAAAAGTTTAGACAATGAGAATTAGACAGGCTTACAGTGCCTTCTTAGAGCTTTTCCAAAACTTTCCCAGCAACAGATAAGGTTTATTGCTGTGGAGACCACACAAAACCTATTAAAGACCTATAATGAAAAATTTTCTTAAAAAAAATGCTTTTGCGGTACCTGAATCAAGGAAGGGTGGAAGGCATTCTATAGTAGGAAAAAGTAAGAGAGACTTAGAAAGTGTATGAAACTAGAAGAATCTGTGAGCAAAGGGCAGTGGTTAGATGGTCGCTTTATCCATGTGACTTGCCATTTATTAGCTGGAAAACAGGATAATAATTGACTTTTACTTCAGAGAAATGCTGAAACTAAGTAGATAGTATCTACAAAATACTTTAAACCAGAAAAAAATTTTAGGAAAGGACTTCATCTTAAAGGGAATAAAAATAGAGGAGGCATTTTCCAGTTTTTAGTAACCTTGGGTTTTTTACATTATTGGGTGATAATCATGTACCCACAGTCAACTAGCATTTGTCAAACACTGTCCATGTGCCAGGAAGCAAGGGACACAAAAATCCCTAAGACAGAATTCCTTCCCATAAAGAGGATGCAAATTCATGAGCTTTGTAGAAAGTAGGCGCAACAGAATTTGGGTGAAGATTTATTCATTTATTTAAAATTCCACAAGTGTTTATTTATTGGACATCTAGTTTATATTAAATGCTACAAATATAAATGTGAACAAAAAGAAATTTAGTTTCTACCTTCTTTTAACTTCTGATAGGAAGAACTGAACAGTAGAGGTAAATGTGTAAAACAGTAGAGAGGTAAAACAGTAGAGAATTGCCAGTTGTGACTCTTGTCACCAAAGAGCAAACAGGTTGCTATAATACAGGAAAGGATATGAAATTTAATGCAAGTGATTAGAGTCAGCATTTCTAAGAGAATGGTATTTAAACTGAGATTTAGAGGACAGAGAGAGGTAAACCCAGTAAGAAGGTACAGGAGACATCAGGACATTGTTGAATACAGCTCCTTGTTGTATTCAAGGGACAGTGAGAGACAGAATGGAGACTGTAATACAGGTTGTTTGGTTTTTTTTTATGTCATTGATTAGGTAATTAGAGATGTTGTTTTCTAAGATAGGTAATGTAAAAGGAAGATAATTTCAGCTTAGGAGTATATTGATTTTGAATTACCTACACAGGCACGTGATGGTCAGTTGACAGCTGGATGCATAAGTCAGGAACTTAGGAGAAAGGTATGGATCTATCAATCCTCATGGGGTGATTCCAAGAATCTAAACCTCAAATATAGTCAGCTAAATGCCATTAGATGAATCTGGGTAGATAGGTGAGATCACCCAAGGTAAATTCATAGACTTCATGAGAGAATTCTGGCCCATGCAGAGCAAAAAATAGCAACTAGAAAAAGTAAACAGGAAAATGGTGGTATGGAAGCCAAGAAAGGAAAAATAATTTTAAATAGGAATGATTCAATAAAAGATCAAGGAAAACACACCTGGCAAATGTCATTGAATTTTGCAACAAGAAGAAAATCCATGACCATGTGATAGTAATGGTTTAAGATCCCAGACTCTGGAGTTGGACCACATGGATTTAAACCCTGACTGCTTTTCCTGTGTAACCTTGACTAAAAGTTACTTAACATCTCTGTACCTCTGTTTCCTCATCCTTGCAATGAGGTTTTCAATAATAGCTCCCTCACTGGGAGGATTGTTGAGGGTTGAGTGAATCAATACATGCAGAATGCTTAGAACAGTTCCCAGTGCATGAGAGGTGCTGGGTGAATGCTGCCTGTCATGTTGCCATCACAGTTCTTAGTGGGAGCAGTTTCATTCCATCTAGAACGGGATGAGAGCTGAATTGCTGTAGTTGAGGAATAAACTGGAGGTGAGGAAGAGATGACAGTAAGTGTAAACGTCTTTCCAGAGTCTGACTGTGAAGGGGGAAATAGAGGAGATTGGTAACTAGAAGTTACCAGATGGGCCTGGAAGCATATGGACTAGAAGGAAAATTAATAGACTAATAGATTTTATATATATTATAGAAATAAACATTAATAATTAAAATTTGGCTTATGTAAATTATGTGTAATGGTTGATGTTCTCTGCCTTGTTTCCTTTTGCAGTGCAGATGCACGCCATTTAATTGTGTCACTTAGCATTAATGCACTTTGATATTTGCAGGGATCTTGTCCATAGAGCAGCTCATCAGCCGGGTAGGTGTGATTGGAGTGACTCTCATGGCACTTCTCTCGGGATTTGGTGCTGTCAACTGCCCGTACACTTACATGTCCTACTTCCTCAGGTAGGAACTGGGTTTCTTTTTATTTCCCCGTTGCTTTTTGAAGACATCTCATAGCATCCTACCATCAATAATGCTTCAACACATATCTTCAACACTGCTTTTTTATTCTTTTCCCTCTGCTTACAGGCAACGGCCTAGGAGGTTTTCTAAATAATATTCTTGACACTTGCATTGCCTTCCATTATTATTTGTCCTACATTTATTTTTAAAACAGCAATTTCAATCTGACCCTCTCTAACTCTCACTTCACCCCCACGTCTTAACGGCACATTTCTAGTGGACAACAAATCGGTTTCTCTGATAAGTAGTGCAGTAAAAGACAATGCCAAGTTAAAAGTGTGCTTACTACACACATGTCCTACATGTCTCTGGATCAAAGCTAAGAAAGATTGTAAGAGCTCGTTACCTTCCACTGCCCTGTGAGCTGAGAAGTACTAGCTATAAAAAATGACAAACAAAAGCATTTTTACTTAGTTTAGTGGTTTTAATGTTCTTTAGAAAATTTAGAAATTAAAAGATAGGTCTTTGAATTACTGGGTGATAATTGAGGTTTGTAGGTTCCTCCAGCTGCCTTCTATTATGCCAACAGGTGATGAAACCTCAGAATGTTGCTAACAGTTTGCTTATTACAGGAATGTGACTGACACAGATATTCTAGCCCTGGAACGGCGTCTGCTCCAAACCATAGACATGATCATAAGCAAAAAGAAAAGGTAAGATGTCAGCACATTAACAAACAATAGTTATAAGTGGTGATGAATCAATTCTTTTGTTGCTATCAAACAAACTTGTACTCTGAATTCAATTTCTTTTTTTTTTTTTTAAAGGAAAGGTGCAGGCAAGCAGGCAGGAGGAAAGAGGAGGAGGAAGCACTTTATTTTTATTTAGTTCACACTGGTTATTTCCCACGGCCGTGGGTCTTGAACCTGGGACCCTGGGATGTATGTGGGACTGTTCCCAGGTCTATTAGACTGCTAGGCCACTCAGGCACACTCTCTGTTAGAATTTCTAACAAGAATGTTTGACTATGAATTGGTGCTGACAGAATTTCATCTAAACATTGCTATTTTTACATCAAGGTACCATCAAGACTTAGTGTATCCTTGTGTGAAAGAAAATTTTCAAAGTAGCGTTTCTAGATAACTGGATCACAATGTAGCACTGAATGAGGTTTGTAATATTTGGAAAGCATTCATCAAAAGCACAGTTTAGAAAGCATGAACTTGCTGGTTTAGTCATCAAAGCCTGTCAGCTTTTTTCCAGTTGAAAGAACTAAGTGATCTGCTATCTTGTGTGTTTTTTCTGTTGACGTAGAAAGTGACATTTCTGTTTTGGTAATCTGTGATATAGCTGAAATATAGTCCTGGTTTACGAACAGTATTAAAACAATTCTGAAATTGGTTTTGTAAAATTTAGAAAATACAGCTATACAACTACATGATGGTATAATGAAAAGAACTTAAACTAGAAAATCACTTTACTTCAAACTTGTTAGTTATCTTGAATAAATTCTAGGCTGTTTCAGTTTCCTCATTTGCAAAATGACAGAGTTGATTAAAGGGTCTGTGGTCCCTTTCCACCCACAAATATTGAATTTGTGGTTTTTTATACAGCTTCTGACATAAAAATAGGGAGAACAATATGACATGTAAAATTAAATACAAGCTATTACTATGAGAAAGAAATCTTAACCTCACCTCTGAGTTTATTCTTTTAGGCTCTTTTGAAATTTATAGAGTTAGAGGCAAAAATATATTCAGTGTAAAATTTCAGCAGCAGTCATAGCTGCTCTCAAGCCATAGTTGAGGAAACTTTCAGGAATGACACTCTTGACAGTTTTAAGCATTTCCTTCTACAGAAAACCATAAAAACTGGGGGAAAGTATTAAAAATAGATATTTGAAGACCCTGGAAAATGAAGAGGCAGTTTAGAAATTTGAGAATTGGTATCAGGTAACTGTATGTGACTTTCTTGCCTAGAGTGCTCTTCAATCAGCACCCACCCACCCAGCACCCACTGAAGTGGACAGATTGATAGTGTTCAACTCAGCACAGTAACTGGATGAAAAAGGGAAAATTTTGGAAGCAAGAGTAATTCAGGACTAAGATCTAAAATCTTAGCATGAATTCTGCCTAAGTCCCTGTCTCTTCACTAGATTATCCAACTAGAGAGGAAATATCAGAGAGCCTGAGAAAAAGTAGACAGATTTGTTTTGCTGTCTTTCTCCTGACCATCCATATAAAATGTTCCCGTTAATACATTACCAACCATGATGGTTTATGACTGAAAACTCCATGCTTCATGTCTATTAGCACTTTGAATCATTTCTGGTTTTCTGGTTTTTGTTTAAGGATAGGTACAGGCAGGAATGAAGGTGAGTAGGCAGACAGATAAGAAGAGAGAGGAGGAGGAAGTAGTTTTATCTATTTTCATTTAGTTCATCTTAGCTGTTTCCCAGTTCATGCCCCAGGACCTTGGAATTTATGTGGACTATACCAGTGAACTAAACAGCTAGGCCACCAGGATACACAAGCACTTTGACTCTTTTATGCCATGATATTACAGATTACCGAATTGAAAAGCTTTTATGGAAAAAATGGAGTAGTCTCCATGACCACAGTTAAACAAAGGACAAGAAACATGCCTCATGAGTTTTGAAAAGGTTAGTCATTACTTTTTTTTTTTTTTTTCCCTTATATACCCAGGAACTTTCTAGCAGTCTGACTGTTGCCTAGTTGAAAAGCAGTGCCCATATTTTTATTTTAAATAGATTAGCATTAACCAACATAATTTTTTAGATTCTTTAGGTTAGCCTAAGTTTTTTAGTTCCATCTCTTTCGTCTGCTTTTTATGTGTGTTTGTCTGAAAAAAAGGGAAAGAGAAAAGCAAATATGAATTCTACTATTTGTACCAAACCTTTGGGCTTCATTGAAAATATCTTTCAGGGTGGCATGTTAGGGGGAAAAAAAAAAGGTGGTTTCTTAGGCTGAAAGTCTAAAGTGATTAATACATTTGACTTATGATAATAGTTTATTCAGTTTTTCAAATGAATTTGCTTTGAAAACAAAGCAGCTGTCCTCTTTTCCTTCACTGTGTTCAGGTGTGACATACGCAGATGGTCCTGTGAATTTTGGCTGGAGCGTTGTGCTATCCTTTTGTTCCGGTGGTTGTTTCGTTCCTTTCTTGTAGCCACCAGAGTGAATACAAACAACTACATGATTCCAAAGACATCCTAATCCAGTCCAGCTGGTGCGAGACCAGAACATTTGTAAATGGAGGTTTGATATGTCTACATATGAAAACAGGGTCTGGGAATTATTCTGATTCAAAAACAAGAAAAGAAAACAAGTAGACAAACTACCCTTGAAAGGTAGAATAGCTTCTTGATGAAATTAGCAACTTTCACGTACCTTCGATTGAGTGCATACCTGACCTGTGTGTAAGTGGGGCAAACAACTGGAATTACAGAAAGTGAAAGTTTTGACATGAGGTGTCAGACAGTAGAACTCAAAACCGACAAAGCAATTCAGAATTTAGGAGATAACCCTATAAACTAAGGAACCACAGAGAGGATAAACCCTAAAAGCTGACTATAAAATCTGTTCAAATTCTTGTTTGAGCACTTACCTAGAAAGGCTCAGTCTCAGGAGATCACCAGAGAGTCAGGCTTAAAAAAAAATGGGTGTCCAGAACCTGAAAAACTAAACAGAGACATTTGTTGCTGCATCCTGTAGGTCAGACAGATTTCACAGGTTGAGTCTAGGTAAGGTAACTGCTTACTAGAACAAACAACAAAACGATCCTCAGAAAAACACCCATTTTCTAGATGAAAAGCAGTCAATAGACACTTAACTCCAAGTGAGCCCAGATAGTAGATTTGAGCAAAAAGACCTGAAAACAACTATGATAAATATGTTCAAGGAAATGAAAGAAAACATGGTATTAATTAGCAACCACATAAGGAATCCTAAAAGAGTAAGTGTGTTTTCAAAAGGAAATTCAAAAGGTGAGCAGTGAAATTAAAATTTTACTGAGTAGGCAGAGCAGAATTGAGATGGCAAAAGAATCTATACTTGAAGAGAGAGCAAAAGATATGATTCCTTCTGAAGAAAAAGAGATTGAAAAGCAAAAGAGATTGAAGAAAAATGAACAAAATCATGGTCTGAGATCATATCAAGCAGTCTAACATACTAGTAATTGGAGTCCTAGAAGAGAGAAAGAGACCAAAACAGTATTGAAGAAATAATGGCCAAAACTCCTCAGATTTGGCAGAAAACATTCATTATAGATCCAAGAAGCTTAACCCCAAGTAGGATAAATGCAAAACTATACCTAGATTCATTTAGTCAAACTGCTAAAAGACAGACAATCTTAAAAGCAGCAAGAGAAGTAGGATACATATGAGGGAACAATGAAAAATATAATAACTGTTCAGTAAGTTGAACTTCATCAAACTCAGTCCTTTTTCTCTGTGAAAGACCTGCTTGCCCCCTCGTTGGCCAAAGTGCAGGCTATGAAATCTGTGGACTCAAGCTCAAGATTGGGAGAGGAAGGGTGCTCAACAACAACAAAAAAACAACCTGCAGTCTCTTAAAAAAACTAATTATACAAGTACCACGCAACCAAGTACTTGCCCTCCTAGGCATTTATCCCAGGGTAATAAAGACTGTTCACACAAAAACATGTACACTGATGTTTGTAACAGTTTTAGTCATAATAGCCTGAAGTGGCAAGAGCGCACGCATACCACAGATACTACTCAGTAGTAAAAAGGAATGCTCTAGCTAAAGACAACAGCCTGGATGCATCTGCAGGAAATTATGCTAAGTGAAAAAAAAAATAATCTGTAAAGGTTACATCCTGTATAATTCTATTTAACATTTTTGAAATGGTGTGGTAGAAATGGTGAACAGAGTTGTGGTGACAGGAGGGGCTGTTGGGAAGAGAGGGGCTCTGCAGGTCAGCCTGAGGGATCCTCGGAGTATTGGAAATGTTCTGTGTCTTGACTCCAAGTGCCAGTGCCCTGGTTGTGATCAGAACTCTAAGTTTGCAAGATGCTTCCTATGGGGAAAGTTAGATAAAAGGTACATGGGATAATGATATTTTTTATTACCACATATAAATCTACTATTGTATCAAGGTAAAACATTTAATTTAAAAAAGAAAAGTTACTGCTGACTTCCCACCAGAATGAGTGGAGACCAGAGGACAGTGGAATGGCATATTTAAACTATAGTAGCCATTTCGCAGTCTCTTCGCCTGTAAACGGCCACTAAACCTCAGCCAAGGGCCTGTGTTTTTCCAGATTGTGGGTTTTGAAATGTCATTCAAGTAATGAAGAATAGATCATTTCTTTTTCTGGATCAGCCTTACTATAAAGAGACAGTGGTGATAATGATTGTGATAGTGATGATAGTAAAGAAAAACTCAAGATAAAAGTCAAATACTTTGTTAGTACCTTAGTTTATTTTTAATGCCTTTTCAGCACATCTCAGAAATGTGATATTGTTACCTTTTCTTCCCAAATGAATGTTTGTTTTTCTACCTACAACTTATTTAATAAGAACAAAATTGGTCTAGAATTAAGAAAGATAATTGAAAATGAAAGGGAGTTGTTTAAAAGAAGGCCATGATTCTCTGTGTGTGGCCAACTTTCACATCTTCTAGTGGTTATGCCTTTCTGCCTGTTATGGGACCCCCGTACAGTATCAGTCCCTTTACATATTTGACCACTTCCCTTCCACAGCTCGTCATTGTGTTTGCTGTATTGTAGACATTGACACTAAGGAGGATAGAAATGGGCTTCTGTGGTCCCTCTCTCCCCACTGCCTCTTCTTTAACCTAACATGGTAAGCTGAAGCGAACTTTTAACTGAGTGGGATACAACCTCTTCCTTCTTATATACTTGCTCTCATTTTCCCAACTATGTAAATAGAAAAACCAAGGGTTACTGCCAAGTCAAAGTCTCCCTCAGTTTGAGCCATCAGGCCCCTGTAGTTACATCTTCCACCAGTACTGAGTTAACAGTGACAGTTGGCATCATTAAAGGGAAAGGGCTAAAACCTGGGGTTGCATTCATTCACACAATGTCCATGCAAGAGTTGAAGAAGAAACAGTTACGTCAAAGTGACCACATAACATTTTTTGAGAGAGAGAGAGAGAGAGAGAGAAAGAGACTGCCAGAAATGAATGCAAGTAGTCAGGCAGGAAGAGAGAAAGAAGAAGCATCTTTATTTTATTTGTAGTCGCCCTGGTTACTTCCCCTCATATTAAGGACTCAAACCCAGGGGTATGTGGCTTGCTCCTTTGGAGGTATGTGGTCTAACTGCTGCTCCACCAGGGTGCACCCTAACATTCTTTGTATCACTTTAGACAATGGCTTAAAAGAATTTTAGGCCGCAGAAATACCACACCATTTATATCGATCCCAGTTATAAATACCAATGTCTTTGCTTCCTCCTCACCTCTTCTATCTCTTGTCACCCAAAAATATCAACCTTCAGTTAAATTTTTCTTTAGTTCTACTACACATTATTAGACTTATCCTGGCTTACTTTAGGCCTGTAGGTCTTAACCATTATGCCTTTCAGGTAACTACAAATGATCTTATTTTTCCTCAAAAGGACCCTGTTCCTTAATTACCTATGTGGCGGGCTGGAACATGCTTTTGCTTCATGGTGATCGGTCCTCCATAGACTGAGATTTTTTCAGTAGTGGAGAGAGATTAGAGTTACAGGGAGAATGATGTTTCAAAAGAAGCCAGGTTTATGTGGTTTTGCCGAAATGGGGGTAGGAAGTTTGATTGTTTTGTCTGCTTTTGAAAAGGAAGGAAATAAGCATTTATTGAATTCTTACCCTGGCCTTGTCCTTTAGCTGCGTTAGTGCTTATTTTATATTATCTTTAAATGAGAACAGTACTAATTGTTGATATATGTATAGCACTTTATAGCTGACAGCATGACTTCTTATATATTATTTTAATTGATCTTCACAACCATCTGGAGATGAGGAAAAGAAAATTCACAGGTTCTAAATGGCAGGGTCAATCAGATTTATTGCTTACTCCAAATTCTGCTCTTTCATGTAGGCCACATTGCTTCTGAGAGTATATAGCTTCCCCTCAGTTGTAAGTAGTCAGAAGTGGGACAGAATTTACATCCTTCCTGGACAGCTCAGCAAATAAGAGGGGCACTTATGGTAAAGTGATGACACTGGACAATAAGGGTCCAGGCTTCCTTCTGAGGTTTTATATTTTTTTTTCAGGATGGCCATGACACGGAGAACCATGTTCCAAAAAGGGGAAGTGCATAACAAACCATCCGGATTCTGGGGAATGATAAAGAGTGTTGCCACTTCGGCACCAGGAAGCGAAAGTATCCTTTATGTCTCTGCTTAATTGTTTTTCTCTACTCTGGACCAAGTACAGAAGAAAACAGTAGTATTGAGATAATCTCTTCTAAGGTACCTGACTGCATTAGAGTCCAGCTAGCTAGGGCTGCGCTTAGAAAAAAGCCCTTCATGACACCCATAAGAAATCATAAAATTGTTGTCTTTGAGCTGCAGGGGTCTATAACAGGTCAGTCTTTCCATTTTACAGATGAGAAAATAGACCCAGGGAGAGTAAGTCACATAGTGGTTTGTGGCAAAGACAGGACGAGAACTGTGGTCTCTTCTCCCTAGTTCTATCCACTGCACTACTATGTTTCTCAGTCTACAAAACCACCATAAAATATAATGGCTCCCTAAAACAGGACCATTCTGAAAGTAATCAGTATTTCTAAACAACTTATAAGCAACTCTGCATCACCAGTGACTTTTGGTATAAAGAATCAAGAAGATTGGGGTAAAGGATTCTTTTTGGCCCAGCTAGTTACAGTATTAAATTAATTCCAAACTGAATAACCAAATCTCCTTGTAGCTACCAGGCTATTAGGCAAAACTATGGGGGACTATAGGTGAGACAGCATATTCCTGCTTCCTTCTCTGGCCTGAGGAAGCTCAAGTTCCCTTTTGCTTCAATTAGATGCAGAGAATGTTCTTGGCTATAAATTATGACATCCTTCTGGTATCAAATGCAGATAAGAATTACATCAAAGGAAGGAAAGATGACTGTGAGAGCGGGTAAAACGATGACTTTAGATTAATCAAGAAACATTTATTTCAGCAGAGCGCTAAAGTTTAAAATAATGAATGAGTATAGCCTCTCTCTTCAAGACACTTCCTGTCAAAATCACGTGAGAAGCAGACACATTAACTAGCTAAACACTGGTGTCTCGTGACCTAGTCTGTGCCAGTAACAGCCACAGCCGAGAAGATACTGATGGGCATGCTCCAGATTTAGGTAATAGTCGGAAAAATCAGAGAGGAAGGAGGCTTTGGATTAATGTCAACACTTCTATTTTAAGGGACTCTCTTTCCTGTTGTTACTGCTTAAAAATTCATAAAAGCTAAAATTTAGGTTTCAGCTCTCAGTGGCAATTAAGTCAAAAAAAGCATCAGAATTATTTAACCTCTCTGAACTCCTGTGTCCTGAGTAAACAGTAGGACCTCGCAGAGTTCTTGGAAAGCAGCACAGCATGATGGAAAGAGCAGGCCTTGCAGTCAGCAGGGCTGACTTCGCATGCATACCTATTAGCTGTGTGACTTTGA
Organism: Solenodon paradoxus; assembly: GCA_004363575.1. Taxonomy (NCBI): domain Eukaryota; kingdom Metazoa; phylum Chordata; class Mammalia; order Eulipotyphla; family Solenodontidae; genus Solenodon; species Solenodon paradoxus. The sequence continues at coordinate 321,775 of RJWH01000738.1, read as the reverse complement.
GCAACTTTAACTCTGAGCTTTTCTTATCTGCAAAATGGATAACAGCACCTATCTATTGGGATGGTTGTGAGAATACTAGAAGATGATGTCTAAAGAGCTCAAGAAGGTAATGTCAGGAAGTCCCAGCTTATATTAGAACTCAGTAACTATTAGTTCCCTTTCCTGACATTGTATTTATTCAGAAATTATTGGGAAAAGCTATACTGTATTGTAGGTGTTTTGGCAACTATGTAGCTATTTAATATTTCAAAGGTAATTTTTGACTTAATCTAACTAAAAGCAAAAATAAAACGAGCGTTTAAAATGAACATCGAAAGGTCTCTAAACCACTTAAGTAGTAGGTGTTTGGTATAGAAGCTTTTCTTCACCTGTGTCTGTCGGAAGTTGGGAAATTGCTCTGAAGTAGCACTGCTAGCCGAAGTACTACTGAAACAGAAAATTGAAAACCGAGGCAATTCCTACGATACCGTATAGGAGAAACCAAAAGCATTTCCTTTCTTCATTGCTGTTTCTTGAAATTTCTATGTGATTTAAACCTTGATGCCCATTTTGTACCAGATCTTACTCTTATTCAACAGGAAGTGGATGCTTTGGAAGAACTAAGCAGGCAGCTTTTTCTGGAAACAGCTGATCTATATGCTACCAAGGTACAGAGCAAGAGAACTAAAGTGTGATCTTTACCAATAGGATTGAATAGAGAAGAAGACTAACATTTCAGCTTCAGTATCAGCTGTGCAGCAGCAGGGATGAAGAGTCGGTGTTCTCACATTGCTCCTGCCACCAGTGAAACCCTGAGTGGAACATTAAGAGAAACTGGTATGGTAACCCGAAGAGACTTTTCAACCTCAAGGCTGTTCACTTCCTGCTGGTCCAGGATCAAGATGGTGGTTCCTCTGGTAGCTTTTTATTCCCTTACAAGTTAAATAGTATAAGAGCTATGGTCTAACCCTATTTTCAAGGATCCAGATCAAGAAGTGACCTAACTATAAGGAGTAACTTTCCTATTTACACCTAAAATGCAATTTGATTTAAATATGCACAATCTGTTAGTTTAGTTTATTCAGACTCTTTTCATTCTTCCTGAGGATAACTTCACAGGTAGCCATATAAGATAGAGGTTAAGGTAAGCTTTGGAGGCAGAGAACTGAGCCTAAGTTCCTCTACTCACTGTGTGGCATTGGGCAAAGCCTCTGTTTTCTCATCTGTAAAATTAAGATAATAGAACATATATCATAGAGTTGTTAGGAAGGTTAAAGTAGATAATGCATGTAATGTGTTTGTCCCAGTTTTTGGCTTGAAGTATGATGATAATACTGCTGCTGCTATTTTAATATTGCTGTGTATGGTTTTTGGACTCAACTTGAATGTGATTCATAGAGGCTGGAATATTGATGTTGAATGTAAATATACATTTGCTGAAACTAACCATGTTTTGTTTATTTTCCCTCAGGAGAGGATCGAATACTCTAAAACTTTCAAGGGGAAATATTTTAATTTTCTGGGTTACTTTTTCTCTATTTATTGTGTTTGGAAAATTTTCATGGTAAGTATATTATTTTTAACAGCCAGGGTTTAGGTGGTTTTCTCTGATAATGGCAGAAATAAAAAAGGGGTTTGAGTTAGGCATTCAACTAAATTCCAAGTCGATTAAGTCAGCAGAAAATGAAATTTTTCACATCTCTAAGCCTCACTCATTTTCTCCCCTCTAATAGAAAAAAAAGAGGTTGCCTTTTCCTTCTGTCAGAAATCATTAATAAAGCCTCAGACTATGAAATATCTAAAGTGAATGTAAAAGCTTATTTTTCACTCTGCTTTCCATATTACCCATGAACAGATGACTATAATCTCAGCTCCTACCTTCAGCTCAGCAGAAACCATATGTCCTTTTTAATAATCTGTATACCTAAAAAATTATGTCCAAAGTAAATTCTAAAATCTGTTTCTGTAGATTAATTCATCTTCTGTATTTAGAGGGCAGTCTTATTCTTTTGTGGCTCTCCCTTAATGTTTTATTCTTTTTCTTTTTTTTTAAGGAAGGCTATAGGCAGAAATGAAGGTAAGTAGGCAGGCAGACATGTAGGAAGAGAAAGGAGGAAGAATCATTTGTTTTTTATTTTTTATTTAGTTGTTCATCTTGGTTGTTTCCCCCAGCCCAGATTTCAAACTTGGGTCCTTGAGATGTATGTGGGCTGCGTCAGCCAGAGGCTGAGGACTTAATCACTAAGCCACCAGAGCATGCCTGTTTTATTCTTTATGTTCACTTTATGTGTATTTTTCATTTTGTGACTCAGTCTGCAGGTATTAGTATAGTTCAGTGTGATTATAGAAAAGACTGACTTTCTGGTTTGATGACTTTCCTGCTGGGTTAGTGTTTGCTCAAAGAAGTTTTGTGAGCTTGTTAATTTTGAGCAGTATAAGTGAATTTTGATAAGTATATATAAATGTAAAAGCTACTTAAAGAGTTCCTGAGATGTAGCCATCTTGTGGGCCATACTGTGTTTTAACAGCTTTATTGAGGTATAATTGACATGCAATAAAATGCACATATTTAAAGTATACAGTTTGATAATTTTTGACATGTTTTTTGATAATTGGTTTCTAACTTAATTCCATATGCTCTGAAGACATACTTTGTTTCCTTCCTTCCCTACTGGCCACAGCTTTCAAACCCCAGTCCTTGGGTTTTTCATGACCTGCTTCTTAACCACTGAGCCATAGAGATGTGCCTTGAAAATAAACTTTGTATGATTTGAATCTTTTTAAATGTATTGAAACCTGCTTTCAGTCTCAAAATATGGTCAGTTATACTTAATGTTTCATGTGCACTTGAATAAATGTGCATTCTGCTCTTCTTGGCTGATTGCTCTTTAAATATCAAGTAGGTGGGTGTGTCGTGGTGGCTTAGTGGTCGAGACTACCAGGTGTAGTCCACATACCTCCCAAGGACCCCGGTTCAAGATAAGGGGTTGGGGGCAACAACCAAGATCAACAACTAAATAAAGTGTTTCTCTCTCTCCTGCTTGCCCCCACCTCTGCTCACCTTCATTCCTGCCTGCACCTTTCCTTTAAAAAAACATTATCAGTTAGGTCAGGTTCATTGATAGTATTGTTAAAGTTTTCTATATCCTTACTGACTTACCACTTTTTAAGAGAGGAGTGTTGAGATTTCTACATATTGTTGTGGATTTGTCTTTTGTTGGTTTAATTTTATCAGTTTTTACTTTATATATATATTAAAACTTGTCCATATACATTTAGGGTCATAATGTACCTTTTGTTTAAGTAATGCTTTTATCATTATGAAGTGACCTTTTTAATCCCTGTCAACACTTTTTGCTATTAAATCTACTTTATCTAATATTATTATAGATATTCCAACTTTCTTTTGATTGGCATTAGCATAATAAATTAGGATAATGTTTTTCCATCCTTTTACTTTTAACCCCTTTGTATTTTTATATTTAAAGTGGATTTCTTAGAAGTAGTATATAGTCAGTTGTTGTTTTTTCCAGTCTGATAGTCTCTGCCATTTAATTGAAATATTTTGACCAGGAGTCAATCACCTGCAGCCCACGGGCCAAGTTAAACCATATTTAAAATAAATGTGTATTGAAACAGCCACACCCCATTCATCTGCATGTTGTCTGTGGTTCCTATGCCACATAGCAGCAGTTTGCTGAGTTTGTTTGGTTATACTTAATGTGATTATTGATATGATTAGGTTCAGTGCAACCATGTTTTGTTTGTTTTTTAATTATTGCATTTGTTCTTTTTTCTCTTTCTTTTCTGCCTTCTTTTGGATTAATTGGGTATTTTTCATAATTTCATTTGGTCTTCTTTGTTGGCTTATTAGCTGTATTCTCTTTTGTTATTATAGTGCTTGCCCTTAAAGCATTAGAAAGCCCCCCAGGGAATGAATGACCCTGGGATTCCTTGATTCTCTTACTCTGACTTCATCTACGAGATTGTTATCACTTTGGTTTCTCATTAATTCAGGAGGGGTGTGTGTGTGTATATGAAATTGCCTCATTCCCTTTCACTCTTTGCAGAACAGAAAGCTAGGGTAGAGAATTTTAAATTGCCTATATGCAAATAACCAAAATGAATATCTTATCTGTGATTGGATTGAGAGTAGAATTATATTTTTAGCCAACTTCCGCCTGTAACATATATTGTAGTAATTAATTATTTTCAATCACTTTTTTAAGTAGTAGTCAATTATTGAGATGCTCTAATATAAGTTTTTGTCTCTTCAGGCAACCATCAATATTGTTTTTGACCGAGTTGGGAAAACTGATCCTGTCACAAGAGGCATTGAGATCACTGTGAATTATCTGGGGATCCAATTTGATGTAAGAGTTGAATCAAGATCCTGGTTTATTATGTTTGTTTTATCTGCTGTAAAACACAAATGTTAAATTCAAATTCCTTACTATAGATATTTAATTCTGTTTTTGTCTTCCTATTTTTCTCTGTATGTTACAACATTCATATGACAAATTTGTAAAAGGGATTAAACTATAAGAAATGATGGGTGATTGTTATCTCCATGAATATTGATTATTTCTTCAGTTCCTCATCTGTTTCTCTATAGTCATCTACCCCTCATAAGCATTTCTCCCCACCAGATACTGTTAGTTCTCTCTGATACAACTCACCTTTGATTCCTCTGGTAGAAATTTAACTACTAATTAGTAGTCTATCATAGAACTGAAATTATTTCTGCTATAAAGATTATAAATTAATGTGAACTTTGCACCAAAGATGATAACTGTAATCTTTGTACAATTTTTTAATCATCTTTCTACTTTCTTCATTTCTACCTGTTTCATTTCTACCAATGTCATTAAACATAATCTCATTGAAATGTAATATCTTTATAGTATAGTATATTTTTCAGATACATATCTATGGCCAGTGGTTCTGACTAATTAGCACTTTGATAATAAGACTAATGTCATGTTCTTAGTCCCTCTGAAAGCTGTTTTTCTATGCTGTGAGCCTAGCCACAGACTAGGTTGCTGTCTCCAGCCAGCCATCTCAGTCAGACATACATGTCCCCGGTAGCTGGATAAGATAAAAATGAACCAAAGAAAACTGAGTTCCAGTCTAAGAAACAGCTCAAAGTGAGTGTTTTTTTGATGACAGATCATTAGTATATACTTTTTTGTGTGAAGGAGCATGTTAGCTTTTCTTTAAATGATGTGTAGATTATACTGTTAAATTTGCTTCATCTAAGTTGCATATGTGTCTTCCTTTTAAATTTTTTACTGGAATGAATTTTTAGAAATTCCTTACCAGTGCTTTCTGAGGCTAGTCACTGTGTGTGTGTGTGTACACATATTCCATATTTCACTTTAGATGTTAGTAATAGCAGCTCCCCCTCATTCACAGGTATTCACAATAACCAAGCTGCTACTTAGTTTTCTTTTAATCTGTGTTTTTTACTTATTACATTGAAGCTATATCATTAGCTCTGTGTTCTGATTTATTCAGTTATTTTTATCATTTCACTGCATTTTCTTCTGCCCGCAGACCTGAGGAAGGCTGCTAATTAAGAGATGTTTTAAGGTGCCACTGTCCCTAAATTTTTTTAAAAACCAGACAGGTCCTTATGGAATTCCCTCTCAGTCATGTAAGTGATCAAAGTGTATCTTCTTAACCTTCACATCTGTCTAAATCAATATTTAACATTTTTTTCTTTCTATTATTGTGGCAGGTAAAATTCTGGTCCCAACATATTTCCTTCATTCTAGTTGGAATAATCATTGTCACATCTATCAGAGGATTATTGATCACTCTTACCAAGGTATGTACCAAATTTGAAAGCACTTGAGATAGTTTTACCTATTTAAGATGTCTGCTTCTAAGATGTTAAACAATAGTCACAAATGTTTGACATACAATGGAATAAAAAAGTGAAACTATATATAAATGGATAAAGATCTTTTTACATCACACACCAGACAAGTACATTTACCAAAGGGAATAGAATGAGGTCAGGGTCTGTTTTTCCACTGATGTGTCACTAGACTCTAGAACAGAATCTGGCACATGGTTGGTACTCAGTAGATATTTGGAACGAATGAATGAGATGGTTTTTTGAGGTTAGAAGAGTCACTTGTAAGGAGGATATGGAAGTAGAAGCAGCAGAATGTTCTGTCTTCTGAGCAACATAGAAAATCTTCAAGGAAAGTGAGTCCTCTCTGGTAGAAGTAGGGATTTCAAGATCCAAGAGTTGTTTGAATTAAAGGAGGAGAGAGGCTGGGAGGAGAGAAGGGATCTCAAAACCACTAACACAGTTTGGAAAGAACTCAGGAACCTAGTAACAGTGACAGGGGTTTGGAGTAGCCTGGAGTGCTCTGTGTTATAGTGCTACGGTCATGTGTGTCACATAGTTTCTGAGAAGTCTGATAGCAGTAGGAATCCTTTTATATGTTATAATGCAATTATTTAAAGCCACCAGTTGCCTCAATGGGAAGACTGATTTGAGCAATCTATTTACTCCTCTTCTTTATAGCTTCGTATGTATTATTCTGTACAAAACTGACATGGAAGAGACATTTTAATTAAATGTGACCATGCTACTTAATGTTCTTGACACAGGAATCTAGCACTACTGCCTAAATTCATCTCTCTCCCTTTCTTGATAGTTCTTTTATGCCATATCCAGCAGTAAGTCCTCCAATGTCATTGTCCTGCTATTAGCCCAGATAATGGTAAGTTCAATGAACTAACGTTCATGTTTACAACTGTAAAATGCCAAAAGCATTTTTACACTTTTAATATTGTAGCAGTTTCCTTTGACCTGTTCCTCACTACGTTCAAAGTGACATCTGAATCAGTTTGATTTTCAGGGCATGTACTTTGTCTCCTCTGTACTGCTGATCCGAATGAGCATGCCTCTGGAGTACCGCACCATCATCGCCGAAGTCCTTGGAGAACTGCAGTTCAACTTCTATCACCGTTGGTTTGATGTGATCTTCCTGGTCAGTGCTCTCTCCAGCATACTGTTCCTCTATCTGGCTCACAAGCAAGCACCGGAGAAGCATATGGCACCTTGAACTCATGCCTATTACAGACTGTAACAGGCCAGTGGTGTCAGAATTTGGATATAAGAGGGAAGAATATGGAGAGGACCAGGACTGACATTCTTTAAACAATTGCTCTGGTAGCATATTCTACCTCCTGCTTACTCCTTCCTCCTCGATACTGTGATCATGAGTAGCATCAGCGAGAACTTGAGAGAGCAGAGTAACTCAGGCTAGTACTCAGCTGAGAGCATCCTGTGTGGGTTTGAGGCTGGTATGCTGTTGGGGAGAAGGGTGGGAAAGAGTGAAGGGACTTGGTGGGAGATACACCAGGGGAAGAAACACTGGAACTCTGGGGTCAGCAAAGTCTAAGATAGCTGGGCCAAACACGTAAGTCAAGGTTCTCATGAAATATGGCTTTCCCTTGAGATTGTCATTAAAATCAAAAATTATAACACTTTGGACTTAGGTTCTTTTTCTCAAGCAGAGCTTAGTATTATACTTGTATGATCTAACATAAACTGGCATCCTGCTCCTCTTCCCCCAACCACTGCCCCATTAAAATAGCCAAGAGGTTGTCTTTTCTGGGGAAAGGATAGTGTGCAGCTGAAATGGTTCTACCTAGAGAAACTTCAGGTATGTCATTTTTCTTGATTTCCTTTTAACTTAGTATTATTTAAGAGGGAATACATTCAATTCAGTCTCACTTTTTGCCTTTTCATCTGCCCCATGTGCTGTGGTTAAAACAATTTCTGTTGACTGGAATAAGTCCATTTCCTACCCTGGGACTTCATCTGTTAAAGGAAGATGTTAGAAAGTTTGTAGAACACTCCAAAATGCAATTTAAGAATATCTTGAACTTTATTACCAGGAAATCTCTCTTTATTACTAAGATCATATTCTGCATTTTATAGAGTTTTGAACTTTTAGAGGAAGAATGAAGATGAGGACATAAAAACTTTATCAAAAATAAAAGCACTATTGGGGTTATATGAACAGGGGAGTTACAAGCCTACGCAAAAGGCATTTTTGCTTGTATTTAGTTAGCAACCATGTTTTTACAAAAGCATAATCTTAATAGGCTTATCTGCTCAGATATTTTAATTAGCAGCTTTCACATATACAGATTAATGAATCAGCTTTGGTGCTCAAGGAGCATATCATCATACAGGGACATGTAGATAAGATGAAAAGAACATGGCTCTTGCCTTAACTTTGCATAAGTTGATCATAAATAAGCTATCTGCAAGAGCCACCCCTTGGACAAATGACAACAGAAGGCAATCACAGATGATGAGCTGGTTTCCAGAGGAGTTCTCTACAGAGACAGTAAAGAGGTGGCAGCTCACTCTTGAGAAATGATTCCTACTAAATACTCAGAAACAGCCAGCAGCCAAAGCTATTCTTCTCATCACAGTTCTGTGTCTTCAGAATTGGAAGAAGAATGAGAGGCTGTACTGTGGGACTGTGCAAAAGAAAAAAAAAGTGGTAGAGAGTGAACATCAGGAAGTTGATACTTTAGAGCTGCACTGGGAGCCAGTGACAATTCCAGACTTGACTTTGTTCCAGCTTGCTGGAACATTAACAAATGTTCCTGAGGTCTATTTCTTTCTATAAAGCCAGCATAATACTATAACTGACTTCCTTTAAAGATACAGAATTCTTAAAGATAACTAGAAGGCACACCCTGGGAGTATACCCAAGTTTCCAGGTTCAAGACTCAGGGCCGCGGGCAGCAACCAATGTGAACAACTAAATAAAAATAAAGTGCTTCTTCCACTTCTCTCTTCCTGCCTATATCTTTCCTTTTAAAAAAAGAAAACAACCAGAAGAAGTGAGTGTTCATTAAAAATCAGTGTTTGTGGTGTGCCATGGTGGAGTAGCAATTAGGTTCACCACCTCCAGCTGAGTGAAGTCCACATGCATCCTGAGAATTCAGGTTTGCCTCCAGGGCTCGGGGTAACAACCAAGATGAACAACTAACATTTAAAAAAGTAAAATAAATTGCTTCTTCCTCTTCTCTCTTCCTGCCTGCTTGCCTGCTCGTCTCCATTCCTGCCTGTACCTTTCCTTAAAAAAATGCTATTTATATTATCAGTAGGAATTAATATAATGAATAATCTAAGTCAGGTCACAGGGGGCCTCAAGTTCATCTATGAAGAGGTACTGGCCAAAATTTAAAACTGGGCCTTACTAAGGAATTTGTCTAATCCAAATATATACAGAATAATGCTTATTTTTCCTAGTATTGAAAGTTTAATACCTGACAAGTAAAACACAAAACTGTCTCTAACCACCATCATTCGTTTTCATGTTTACTGTAAACCTAGTCTGTTCAAAGTACTTTAATAATTCTAGTTAATATAATCCTGATAACCCAACAAATTATATTTTTAGGTGGGGAACTGAGGTACCGAGAGACTCAGTCCCTTTGCCCAAAATTGATAAATGAAAGAGCCATAATTTATACCTAGAACTCTTGTTCTTCCAGCAGTTCCCATGATTTTTTTTTAAAGGTACAGGCAGGAAGAGAGGAGGAAATAGTATTGACTTTATTTAATTGTTCATCTTGGTTGTTCCCCCACCCTAGGTCACCAGCCCGAGTCCTTGGGATGTATGTGGACTGTGCCAGACAGAGTCCGAGGACTTAACTGCTAAGCTACCAAGGCACACCATTCACATTTTATTTTTGTTTAGTTGTTCATCTTGGTTGTTGCCCTGGGTTGCAAACCCAGGTCCTTGGCATGTATGTGGCTTACACTAGCAGAGGCGGTAAATTTCACTAGGTCACCAGAGCGCACCCCCCATGATAATTTTGACAAAGTTATTTGTCAAAGATATACTACCTTCTCTCCACAATCACTTGACTTTCAAGTTAACTTTGTGTTGTAATTTTCTAGTATTTTAGGAAATCTGTGATAAATAGAGACAGCAGGAGTACTTATTAAGGAATTTACATACTCTGGTAAGATTGATTATGAAAGAACTGTATCACCACTCACTCGTTCTTTTGTCATGTGCGAGTCACACTCTGACTCCGCCAGTGTTTCTTCTTTGGAATCTGGAGCAGGGGTATCTAGTGGATCAGCCATGGAGGAAACAATAGGGATTTTCATAGCCTGAAAATAATCATAGGCTTTCTTTCCACAGACTAAGAGTGTAGCATTCTTCCCACTGCTCTGGATTCTGTCCACCACCTTCTCATAGGGCTCCTCTAAAACATTCACCCCATTCACTTCGATGACGATGTCTTCATCCTCCAGCCCAGCCAGGTCGGCAGGGCTGCCCTTCTGTATCTGCGAACAGAGCTTCTGAGTTAGCACTTCCAAACAGAGAAGGGGATGTTAGACTAGCTTCCCTTCAGAGGAGAAGGAGTTTGAGAATTTATTCTTACTTGTGTAATTATTGTTCCTTGAGGTACAGAAGTGAAGAAAGGTTCTTTAACGCTTTTCTACTTATGAAAGCTAGAATTTCCATGCACATGAGTCGTTTTACAGAAATCGAACATCATTGTATGTCTCTAGGTTGAAGCATTAGGTTGCATGGGCCCCCTTCATCCCCAGCTTGAGTGCTGTAGGGATAGTCTTCTCAGGGCCGGGGCATTATGCCGAGTACACCGGAAAACAGCACTCCAGTCAGAGTGGTATGACTATCAGCTAGAGTCATGTCAACTCTAACTGATTGGAAATTGTCTCAAGAGACAATTAGGCGGAACAGATAACAAAATAGAAGCCTAGGATGTATTCGTAGCTATCTTTAAGGATATGGGACCATGACAGCACTTTATTTGAACCCACAGGAGACCCTCAACGTAGGCCTTCACTATAACCTTTTCACTAAGCCATCAATGGGGGGCGGAAACCGAGACCCTCCTAGCTGTGGCTCTATTCCCTGGGCTCCCTGGGCTGTTGGAACCTGATTACCATACCTCTTTGGCGAATGAGCCTGGCTGACCTCGAATGGCATTTAAGTGAAAGCCATATCCGTTTTCACCTTTAACCAGCCTGCAGAGTTTAGGCTTAAGATCTCCTGCCGCCTCTGTAAGATCTGGACTGGAACCCTCCAGAGGAACAGGAGTAGGAGCTGGAGCCTCTTGGACAGAGCCATTAGGCAGTTCTTGACTTTGACAGTAGAGAAATGGAGAAAAATGAGCCTTTTGAAAAATAAAGGGGAAAAAATAAATATAAGTAGTTACCCTGCGTCAGATATGCTACTTGTCAGAACTGACAAGGTCACGGTGTCCCCTCCTCTTCCTGAAATACCTGATTATAGGCCATGACATTTCTCTACTTCTCCAACCATAAAAGGTACAAGGGAAGATTAAGCTTGGTTACAGAGTAATGTGTATAAATACATGAATCACATAAGCAAAGCAAACCGTACAGAATATTGTACCAGGATCTAAAAATAAGTCTAACAGAACTGCTATTTTAACAGATTGTGTGGCAGGAAGTCACTGAACACCACAGGCAGTCTCCTGTTGGAAGACTGTCCACCTTGGGTGCCCAGGGTTTCAGACAGAGTAGGCTCATTTGGTGCTTCCCCTTTCAGTAAAACGTTCTTCAGAGCTCCTTAAAAACATGAGAGAAAAAGAAACAATTTCTCTAGAAAATGTGAATTTTTTTTTTTTAACCACTGTGGGCAGATAAGAGACCATCTCAGTGTACAGAGTAATCAGGGAGAGGGGAAGCGGTGGGTGGGGCTCTCGTGGTCACCGAAGTTCATACTTGCTTCTCCTGCCCCTGTGCCCCCACCCCGCCACAGTCCTGGGATCTGTTGTGCTAAATTTGCTGTAACCATTGGCTGACTCTTCTCTTACGACAAACTCCTCACCATTTTTAAAGACTTCTAGTCCATCTCAACTCCCAGACCATCCATGTGAATGAACTTAAATACAGAAGATGCATATAACAGGAAATAATTGCTTTCGTTGTTTTTAAGAATTTAGAATGTCACTGGCTGTAGTTTTACACGACAGGGTTGAAAGGGTCGCTGTGGCTCTGGTAAGACCCTGGATCCAGTTAAATCACTGCCTACAAGTGTCTGGGACATGTGTTAGGCAATAAGTAGAAAATAAAGCAGTTGAAGTTGAGTACAATGTGTTCTGTATCCCAAATTCTACTGTTCAACAGCCTGGCTAAAATTAGATTGAGGATCCTCCGGTTATCATCTGTCTTACCACAAAGCTATATTTTCCTTTCCAAGTGGGAGTAACATTAGCAAAAAACCTACTTACCCAGTTCAGCCAGCTTCAGACCTTTAGTGATACGTTTGCAAACGTTCCACATTTCTCTCTTTAAATGTGGAAAATTATCAAAGTGACTTATTGCATGCAAAAATACCTCTGACATCACTACCCAAAGAAGCACATCAACAGTATCTGAGAGGAGGAGCTAATCTTGAGGCAAAGTGCATTAACACTTACTGACTGTATTCAAACACTTGAGGATCTAGTATGTGCCAGGAACTGGTTTCTTTTACTCACTTGCACAATCTTTCTTTTACTCACTGATGACAATGTCTCAAAAGATCCACCTGCCCTCACCCACCTATGAAACTTACTTTGAGGGGAAGGAGGCAGCCAGTGGGGATAGGCTTTTTTTTTTTTCAATCAGAGTCCTCATACATGAACTGAAAAATTATAATTAAACAATTCTGTCATAAGGTTAGGAGCAGTTGGAAAGGACTTGATGCTAGTATCCCCTTTACAACAGCTAGAGAAGTGACCTCCTGACTTCTGCTTGACCCTTTCCACCAGCAGAGATCTCACCGCTACAGAAATGGTTCATCCCTTCCTGGCAGCCTCATTTGTCCTTGAGCCAAAAGCTAGCTCTCTACAACTTCTTGTTTTGGTCAAGCTGTGCCGTATGGAACATCTCATAAATAAGTCTATTCTTTACATATAACTTTCAGATTATATATAGATAGATATCTACAGATATCTATAGTGACATGAAATATTAAAATTCAACATATGAAGGATCTGAAAGATTATTACTATATACATGCATACACATATGTTCCATTCATCTGTCAGTAGACACTTGGACCTTCTTTTGCTATTATAACTTGTGACCAAGCATATGTTCTATCCTGGAGAATGTTCCATGTGCACTAAAAAAGAACGTTTATTCTGATGTTGGGTAGAGTGTTCCGTGTATGTCTTGTTAAATCAAGTTGGTTTATTGTGTGGTTCAATTTCTCTCACTCCTCATCTTCTGTCTGGTTCTTCTATTATTGAGATTGGGGCACTGAAGTCACCAACTATTAGTGTAGAACTCTAGCTCTCCCTTCAATTTTGTCAGTTCTTGCTTCACATACTTTTCTAGCTTTACTGAGGTTTAAGATATTCAAGGTTTACAGTTTGATGATTTTATATCTATGTGTGTGTATATATATATATATATATATATATATATATACATATATATGCACACACATATTGTGAAGTGATTACCACAGTCAAGTTAATTAACACATTCATCATTTTATATAGTTACCATTTAATCTTTCAGATTCTTGAAGATGTGCTTTCTCCCCCAAAGTCTGAGCTTATTCCAATTAAATACTCATATGGTAACTTCGAAACTTCTGCCCTGGTTACCTTATTAATAAGAGATTCTCAGAACCAGGCACAATAATGGTTTAACAAACGTTTGTGTGCCAGGCATTAATCTGAATTCTGCTAACTTTAACCCTGATAGCCACCATTCGTAGTAACCACCCCCATCTTACAACTAAGGAAACTGAGGCACAGAGAGTGGCTTACCCAAGATTACTAAATTCAAGTATGGTCAAATCTACTCTGTGCAGTGATATTACCATCTCCAAAAGCCAAGTGCCAATTAGTGTAATTTTTGTAAAGGAAACGTGCTGACAGGAATGGAGTAGGCAGGCAGGAAGAGAGAGGAGGAAGAGGTACTTTGTTTTATTTAGTACTTCATCTTGGTCATGCCCCCAGCCCCAGGATGCGAACCCTTCAGGATGTATGTGGACTGCACCGCCAGACCGCTGTTCCACCAGGGCATGCCTCCAATTCATGTAATTTTAATTGCCTTTTTTGAGTGGAGGCAGCTATCATCCAAATTCTGCTCTTTTCTACAGTCATCAAATCAGCCCCCACCATTTGGTATTCAATTTCCTTTTAAGTTAATGTAACACTTGGAATTTACTTCTGTTTAAGTAGATATTTTTAGTAAGTTATTTATCAGCACTTTAAGTCATCTCTATGAATTAATATGTTAAATATTTTCCACATTTTTATCCAAGCTTGATAATACACTGGGAACAAGTAGCCATTGGAGACATCATTGGGGTTGACATTGTCCCAATATCAAGTATTTTTTTAGGTATTTCTCAATTAACTAAAAACCCATTCATTCTGTCATCCAGTTCTCTCTTTTAACCTTCTTTACACAGTATATGGAAATACCTACTTAAAATATTTGGCTAAAAGGGAGTAAGGTGGCAGAAAGCAGACACATAGATCAATGGAACAGAATGAAGAGCCCAGAAATTAAACCCACACATATATGGTCAATTAATTTATGACAAAGGAGCCAAGAGCATGCAGTGGGACAAAAGGACCACCCCCAGTATGTTGCTGGGAAGACTGGGCAGCTACATGAAGAATGAAGCTGGACTGCTATCTTACACCATGCACAAAAATTAACTCCAGATGGATTAAAGACATGATCATAAGACCTGAAGCCATAAAATTCCTAGAAGAAAACATGGGCAGTAAGCTCCTCGATGTCAGTCTTGGCAAGGTTTATTTGCATTTGACAGCAAAAGCAAAATCCATGAAAGCAAAAATTAACAAGTAGACCTATATCACACTGAAAAGCTTCTGCATAGCAAAGGAAATCATCAACAAAATGAAAATGCAACCTACCGATTGGGATAAAATTATTTGATAAAAGGTTGGTATCAAAATATGTAAAGAACTCCTACAACTCAATGACAAAAAAGCAAATAATCCAGTTTTTAAATGGGCAGAGGATCTGAACAGATACTTTTCCAAAGGAGACAAACAGATAAACAACAGGTGCTCAACATCGCCACCCAGGAAAATGCCGATCAAAAACATTTGTTGAAATGGCTGTTATCAAAAAGACGAGAACTAACAAATGTAGGTGAGGATGTGGAGAAAAGGGAATCCCTGCACACCGTTGATGGCAATGTAAATTGTATGGAAACTATGGAAAATAGTATGGAGATTCCTCCTATATGATCTAGCAATTCCACTTCTGGGTATTTGAAAAAAATAAACACACTAACTCAAAAGTATATCTGTACCCCCATGGACATTGTAGCATTATTTACAATAGCCAAGAAATAGAATCAACTTATGTGTCCATCAGTGGATGAATTGATAAAAGGCAGCATGTGCATGCATGTGAGTTTATCACACAGGAATATTCAGTCATTAAAAAAATGGAAATCTTGCTATTTGTGACAGGGTTGCCTTAAGGGTATTATGCTAAGTGGAGTAAGTCAGAGAAAGACATGCTATATTATCTCACTTATATGTGGAATCTAAAAAAATATATAGGTACAACTTCTAGCTAGAAGATAAGTCCTTGGGCAAGTAATGTACAGTGTGACAGCTACAGTTAATATATTGCACATTTGAAAGTTGTTAAGAGAGTTCTCATCATAAGGAAAAAATCGCAACTGTATAGTGATGGTTGTTAAGTAGACTTATCATGGTAACCATTTCACAACATACACAACTATCAAAATCAGTGTTGTGTTCCTGAAACTTACGTGTGGCAATTATACCTCAATTTTAAAAAGAGGAGGGGACTGACAGGCCACATAATATTCATCCCTCTGTGTCATTTATATACCTGTGGGTGTCTCTTATTGTATATCACCTAGAACATCTTTGTTCGTCTTTGTGATCAACACCTAGCAAAGCAGTGATTCTTAGAAGGCCACCAAATGACTGTTAAGCTAGAGTGAACCTCAGTTACTGTGATAAAAGCGTGATATAAACATTGAAATACGTACTTAAAAGCTATTATTAAAATAATTGCTAAGAAGAAATAAGGTTAGTTTAACGCAAATTGGTCTTGGTGAATTAGTTTCTCTCCCTTGCGAAGGGCGATGAGCTGTGTAATCATTCTTTCTGACTTCTGCATGGGACTGCTGGAACTCAGTGGTCTAGCGTTTAAAATCCAGTCGTTCTGTTTGAGAGTAAGAGCTACCTCTGTCTTATTTCCCGGTTCCTGTTCTCCATAGATTTTTCTCCAATCCCCAAGAGTAAATCTGCAGGTATATTTACACATTTACAAGATTTTGAAATCCTGAGTCTAAGAATTTAAGATTCATGTACCGATCACTTGGTATTTCTTCTATTGATTTGCACTTCATTTCAGCCTTAATGATTGTTATGCTCCTTCAAATTTGAAGAACAAAGTAGTAACTCAGTTTGAGCACTTGAGTGAATGGTCCAGCCTTAACACATAAATGTGTGACTTTGCATTACTCACCAGTTTATACATGTTGTCCGTCTCTTTGTCAATCACCAACAGTGAAGTCTGGTCTCCACCCTTTCTAATCATTTCCACCACGCTGTCATGATCAAGGGATTCCACAGACTCGCCATTGACCGCAACGACCAAGTCATTTTTCTTCAAGCCAGCCTCCTCGGCTGGACTTCTAGAATCTACCTCCTTGATGATTTGACCTAACCACCCCCCCAAAAAAAATAATTAATTAAACAAACTGGGGGATTTCTTCCGAAGCCCAAGGCCCTAATGGAATTGATATTAAAGTCACAGCTACTGTCCCTACCCCTGGCATCCCAGGAAGTCTTTAAGCACCCTATCCAGCCTCCTGGCCTGCTCAGAACCCTCCAGGAGTAAACGCTGCCATTAACAAGGAAAGGGTCTTAAAAGAAGCATGTTGCTACTAAAAGTGTCTGACATTGAATCTTGACAAAACAGTATGCCAAGCATTAAGGGACAGAAGTCATCTGCAGGCATGCTTGTATCCATTGATAGTATACAGAAGCTACATCAGAAAGGGCCAGGGCCAAAACCAAAGAATTCAGACCTGAGGAGACTTGTGCAGGCATTTCACCAGCAATTGGGTGTATTCAGTGGTGTTTTTGTGGGCGCATGCTTCGAGGATGTGTCTGTAGCCTTCTCTTTAACTGTCTTCACCAGACACCTCCAAATCTCTCACACCTTTTTCATTATAACAAGCTCTAGATTTACTTTTTCAGCTAGCTGCTGAGCATCTCCCATAGACCCCTCCATTGTCATGTACTCAAACTAAAACTGGCCTCTGCCCATCTCCCCATCCCAGAGTCCTTCCTCTTGCTCGCCGGCTAGTGGGCGTTGTGACCCTCATCACTGAGACACAGCAGCGGGTTCTCCCTCCCACAGCCCCGCCTCACATCTGATCAATTGCAGAGTCGTTTGCTGCTACCTTAATACTTTATATACAGTGCACCCTGGTGGAGCAGTATTAGATCAGTCGCCACATAATCTCTGGGTTTGAGTCGTGGGCCCAGGGGAAAGGAGCCAGTGTGAATAACTAAATAAAAATGAAAAATAAAGAGGCTTCTTCCTCCTCTCTCTTCCTGCCTGTCTGCCCACTTGCCCTCATTTCTGTACCTTTCTTTTATTTAAATGTTTTTTTTAACCTTTAGCCCCCACTTCTATCCTCAGGGCAGTTTGTATTAGTCCTGCCTAAATTCTACGTAATTCTCCCTGTCCCTACATCTCCAATACAGATCTAACTTCAGATTCATCTTGAAGCAGTGTCTGGCCAAGTCACTCCCCAGTACAACTGCTCCAGCATGGACTTTGGAACAAAACAGTCCTGCATCTGCCTCCAGTTAGACCATGACTGACTGTTTGACTTTGTAATAAGTATGTATCTTTTCCAAGCCCTTAATTTCAGTAATTTTTCTTGCATAATGATTAGGAGTAACGGAGATTATAAAGTCCCCATGACGTGTAGGTTAAATGTTCCTTCTCTCACATTGCTCAAGAACCTTTGAACTCCCTGCCAACTGCAGGACCACATTTGAACGCCTCAGCCCAGCACTGAAGGTCTTCATCTCTAACTCGCCTCTCTAATTTGGCTTCCTGTGATACACGTTAGATGCCAAGTTCCTGTGTTGTTTCCCTGCTTTGATGACCCAACTACTGTTTCTTGGAATGGATGTCCTTGTGCCCATTACACCTACTTGCCCAAATTCTACTCATACAAGGCCTGAGTTCAAGTGCCCATCTACTGTGTGGCCTTCCAGCACCTTTTAGTGAGAAAAGCTTGTTCCCACCTTGAATTCCTGCAACACTTTATCCTTGTCTTACGGTGTTTCTCACGTTATAGTGTCTGATCTCCTTTACTAAATAGGAGTCTCCTTGACAAATTCCTGTCTATTTGTCTGATTCACTTGATATCTTCAAAGACCAAGAGGATATTTAACATAATATGAACCAAATTAATATTTTATGCATCGATGTAAATATATATAATTAAAAGAAAACAGCAACTTCTGGGTGAATACTTGTTCACATGGCCTGAACCCAAATCCTTTTATGTATTCAACTTCTCAGGAGGGTCTGCTTCTCTACTGAGTTACAGAGAATCAGAAGGACTCCTGGTTCTGTTTGAGTCCCAGATCCCGACCCACACGTCAGCCTCAGATCCAGTGGTGTGCTCCGCTGGCTCATACCAGCTCCTGAGAGCCAATTCTGCATTAAGGTTTCTCAAATTTGCATTCTGTGGCATCCTGTTGGTTGCCTAAGGTCAGGCACAGTGGGAGTTTTCACATCACAAAAACAACAAATGCTACAAAGTACACCCTTCTCTTGGAAAGCCAATTTACCGGCATATTACTACCCAGATCCCAAATTCTGCTTATGGAAACCCTGGGAAGCCCACCATCAGGCTCTCAAATAACATGGAAACTGACTGCCTTCTAGTCTGCCTTCTAGTTTCTTACTGTGCCTCTCATGCATCTGGTGGGGAGCTGGGGTTCTAGTGGAACTCCGGAGTCAGACTGGGATGCAGTATTGGGTTGTGACATGGCCAAGTCTTCTGCTCATTTGGTATCTTACCCTTATGTGCCGGGCCTGCCCTCAGATAGAAGCCATAGCCATTGCTTCCCTTCTTCATCTCCACAAGTCGAGGCTGGTGGGGTAGCAGTTTCAAACTGGCTGTTTCTCTCTTGATTTGTATCTTCTGCTCACTGTGGCGCCTGTCAGTGTCCTTGTCTGCTAGCAGGAACATGATGTGGCTTCCTGACTTCTTCACCTGCAGCGATACACACTGGTGAAGACAGACCTCACCCTCCAAGAGCAATGCTTTGCAATAGGGAAGTTTTGGTATCGAGGCACACAGTTTAGATTTCAGAGAAAAGATGGGGTGCAAGGCCTAAGTTTAAGCTGTTACACTATTTCCTTCCACCTTCCTGGTGTTTATCTCCACTTCTGTAGCTGTTGTTTTATACTTAAATATGACCTTACCCACACTTATGCTAAGTGAACCCAAGTAAGTACTGAAATTCAAAAATCCCAGGAAGGCAGTTAGGTGAAGACTAGAACACAAGAAAACGGTCTATTTTGAAAGGTCATTTTACCAAGAGAAGAGAAGATAGATTAATTTTCAAAGTTCCATATGAATTCAGAAGGAAAAACTCAGAGTGATTTCTGTGTGTCATGAAACCATACTGGGGCATAAGATTTAGGGGAGTACTCCTCCTGTGTAACTCTATGTTTATCACCACATTAGTTATTTCAGTCATTTTTTTATGTAACCTTTCAGTAACACTGATTCAACATCGATTTTATTATAAAATCCAGGGGGGCTCCCAATCAGACACAAGTGAGATCCAGATAAAAGTTATAATTCTTTAGAACACTTTTCTTAAAGATAACATGAACCTAGCAAAGGCTTTATTGCAAGACCTGGTATTAACACTGCTTATGCCACTAATGAATCTGTTCACTTTTAATGCAAAGTGGCAACTTCCCATCATTAAATCTGCCACCAAAAACTGCTATTTCTGTCCGCTGTCACTTTCAATGAGAGTAGAGTGAAAGATTTTAAAAAGTACCCCTTGGAAATATACCTTTTCAACCACTTCCTCATGACTGGCATCTTCCACATTCTCTCCATTCACTTCAATCAAGCGATCATCAGCCAGGACACCAGCTCTCATAGCCACGCCCTGAGGTGTTACATCTGCCATGTACACTCCCTTCTTACCTAGAAGGAGCAGGGGGTGGACAAGCGTTACAGCTCCACTGCATGTCCAGCAATGAAGGGTTTTCTCCCAAGAATGTACAATTAGAACTTCCAAGTGTAGGGCTAACTCATAAGACTTTGGCTTTTGATCTAGAATTACAACTTCTATCACAAAACTTGACAAAGTTATTACTCCATTGGTTTTGTTTATTTGAACAATATCTGAACCCAGCTAAATGCAAGGAAGGAGACTCCAGTGCTACTGACTTCTGGAACCAGAAAGTACCAGACCAGGGCAGAGCTGCACCACTGTGTCATACGCCCCTTCTTTGCATTTGTAGAGTTGGAAGGCATCTGCTCCATTCTGCTATCTTTTAATCAGTACTGTCGCCACAGCACCAGTGAGATTTACTGATTTCGTGCCCACTAAAGACGAAGGCATCGAAGGGAGGGAAATGCATAGTCAAGTTGGATTAGTAAGTGGCATGTTTAAGTGTTTCTTAAATGCTGTTAATTCTTTCAAGATTCAGTCTAGGCTAAGGACAGCTTTATGAAGACTAAATAACCTATAAGGGATAACTAACTTAAACGCTGCCTCCTAAAGCACTTAACATTTCTCCCATTACCTCGTTATATATTTGTCATGAAGAAAACATTTTCTTCATCAAACTACCTTAAACCATTCACCTTGAATACGAACATAAGGGCCAAATGAGTAGAATATGATTTTTTTAAATCATTTTACTGATAACAGACTTCTAAGAAATGCCAAGCTTTCCTTGACCACCTACACCCTTATGTTTAATTAGTGACAAATTTGAGAAATACCCCTCATGTGTTCTGTCTCTTGCCACAGGTTAAATAAGCCTTGGAAACAATTTCATGTTTACTGTTGGTCTGCTTTTTATCACTTACCAAGTTACGACCTCCACCAAGGCCTCTCCAGCACCAGAAAGCACACAGGAGGAGCAGCAGCAGAGGTGGAATCAAAAGGCTAACATGTCTCCTATGGTTCAAGCTAGTTCACAGAAAATTCCATATAGAACCATGGTCAAGTGAGCACAAGTCAACCTGCACCTCTGAAATTCTAGAAACAACTTCAAGTACTTCCTGATGATGGTGGTTTTTCAAATCACAATGTACCTTTCAACTAGAGCTTAGGGACACACTTCAGAATAGTTGAATTTAGGCCACAGCTGAGGATACTATTTAAATGTCACAGGATGATGGGGATTTTTCAGTGCCCTTAGCAACTGTAGCAATGACACGTCAATGGGTGCTCAAGAATTTGTAGAATAAATGTATGACACGAGCAAAGAGATTAAAAGAGGTAATTCTTACTCGAAAGTAGTTATTATGAAGAACTTCATTTTCTTGCTTCTTATTCCCTAATCAGCCCTCCACTCTCAACTTAAGGAAGCTAGAAAGAATAACAAAGACGTGTCAATGCTTTAACCCTCTGGCCTGGGAGGCTCAGCCTAACACACACTGGGGGACAGGAGTGTCCAGTGCCCCCATGCTGCTGTCCGGTTTCCTGATCCCTCACTGCACAGTGGTGCAAGGGAAGGGGAGAGAGAAGCTGCAATTGGATATCCATAGCAGTGGGAAAATTAGTCAAACAGTGCTTCCGGAAAGCTGGTTGTCCAAGCCCCACCCTCAAGCTCACCTTGAACAGTTTTCAAAGAGAAGCCATAGCTGTTCCCCTCCTTCACCAGGTAGCAGAGCCGTGGTTGGGTCCAGGTCTGTATGCCTCCATTCATCACAGGCGGCTGTTTTATGTCGTTCAAACTCGACTCCTTCTGACTTTGACCCAACTCTTTCAAGTCAACCTGTGTTTTCATGGCTTTCTCATAGGAAACCCCATCCAGAACTAGTAAAGTCACGGAATTCCCACTCTGTCTGATCAAATGCACCACCTAGGTAGAAGGAAAGAAAAGATCACTTTAGATTATCACTCTATCGGTTGCCAGAGGGATACTCACCATCCGGCTCATTACTGGCCCTGGAGATTCAGAGCGGCCCATACACCCAAATTGCTGGCAGATACTGTTCTATCCAATCCAGCCCAGCCCTCCTGGAATCTAGAGCATGGCCCAGCCACAGCCCACGGGACTCTTCAAGGACTGGTCTTTGAAGGGAGCCTCCTAGTCCTGTGGAGACAGCACAGTGAGGTAAAAGAGCACTCACGTGGAGGCTGGCAGAATTGTGGTACCGTCAGACCCGTGCATATGTTTTCTGCATGAACATATTAACAACCTAACTTATCTGAGCCTTCACTTCCTCATCTGTGACATGGGAATGTGTGCCACGTGGGTTGCCATGAGAATTGCACAAAATAATGAATATGAAATTGCCTACTAGATTCTCTGGTTTATAGGCAAAACCTGCAATGCATATTAGACCTATTCGAATTTAGGAATATTTTTTACAGGTCTTGGATAATGTAGTAAATGTGAGTAACTGGCACAAAGCACAGCTATCAAGTTCCCTGCCTTGTCACTGGCAGCCAGGAAGTCTTCATTAACCCCTAAAATGATCATCAGAAGAGATGTGGGGGTTGAAGTGATCCTGGAGAGAGAACCTCAAATTCTCATCACCTGTATATGCTCTTCCTTGTCCACAAAGACACCATTGATTCGAAGAACTCGGTCTCCATCCTGGAGGCCAGCCTTCTCTGCTGGGCTACCCTTCTCAACCAGCCGCACCAGGTGGCCATCAGTGTCCTTTTCAAGTCGCAGGAAGAAGCCGTAGCTTTGTCCTTCTTGTTTAACCAGCTTGCATTCTCGGGGATTGAACGTGGAAACCATTTCTGCAATGGAAAAAAAAAAAAAAAATGGACAAATCCACAAGAAGGAAAATATAAAGTGAGAACCCTGCCTTCTATAATTCTAATCTTCTAGTCACACCAAATCTAGACCATTTAGTTACAACATGAAGTGGACTACAGGAGGATACCTCCTAGGATTTACCAATGATTTCTAAATCAGCTTCCCCAAGAAAGATCTTTTTACTTGAATTTCAGACCCATGTACTCAGCTAGATATGTGACACAAACAGCCATTTTAGTAACCCCAAAACCAAATTCCTCTTGGTTCCCTGACTTCAAGAAATTAGGTCCAAATACATGATCTTAAAAAAAAAAAAGCCTACTTTTCATTCAAATATTTGAAGAGCTTGCCCAGTTCTAGGCATTAAGGAAAATTTTGTGGACAAAACAGATCCATTATTTTGCCTCTCATATCTCAATACTGTGATGAGGGAGAATAAAACAAAGGATTTTAGGATGAGAGGAATTAAGAATGACTTCCTGGAGGAATGACTTTTCCAAGACCTGATGGACTAGTGGGAGTCAGCTGAAGTAAGACAGGAAGATCTGAAACAAGTTAGAAAAAAGAAGTCAGGCCTTGGCATTGGCCTCAGACTTTGGAGATACAATAAAAAGTGGTTTTCCAGGATACGGAGGTTCTAATCAGAGCAGAGCTGGTTATAGATGCGAAACAGGGAAAGGATTCCTGTTGACTAAATCGGGATTTGCCCTCCTGGCTTAAGCATTTTCTTTCACAAGAGTAAGAACAGAGGCCAAAACTGCTGTGTAGGACGCATGCCCAAGAGCAGAAGGCCGGACTCTGCTGTTAAACTGCCTATATGGCATCCCTCTTGCTCACTCATCATAGTTTCCTACTGAGAATAAAATGTCCCTTCCCTCCTGGAGGGACAGGAGCAGATGACTATACAGGGTATGGGTGAGTAGGGTAGAGACTTGATGACAAATGCTCCAGGCTTCCTGCAAGCCATGCCACAGTGATTGGAGATAGCCATCTCTGATCTCTGTGCCCACGAGACGTACAGTACAAACAGGGCAGAAAGCCTCCCACTGCCCAAGGACCTGGCCATTGCATGTGGCCTCCGCAAAACCTGGCAGCCAGGCCACGAGTGGCAGGAATGGCTAAGCAACCCAGAAAACACAAACCAGTTTCCAGTGATCTCTTCCCAAGGGCTCAGGGCGGGAGTAACAAGGGAAGAGGACAGTGTGGCCACAAACACCCAGGTCATCACCAGCAGCGGGAGAGCTGGGCAGCCCTACCATATCAAGACAACCTCCAGAAAGATATGACGAGGGGAGGGGAGGGGAGGGGAAAGGGTATTGCTGGAGTGGGCTCCCTCACCCGCAGGCCCCTGTGCGTGGCCCTCGACTCCTGATCCTTCACTTCTCCCTGCTCATCAGTTCCTGCCAGCATCAGTTCCAAATCCAGCTTGAATCCATGTCTATGCCCAGACTTACCTCCCGCTCCCTACCAGCTCTCCATTTCATACATAGGGCTGAAAAGCCATATGGAGGAAAAAAGAGGCAAAGTTTTCCTGTAATTCAATAGAGACCCAAATACCCAACCTATAAGGAAAGCTGTACAAACCATGGTTTCTAGGCAAATTTGCAAGCTATTTTGTCTTGGGTTAGTTGATTCAAGTTTTCACATACCCAGATGGTAATCGCTCAGATCGCACATATGTCTTTGAAGCCTCAAAGGGCACTCAAGGTCATTTTCTTTCCACCTCTGTGGTGAAAGCCCAAGGAATTAGAGCCACCACACACGGATAGGAAATACTGATAGAGACGTTTCCCAGAGTGTGGCTTCCTGGGGAACTGCTGCTGCTCTGCTACCGCCTCCTGTCACCACCTGGCTCTACCCACAGTTCCCCACTAAAAAGGATACAAGGTGGTGCCCACGCATCACTGATGAAATTCTTAACACCTTCAGCTACACCAGTGGAGAAAGATGATCAAGACCCCAAAAGCCTATTTGCTGCCTTTGCCGTCCTGTCAGACAATTCAACCAGAAGTCTAGACAGCTGGGCTGTGGTCCAGCTCAAGTCCTGGATCTGTGTCGTCCAGATCCGGATGTTGCTACTGGCCTCTAAATCAGGACTGGATGATCACCTTAGCGAGACCCTGCCATGATGAGGGGTTGGGTCTCCAGAACACAGGGTCTAAACAGGAAGGATCCTTGCATTTAATATTGTTTCCTGGCAGGCCCCGGTGGAGTAGGGGTTGGGGGCAGTCCACATACATCTCAAGGACCTGGGTTCAAGTCCTTGGCCACAGGGAACAACCAAGATGATGAACAACTAAATAAATGAAAAATGCTGCTTCCTCCTCTCTCTTCCTGCCTACTCGCCTTCATTCCTGCCTGCACCTTTCCTTTAAATAAATAAATATTGTTTCCTATTTCTTCAGCCACCAACCCCATTGTCTGCTGCCTAAGAAAATTCAGGGAACAGACACCTGTGGTAGATAGATTTAACTGGGGAAAGCCAATGGATTTTTATAATATCATATCAGCAGTCATCCAAAGCTGGAGCCCATTAAATCTTCAACAGTCCTTATCCCCTTCCTCAAATAGCCAAAATGAAATACTGGAAATGAAATAAAGTTGTAACCATATCTGAACTGTGGGAAAATCAATTTTTGGCAACAAAGTTGCTTATCTGTGGGAAGAGAACACAGCTCTGGCTGGTGGACAGGAAAGATGGCAGGGATGAGAGCCAGCGAGCTTTCTTTAATGCATCTTAGTTATTCATCACACCTGTGGAGCCCACATTCTTCCAAAAAGATTAGATCCTTGCTACCAGGAAAGACAATAACATGCTCATGATCAAAAAGCAGAAGTACACCGAGAAGCTGGCAAAGCTAAGGAATGACAAGGAGAAGAGCAGGCGAGACCATTGGGTGTCACCAGAGGAGGAACTGAAGCCAATGAGGTATTTTCCAGAGAAAAGAAATTCCTGATGGAACTCAGGGGACTCTTCAAAGCCCAGCCAGGCCAAAGTTTCTTCCACTCCCAGGAAGCCATCAACATGGGCCCCAGTTGAGTCCCAAGTCAGCACCCGCCCTTGTACAGGAAGCTGGGTCTGCTCCCCAAGCTGTATCAGGGGGAACTTGACTACATAAGTGAGACCCAAGCAGCGAGCTGGCTGAGGCTAAGAGGAAGTTTCATTTTCCCCTCGGTTTGTGTGTTTGGCGACGGAAGCTACAGAATGTTCCTTAGTGGCGCTGGCTGGGGAAAGAATGATACTCCTCCTGACATCACTGGGGCTGGTAGTGATGGCCAGCCCGCACATCAAAAGGTCTCTGTTCAAAGATCACTGCTATCTGTGGAGATAACCAGATTTTTAAAAAGCATGGGCATGAGTGCTCAGAAGTCTACCCAGGCAGGTGGCAGGGTGAAGGGATTTTTTTCTTTTTTAAAGGAAAGGTGGAGGCAGGAATGAAAGCGAGCAGAAGCAGGTAGGAAGAGAGAGGAGGAAGAAGAAGCACTTTATTTTACTTAGTTGTTCATCTTGGTTGTCGCAGCAGCCCAGGACATGAACCTGGATCCTTAGGATGTATGTGGATTGTGCTCTCAGCTGGAGGCAGCTGACCAACCCACTCCTCCCAAGAGAGCATCCAGGGCAAAGAATCTTAGAAGTCACTTACATCAAAAAAAAAAAAAAAAAAAAACCCTGTGCTTTCCTAAGAAGTATTTGACAGTCTCAAAGTCAGTAGGAACCTAACAACACAAAGCATTTCTCAACCCCAAAGTGAGTATGGAGTTCTTGGAAGCATTTCCTGTTCTAATACAGTTACTTCTCTAACTCCTGTTATATTAATATAATAGCGTCCAGGTATTATTTTGTAAAGGAATCCTGAAGTTGCTAGAGACCAGATAAAACCCAGGCCAGGAGAAAGCAAATTCTTATAAGGAAGGGGCAAAAATGAGAAGCCCAGGTAAAGAGAAATCAGCACAAATTACGGAATTATCTTCATTTGTCTCCTCAAATCCTCAGAGTTGACCACCCAGCCACAAAGGCACCACCAGGTTTCATCTGCATGAACAGAATCTATAGACCATCAAGTGGTGCCAGCATGTCACCATCTGAAAGTTCAGCACGTGTCAGGTATGGATCAGCCACTCATTTAACCGTCACCATTACTCTGTAACTTTGACTGCACCACCCCCCAGCAACCCCCAATCCTATCTGGTTCTCAGAATCACTTGTAGAGAACTTTTTTTTTTTAAATAGATGCTTAGGTCTTACCTCAAATCTGCTGACTTACTCTCCAGACTTGAAACCTGAATAGGAGCATTTTTTAGAATCTCCGCTAGTTTAAGAAAGTTGTGCTGTTTTAAAAGCACCCTTTGCTGCTCCTCCCTGCTATTCTCTTCCCTTGGCCTCTGGATAACACCCTCATGGGTCAGAGAAGAATGTGAAGGTTGGTTGAACTATTAACAGCCACTCTGAGCTCGCCTTTCCTCAACTTGAAAAACTAAGGCGACAACCTGGTTAGGAGAGGCCCGAGGTCACACTATGCTGTCCTCAGGATCCAGTTCTCCCCACGATCTGGCCAACAGCATAGACTTGAAGTCTGTACCTTCTCCCCGAGTTCTAGTTCAGAGCCAGGTAAACTTAGAGTCAAGTCAATAAAAACCAACGTTAATAGTTCCCATGGGCTCTTCATTCTATGAATTAAATATCAGGGACTACTCCCACCTCTAGACCTAACCACCTTAGGAGCAGAGGCCATTCCTCCTCCCCCACCATCTCTAGGTAGGGTCCAAGCTCCAGTCATGCCTGAGGCCCCACCAGTCATCTGTGACTCCTGAATAGGGAGTCCTTGCCAACCCTACTTGATGGTTTCTTGCTTCCCACCAACCTCTTTCTACCCAGGACCCCCAAATTAGCTTAATTAGCATATTAGGGCAGGTGAAGTATGTTCAGAATCATGAACATAATTCCTTCAACTTTCTAGTGAACATCAAGAAAACATATTAACCCCAAACTGATTTCTTTTGTTTGCCATATATGTGCACCTCATACTTACAGGCAACACATTGTTAAATGGTTGATGGGACAAAGTGAAATACCACCTCTATTTTCAAAGCACTTTTTGGTTGAATAAGGATGAAGTTAAAGTTTTAGTGTAAAGATAGCTATCACTATGAGCAGAGTGTGTTATTGGCCTAGAGCATGGGATCAGTTAAGGAAAGCTTCAAAAGTTAGCTAGGACTTGATTTGACAACAGATGGGTAGGATTTCAGCAGGTGAAGAAATAGGACAAGAAATAGGACAGAAAAGAGTGTGGATGTGCTCTGATGCAGCAGGGGTTGGGCACAGTCCACATACATTCCAACATCCCAGGTTCACATTTTGGGACTGGCAAGAACAGCCAAGATGAACAACTAAATAACATCAATAAAATGTTCTTACTCCTCTTTCTTCCTGCCTGCTGGCTCACCTTCATTTCTTCTTGCACCTTTCCTTAGAAAGAAAAAAGGAAGGAAGAAGAGAGGAGAAAAGAGGAAAAAAAGAAAGAAAGAGGAGGGGAGGGGAGGGGAGGGGAGGGGAGGGAAGGGAGTGTGGATATTAGGTAGAGAAGTGGGTCTGGTCATAGAGCCAAAATCTCAACATGACTGGAGGACAGTCAACAGAAGGGAACTTAGGAGTGACAAATCAAGGCCTTGAATACCAGGTCAGGGGGTCTGGCCTCAGTTTGGTGGTCAGCAATCACCACAGGTGGCATCTAAGCAGTGAAATAACAGGATCAGAGTTGAGCTCCAAAAATGGTATGTGGGTGAACCAATGCAGACACCCTGGAGAAGGACCAGGAAGAGGCTATCGCAATCCTTCTCACATGCAGTAAAGGACCTGACCCAGCATAGTCAGGGAGTAGAACAGAGGCAACAGAGGTGGGAAAACTAGAGCGAGAACTAAGTGACAGGTTACATTAACTCTTCCAACATGTTCCTTCAGATTTCTCCATGTGGAGCTGGCCTCAGCGGGACAGGTGCAACGCCAATGTCCAGAATGCTCATTTCCATGGTGACTGGTGTCCAGGAGATGCCACAAATTCACAGCCCCCAGGCAGTGTCAGAGCCTCCAAGCCTGATTCTCTCCCTACTGACAGCTTGTGTCACATGGAGCTTGGCTGTAGGTCACAATCACAATCACAAGTCCATGCACAGCTGAGTCTCCTGCGGCCACACTCAGCTTGAGCACAGCTGTCTTTCAGATCCTCTGAGCGATGAGTTCGGAGAAGGCCTCAGTCATCATCTTCTCATTCCGTTTCTCCATAAGGGCCGATTGTACGCTTTCCCAGAATGTATGGCCTTTGCTCAGTTCTTTCCTAACCAACCTTGATCCCTCTCCTACTTCAATCCCTAGATTCCCCTTCTGGTAGGAACCGAATGGTGCCCCTCTCAAAATGTAAATATTGAGGCCTTAGCCCTCTATGAGACAGTACTTGGGGAGAGCGCCTTATCAAGGGATAATTACAGTTAAATGATGTCATACAGATGGGGCTCTAATCCAATAGAACTGGTGTCCTTAGAAGAGGAGACACCAGCAGTGCAGGCTCACAGAAAAACAGGAGGAGGCAGAAGGCAACAGCATCCACAAACCAAAGAGAGAGGCTTCAGAGAATTCAAACCTGCTGACTCCTTGATCTTGGACTTCAGCCTCTAGAACTGTGAAGAAATTTCTGTTGTTCAAGCCACCCAGTCTGTAGTATTCTGTGGTAGCTAGAAGACTGATGTATCTCTGAGTAATGCCTCTAAGGCTGGAGGTTGGAAAGGGAAGGAGTCAAAAAAAACCAAATTCATGCTTTGGTGATGGTAGAGAAGGGATACCATTAAGAGATGGTCCTGAGGAGTAAGAAGGCAAAATCTGTTTGAGATGGTGTACATCAGAGGAGATGGCAGAAGGTCCTGCAGGTAATTAGAAACCTGGGCCTGGAGTTCAGGTAATGAATGGCAGAACTGGTAAAGTTCATGAGAGACAGAGGATGATGGCCAAGGACAAAGCCTTAGGTAAGAAGAGGATGAAGACAGAAGGAGGAATCAGAGGGCCAGCATTTTACAGTTCACTCAACACTCAATACTAAAATAAGCTCCAGTGAGGACAGTTAGTGCCAAATGATGCTAAGAGGAAGTAAACAGAAAATACCACTCATGAAAAATGGAAGCCTGGGACAGTTAAGGATAAGAAAGTGGATAATAAATAATGGAGGTTAGAAATACGGATCTCAGAACAGAAAAACTACAATATGAGGAGAGCAGCTTGAAGGGAAAGGGGCATTGATGGCTTTATTTTTAATGTTAGAAAACTATCATCATGTTTATGTATCAGGAATGATGAGCATGGAATTGGATTTAGCCTTGATGAGATGGAATACTTCTACTAGGGCAGGAGAGAAGTGGGATAATAAAGAGGAAACTAAGGTTATTTAGCTCTGCTTTGATCTCTACTGCCAAGTAGCTGAGAAGCATGAACTTTAAGAATATAAGAATATGGGTCAAAATGCCCACAGGGCTCAAAATGATAAATCTGTGCAGCTGGCCAGGAAAGGACTGTGGGGCAGCTGCTCTACTTAGCACAAGATAGCTGCTGTGAGGAACCTACCTTCTGATGTCTCCAGAGAACCCGGAGATCTAGATTTATCCAAGATGTTCTCATTTCAAAAAACAAACAAACCAACAGCTACAGAGATTTATGCACCCCCATGTTTACTGCAGCCCTGTTCACAATAGCTAAGAACTGGAAACTACTTAAGTACCCAATTGCAGATGAATGGTTAAAGAAGATATGGTACATATACACAATGGAATACTACACAGCCCTTAGGAGAGATGAAGCCCTGTCATTTGAATCAACATGGATGGAACTAGTGGGGAATATGCTAAGTGAAACAAGTCAAAAGAAGATAGAAATCAGATGACCTCAATCCTAGGTGGAAGGTGACTAGACAAAACAAAGGAACGGATGAAACAAAACCAACCCTTGAACATTTGCAACAGAACTGAGGTCACCAGCAGGAAATGGGGTCGGGGTGGGGGGCGGCAAATGATGGCGGAGCCCACTGGACAATGGGGAAGAACACTTGGTGATTTGGTGGAGGGCAGGCATGGTGTGGTGAAATGTGTCTGAGGAATGGGGACACTGCACATATGTGGAACCTACACGAGTTTATTTTAATGTGTAGAATAAGTTACTACAATAAAAAATTAGTTAATTAAAACCCCAGCTATTTCAACTTTTAAGAAACTCCAAGTAAACGCAACAAAATCAAGCCACTGGAGCAACAGCTCATAACCACTGGCCAGAAGAGGTTTGTTTTGTTTTTCATTGTCACAATGAACAGATTCATCAACCTGGGGTCGTGATTGACTCTGAGCAGAGGATGGGAGGTAGGGGAAGAGACTGGGAAAATGACTAAAGAGAAACAGGAAAAAAAGGGACATTGTGTTGTTCTGCTACAATAAGTCAACAAGTGTAATTAAAGTCTAAGAAACATTTTAGGTTTAAAAATTACATATAATATATGCATAATTATATTTATGTCATGCATATAACATGTAAATATATATTACATATAAATAGTACATATATTTAAATGATAAATATCAGCAGTGGCTGAGACGCTGCCATGAGAACCACATACAGACCAAAGGCCCAAGTTCAAGATCCAGGGCTGGGGCGAAAAACTAAAAACAGCTAAAAAAATAAGGATGTTTTAAAAATAATTATTAAAGGAGAAAATGGTAACTCTGATCCTAAGTTGGGGCTTGACCCAATATTTAAAAAACAAGAACTAGGCACACTCTGGTGGAGAAGTGTTTGGTCAGCTGCCTCCAACTGAAGTGCAGTCCACATACATCCCAAGGACCTGGGTTTGTGTCCTGGCCCAGGGAAAACCACCAAGATAAACAGCTAAATAAAAAATAAAATGCTTCTCCCTTCCCTCTCTTCCTGGCTGCCTGACTACTTGTCTTTATTCCTACCTGCACCTTTTCTCTAAAAAATAATCATTTAAAAAATAAAATAAAATTACTATTTAAAAAAAAACTAGGAGATGAGGGTTTTTATATTTACAATGAGCACAGAGCTAGAATGTTAGGCTGAGGGATCAATGTGAATTAGCCGGCAAGAGAAGTCAGAAGAGTGGGATTGGAAAGATGAAATTTTTCAGAGGTTGGCTCATCAGGATGAACGGGGAGAGGAAAGGAGGAGGGACTGAAGGAGGAGTTTCAAAAACTGAGGAAACATCATCTTATAAGATCTTTAGGGCAGGAGCAGGCAGGCAGGAAGAGAGAGAAGGAAGAAGTATATTTTATTTACAACAGAATAGCAGTCACAAACAAAAAATTTAAAGTGACCACATATATATGTACATATGTGCTGGGGATTTATATTTTTATTTCCGTCTTCCCTCAGCATCATCTGGGTAAAGTACATTAAAAAAAGTAAGAGTTTTAAAGCTAAACCCAGATTTTAATCCCAGAGTCACCGCTTACTAACTCTGAGAAAAGTGACTTCCTTCATTTTGAGCTTGATAGAATAGGAAATGCACATGGACACAATAGGATTACTTAAGAGAGAACATGTGAGACATCTTAGCACAGTATCTGGAGCAGAGAAGCCCAATCCGGGCCCATGTTTTCCCTGACCTCTGGTGGGAGTCCTAATGCCATGGGGATCCCATTTTCTGAGACACTTGAGCAGTGTTCCTGATTTTTTTTCCCCCATAAGGAAAGTTGCAGGCAGGAATGAAGGCAAGTACGCAGGCAGGAAGAGAGAGGAAGAATCATTTAATCTTTATTTTTCATTTAGTAGTTCACACTGGTTGTTTTGTCCCAGGCCCAGAACTTGAACCCAGGGGTATTGTGGCCTCTGCTCCTTCAGAGGTGACTGACATAACCACTGCTCCAGCACAGCGTGCCTGATTTTCCTTTTTGAAACCAGTAAGAAGAAACTGAATGATGGTTTCGAGATGAACATGTACCTTGACTGCCAGGTCAGGAATTCTCTATCTACTCACACAGATCACCTGTGCAGAGTTAAGCTTTAGCTGCTGAAAATTCACGGCGGAAGATATTGTTCCCCATGAACTAAAGCTCAAATTGGGAATTCAGATTTCCCGAAATCCAGAATTAAATCTGAAAGCTAAAGAATTACAAACATAGAACCAAATGCCCTATAGGAAGGAGGTATAAGATTCCAGGGAACTTTTATAGAACTTCAATACTTTAAGCTGGCCATCACCTCTAACAGACATGAGCTCAAGTTACCTCAGCAAAGGGACCCAAGACACAGGCAGGTTGGAGAAGATGGAATCAAGGAAGCATTACCTTGTGTGTGGATATCTGGACCCAGCATGAATCATGGTAGCCAGGAAGTAACTAGTGAACAGGCTCACTCACCAGACAGCAGGGTTGAATTTCCAAATAATCAGAGAAAAGATGTGGAATAAACATTCTGCTTGGAGGTAGAAAACAGGGGGGCTGTCATCAGTGATAGCCAGGTGCAATGACCACCCTCCAGAAAGAGCCCAGGAACTGTATTCTTTGCCCATCTCCCAAAGTCCAGGATGAAGTACAATCATCATTTAAATGAAGTCATACAACCTTTAGTCACAAGCACTCCAGACCCACCGCCATATTATCGTATAGCAGTTAGGAATTAACGATGCAGTTCAGATCAGACAACAAAGAAAACATAGCTCCTCCCCACAAGACACTTATGTAACCTATCCCTGAAGCCATGAAAAAGCTCAACAGCAAAAACTTAGCAAGACAGTAGACAAAATAATATTTAACCTTAGTAACGGCACCTAAGGAAGGATTTTTGATTGTATAACCTAGGTTGTAACCAGAGTGTAAATGATTTCTATTTCATGGAGGCATCGAGGGAAGAGAGGGCAGGGGCTCTTGGGTAGCATTCATTTTGACATTCATCACTTTACACCAAACTGCAGGCTGGTATCTAAAACACGTTGAACTTCAACAAGAAACAAGCAACATTCTCAGGAAGCTTGGCCGGGCATAGCAGCACATTGTGCCCTTAGGAGGAATGTTGCTTTTCAGGCATTTGCACACATTTGTGTAATGAGTAAGACAAACACATTGCTAAGCTTTTGTTGGAAAAATGCAGTTGGTAGAGACTAGGGAGGTCAAGTCAGCAGCTGTAGATAGGCTAACGGTTCCTGACAACCACCTCCAACGGCCACCCTCCTAGCTCCCTGCCCTGTGCCAGTTTGTCTGCCTTCTCTGGAGCCTACCTCAGAGCCTCAACACACCTTGCTCCTTGCAAGAGCATAAAAGAAATCCTATGTCTCCAGCAAGGAAGAGATAAAGGCAATTCAACTTCATTCTTCTTCAAAAATATTTTATCTAGAAGACATCCTCTATCCTTGCTGCTGATAATATATTTAATACCACCTGGATTCCACCTCGGAAAAAACAGACTTGTAGACACTCAAATACTCAAGCATATTAAGTTTTAAAACTTTGTATCAAAAATAGATAAATGGGGCCCTAAGATATTAACTGCCTCTACTTCCCCACGGCAGTTGCTGTTGGCTCATAGCCAGCAAATGTGGGAAATTAATGAAATACATTCCATCAAGAACTCTGCGGAGGAGAGTAATCAGGACCCAATGAGTAATCCTTAGTTCTCACTTATGATAAAGAATGGAATCTGCTCATCTCGAAGTTCACTTGGCCCGTTGGCACTAACTCCCATCATCCACCAGAAAGGATACTTTGTCCTTGATGGCAGGGCTTTGGGCAGAGGCGCAAGCCCTCGCACACTCCACTTGCTAATCTAACAGATCTGCAGGTTGGCGAGGGATGGAGTTAATGCCATGCGAAACAGACACCTCGGACAGAGCAGATCTTCGCACCAGTTCCTAAACATAGCCAAACCATGCTCAGGGGTGACTGGAATAAGGGTGTCACCCCATCTTAGCATCTTGTTTTAGAAGACCCTTTGAACTTGCATGGCTACCCCCTCCCTTTTTGCATGTATGCCAGACTCCTCCTGCCTCCTGGTCACTTCAATCTTGCTCTCACTAGATAAATTTAAAAAAAAATAACAAGCAAAAGTCCATATTCCTTGCTCCGACTTTGAGGATCAGTGTAATCAGGGCTGCCTCATTCCGCTCATCTCCTTAGCAGGCACCCCACAGGCCTCTGCATGAACACATGCAGCCTGCCCTTTGCTCAGGCCCCACTCTGACTACTTATTCAAACAGTTAGGTCCTAAGCAAACAGTTTTTCCAAGTGAATGAATTCATTTGCAAGGATTACTTCAAATTTTAGATTGGACATAAAATTTTTCTTCACCACCAGAGTCTGAAGGTATCATCCATCCTCTGAATTTCAAGCATCATTTAGTATCTACTGCAGGCAGTAGCTGAAATTCAGCCCAGATTAAACTCTACCCTGCTCTCAAAGAGCCCAGGGCACATGGGGAGGTGTTATGAGCATAATTACTGAACAACAGCATGGAGGCTGGAATATTTAAAAGAAAATATTTTGTTATCAACTCCCCCTAGGTTCCAAACACCTGCCTATGTAACTTTTTTGAGTTCTCATTTAATCCTAATGGTTCATTTTACAAGGGGGGAAAAAAAAGACTGAAAAGATAAATTGGTTTCCCATGGCTATTTGGATAAGCCACAGAGTCTGGACTGAAACCCAGCTGAAAGTCTCAGTTCCTTCCACCATCTGCCCTGCCTCCCAACCATGAAGGGTCTCACATGTAAGTTAGACTGAGCAGAGGAAGGCATCTGAGCAAAATGAACAGCAGAGGTGTGTTCAGGAAGTGAGGAATGGTTCAGAAAGCACAGAGAATAGGCCAATGTCGATAGGAAGAAGAGGGTCAGGTTAGACTGTGAAGTGCCTTAGACACAGTCCTCTACGTTACAGGGGAGCTTCAGTGTTTATTCGGGTGAGGCTTGGGGAAGTTAGTGGCTGTCTCAGATCAAGAGCAAACCCCTGCTGAAGCCATGGAGTAGGCAAGGGGCTAGCTTTCCTGTCAACAAAACTCCTGCCACTACTGGATTCCTTACTTCCTTCATGCCCTTTGAAAATCTGTCTGAAGAGCATCAGAGCAGTAGCATTTAAGATGTATTAGGCACTCTGTCTATTCTGCCCTCAAATCCTCACAACATTAGGAACAAAGTTCTCTTACGCCCGTTAGACCCATGAGGATTTAGAGGTCAACAGTAAGAATGCAGCAGCTTTGGAAAGCAGGTTTTCGATGCCAGCACCCACGCTCCTTCCTAATCACTTCATGGTGATACCCACCAGGCAAAGAGGTGAAGGCAATGTGGGCGTCTGTCATGAAGGATCAAGAAAGGAGTTGCTAAGATCTGGAGGAAAGCATGGCCAGCTCTAACTTAGACGCTCATCCAATTCCTCTGCACCAAATGTCAAGATCATTTAACCAGCAGTGACCAGATGCCAATTCCCATGTGATCAGACCCAGGACCTCAGATGACCTGAGAGTGCTTCAGCCTCCTTAGTTTAAGAGCAATTTATCAAAAACACCCAATTCTATTCTTTTTTTAAATTGTATTGAAGAAACATTACATTATAACATTATATTGACTTAATGCGCAACTTATTTTATTCTTGCAGCTCCTTCTCTACATCAGTAACTTTCATTTATCCAAATGTCTAATCTGGGTCCTCCTCTAAAGTCTGGGATTGTAGCAAGTAACACAAAGGACAAGATTCCTGCTTTCTTGGAGCCAAACATCTGGCAAAGCTGATGAATAAGATTTCTGATTATCAAGGCTACAAGTGATTAGAGGGGTGGGGTGATTTTAAAAGCCCTTCCTGGAGAGATTACATTTTAATTCATATGCAGATGATAAGAAGCAGTCAGCATTCACAGCCCTAGGATCTGTTATATAGGAGATCTCCTAGTCTCAGCTCATTATTGATTTATATTATTTATAGATGAATAAACAATAAACAGAGGTTCCATGACATGAAAAGACTGGGATAAGGCCTCCTGACTGACCTCAAGGCTGTTTCTCCCACGATTCCCCAGAGCCTTTGCGAACACACAGTGAGAGGTTAAGTAAGCACATTTGTGTTTATGCTCTAACATGTCATACTAATCATTGTATTCTCAGTACAGACTTGGGGAAAAGATGAGAGGTTTTAACAGATGATAAAATTGAGGCTCCCATTGCCTAAGTGACTTGTCTGATGGCCTGTCACCCACAGCTGACCATGACCCAAGTCATTTATATTCCGATCCTGTGTTCTCTCCCCTGAATGAAAGGAGCTGTCTAGCAAAGTGGTCTACGAGCACGAGACATCATTATTAGCAATTTCATAGCTTATGGTGCAAAGAACATACTAAAGAGTCAAAGATAAGAACAATTTACTTAGTTATAACACACAAACTCAAAGTCCCTGAGTTATTTACTGCATGAGAGAGCATGTGACTCCAGGTAACTAGACAACCTGGGCCAGAGATAATCACCCCCTGTGGCTCTGGATGTGGGGCTAAGGCTCGTTGGTCACTCTGACAGGACTATAATTTAGAAGGAATGTGATCTTTTCTTGGGGCCAGCCCAGATATCTCCTTGGCCAGTGAGCCTTCAATGAAAGTCATATAAAAGTCTCTTGACTCCTCAGTTCAAGAATAAGCTATGAGTGATTCCCAAATCCACCGGCATACTGGAATCATCTGGGGCAGTGTGGAAATAAGGTTTCCAGACCCACACAAGACCCAAAGAATTAGAAACACCAATGGGAAAAGCCTGAGGATCCGGGTTTTAAAGTTCAAGCAGCCTAGTTATCCACTGGGTCATCCTGAGTTCTTAGTGCTGTAACAGGACTAGCA
This sequence comes from Solenodon paradoxus, assembly GCA_004363575.1. NCBI lineage: Eukaryota > Metazoa > Chordata > Mammalia > Eulipotyphla > Solenodontidae > Solenodon > Solenodon paradoxus. The sequence continues at coordinate 283,856 of RJWH01000738.1, read as the reverse complement.
AACCCAGTTTGTCTGATCCAGTGCGAAAGTTGAGTTAGGTGCATCCTATAAGGGATGTTTTCAGAAGAAAATCTCTAATACCAACCCCTTGCACGGTAGGAAGGGCCTGAGAGTATCTCCCCGGTGTCCTATGAGGTGTGTTGTCTCCCCACTTTGGCTGCACATCACACCCCCTTGTGACATTAGGAAAGCCTTCCTGAGAGGCAGTTAGCTGCCTCCTTTGTGAAACAGACCCTCGCTTGCAAAGGGCCAGGCATGGACAGCAGAGAGAACAGCAGCATGTGGACAAGCCCTTATGCCCCACCACCAGCAAGGACTGGCCCCTTCCACTGAGCCTGTCCTCTGCCCCGGACAGCCAGCTACTGCCTGGAAAAGGAAGAAGGAGGATGAAGAAGGAGGCTCAGGCCCAGGGGGCCGGTGACCTCAGGACAGGGCATTCAGTCTGCTCTTACCTGGATCTGGAAGAAAGAGCAGCTCCTCTGCTCTCTCAGGAACACTCTCTCTGCTGGTGAGCTCTGCTCTTGAACCTCCCTGGACTTTGAACAAAGATTGATTTAAAAGCTGATGTATTTAACAGGGATGTGTGGTCTGAGTTCAAGTGACCTCTGTCCTGCTTCCTGTCAACTGGCTGGACCCTGAGCTGGACAAATCTGAAGCTCTGGCCCCCCTGCCACAGAGAGGATCCTCACAGAGAGGATGCCGAGAGGTTGCCTGCCTCTCCCAGAGAACACAGAAGGGAAGGAGGAGGTGCTCCCACCTGCCCCATTTCCTCCCTTCCCAGATGCCTTGGTCACACCCAACCAACACCCAATACCCTAGGGGTCAGGAGTCAGGGCTGGGTCAGGGCTAGAGGTCACCACCAGAGCACTTTGACACTGAGCTTTTCCTGAAGAGCAGTAACCTGAGAAAGTGAGCAGGCCTAGAACAGGTAAACCTATGCATCTATTTTCCTCTTTAACCCTCAGCATGACCTTACCAATCAATATCCCCATTTTACGGTAAGAAAGCATATTTTCCTCTGGTTTATTATCTTGCTCAACATCACCTGACTCAGAAGGATGAGGTAACCAGAAGTGGAACTCAGCTGTCTGCTTCACCAGTGTTGTTTTGCCTCTACCATCATCAAGGGAAGGAATATGCCCTCCTTCACGCAGAGGCTGGTGATAATCTGTGTCACATTACAGAAAGACATCCTGCTTTGTTAGGGAGATTGGAGTAGGTTTTTCTTGGGTCCCTTCCAAGACTCTCTGACCCTAAACACAATGGGTACTCACCCAGCCGGCCCTGCCTGTGAGGGTGTGCAGTGTAAGTCCTGCTGCGTGTGTGGAGAGCATGGAGAGTAGAGTTAAGATGCTGTGTTGAATCTTAAATTTGCCATTAATTGTTCTATATTTTTATTGTGAGCTCAGCTCTGGCTAAGCTCTATCTGTAGGAACCCTGAACTGCCTGGGTAGAGGGTTTTCTTCCCTTTTGTCAAGCAGCTCCTCCCCACACCCCTGGGGCCCTGAGAAAAGGAACTAATTTTTGTTAGTTACCTACCTGCCTTAGTGTTTCTAGGTACCAACAGCATCCAGTGCAAATAACTGATGGCAGCTCCTCTAAAGACAGACTTGTGATTGGGAATTTGCAGAACTTTTTTCTTTTTCCTTTTTTTACTTCCCACAGTCCAGGCCAAGATAAATGGCTTCCTAGTTGTCTTCCTGATACATTTTCCCCTTTTTTTATTATACTTACATGTTATGTTTACTCATGATTTTCTGTTTCTCCTTCACTGGACTATAAATTCACCAGGGGTACGGATTTGTGTTTGTTTCGTCACTGTATCCCAAGTGCCTAGATTATATACCTAGCTTATAAAAGGCTTTCCAAAAAATGATAATGAATGAATGAATGAACTTTCTTTTGCCGCAGGACTGCTTTTTAGCTCACCCTTTCATTGAGACTGTAACCTTTTGAGGATTTTATCTTTATGCAGGTTTTCGGTTTCTAGGTCTCATCTCCTTCCCCAAAGTGACCCTTGAAAACTTCTTGGCTCCTATTTTTCAGATATCTCTTCACTTCTGGATTTCTTTCCTGTCTTCCAAGTTCACTATCTATTTTTTTAAAAAGTTTGTTAAATTTTACCAAATATTTCTATGAACTTTGTAGAGGAAGGATGTTCAGGTGATCTAATTTGCCATGTTTCCCGAAATGCTTCTACCACTTAGTGGTTACTTTGCCTCTCAAAGCTCCAGCATTTCATCTGTAAAATATAAATAATGCTATCAAATTCATAGATTTGCTTGATAATTAAATTAAGAAAACATTTGTCGATCACTCAGAGCCTGAAAAAGGCTTAGGACATAATAATGTTATTATTGTCTTTGCAAGAATAAGCCCTCTTAATTTATGGGCACACATTGTACAAACAGAATCATGGAAACAACCAAGCAGGAGGAAGTACACAGAGGACACCTCAGGAGTTTAAAATATTTGAGGACATTATGGATGGCATTCTTGCCTGCTCACATCACAATGTTTTATGCAACTGGTAAGAAATATAAAACTATAAAGATTTCCCAATGTCTTCCAAAAATTTTTCCTCCCATGTCACATAGAGAAATCGGTAATCATTGTATACTTAACTAGAATAAACAAATAAGGCTTTTCAAGGCTGGAGTGACCTGCCTAGTTCCCAAATTCTGCCCAGACTCCCCAAAGGTTGAGAGGATTCAGTATTCTGGTATATAATGGTAGAAAACTATAAAATATCACTGAAAGCAACTAGAGAAAATTGAAGTAAATGAAAAGTATACCATGTTCATGGATTGAAACTTCAACATTGTAAAGATGTCCATTCTCTCCAAATACATCTATAAATCCATGTATGTCCCAAACTTCCCACAGGATTTGTTTGTTTTTTGGTGGAACTTGACATTCTCCTTCTGAAAAATAAGAATAAATAAGGAGTTGTTCCACTGAGTGACAAAGACAGTAGAAAGACAGTAACTATGGCAATATGGCATGGGCACAGATAGATAAATGGACTAACTAAATAGATCAGAATGCGCCAAAACAGACCCACACAAATCAAAAGTTGATTTATGACAAAGAGCAGAGGAAACACTAGTCCTTTTTCAATAAATCATTCTGATGTATTCCTTTGGGATCTGTTTTGTTTCATTTAATTTGATGTTTGCAAGATTTCATCCATCTTGCTGAATGTAGTTGTAGTTCACTTATTTTCATTCTGGGATTCACTTCTATAATGTCCAAATAACAGGCAGAACTTTGGATGATGTCAGGATGTCACACTGTACTGATTTCTGGGGTATTGACAAGATTCTAGCTCTTGAACTGAGTGGTGGTTACACAGGTGTTGATGATTAAATACTGAGTCATGCACTTTTGCTTTACATACTTTTCTGTAAGTATATTTGACAATTGGTAGGTTAAAGAAATAAGAAATATTGTATGTTACGGTATGTGTATAGCATATGGGGATTAACAGAAGAAGCTCTTCAAGACTGGAAGTGAGGTTTCACTTGCCTTCAGCCTGCTTGGCCTATTTAAAAGTGGAAGGAATCAATACCTTTGAATTCCAATGACCTGTCTGTGGCATTCATGGGTATGCTGGTCAGAAGACTTTGATCTCTCCATCTCAATTTTTTCATTGTAGTAAGCTATATAGAAAATTTACCAGTCTTGAGCGTACTGCTCAGTGGCATTAACTCCATTCACATTGCTGTGAAACCATCACTACCATTCATCTCCAGAATGTTTTCATCTTCCCAAATTGACATTTCATACCTATTAAAAACTAATACCCAGCAAACCCTTGTGGCTCAGGTAGCTGAGGTGACTAAGATGCAGACCATGTAAAACCTAAAAATAAAAAAGTCAATGATAATTCCCCATTTCCCCTTCTTCCCGCCCCCTAGCAACCACCATTCTACTCTCTGTGCTCATGAATGTGACTACTCTAGGTACCTCATATACATGGAATCATACGGTATATATCCTTTCGTGACTGGTTTATTTCACTTAGAAAGTATCCTCAAGGTCTATTCATGCTGTAGGATGTTTTAGAATGGCCTTTCTTTTTAAGGTTGAATAATATTTCATTGTATTTATAGACCACATTTTGGCTGTTGTGAATGATACCTTTTGCTGCTATGAACATGGGTGCAAAAAGATCTATTAAATGTCCTGCTTTCAATTCTTCTGGGTATATACCTAGAAGTGGAATTTCTGGGTCATATGGTAATTCTGAACTTAATACTTTTGAGGAACTGCTACACAGCTTCCCACAGCAGCTTTACCATTTTACATTCCCACCTAAAAGGCACAAGTGTTTAAATTTCTCCACATCAGAGCAAAGTGTAGAATATATCACAACGACTCTGAAAAGACTGACAAAGGAGTACTCTTTTATAAGAGATCAAGATATCTAGGATGCGCAGAATTAGAACTTTGTACATTGCTGTTGGGAATGTAAATGGAATGGCCACTTAGGAAAAGTTGGGTAGTTTCTCAAAAAGTTAGAGTATGACTCAACAATTCCATTGTTAGGTAGATATCTAAGAGAAATGAAAGCATTTCCACACAAAAACTTGAATGATTAGAGCTGCATTATTCATAATAGCCAAACAACCCAGTAGTAGAAACAACCCACCTCTACCAAATAAAGGCTAGAATATGGTATTTTCATACAAAGAAATTATTCAGTCTAAAAAGGAATAGAAGTACTCATACATACTATCACATGGCCCTGAAGACATGCTAAATGAAAGAAAGTTAGACACGAAAGGTCACATATTGTATGACTCTATTTCTATGAAATGACCAGAATAAACAGACACAAACTTTGATGTAGTAGTTGCCTTGGTTGTGGTAGGTGGGCTGGTTGGTGCGGGGTGGCTGCTAGTGGACACAGGATTTCTTTTGGGGGTGATAAAAAAATATTCTGAATTTATATCATGGTGATGGTTGCATGACTGTGAAGATACCAAAACCCCACTAGATTGTGCGCTCTTAAGCTGGTGAATTTTAAACATGAATTACATCTCAATAAAAACACGTTTTTTAACTTAAAAAAATAAACTTCTCCACATCACCAACACTTGTTATCTCTTGCTTATTTTGTAAGTCATCCTAATGGATATGAGGTGCTGTCTCCTTGGGGTTTCAATTTGCATTTTTCTAATGATTCAGGGTGTTGAGCATCTTTTCACGTGCTTGTTGACCATTTGTGCATCTGCTTGGGAGAAATGACGCCTGAGTCCTCCGCCCACTTTTAAATCTGATTGTTCATATTTTTGTTCATTTTGCTTTCATTTAGTTGTTTGTTGTTCACACTGGTTGCCCCTCCACCACCCCACCACCCAGCAGGACTCAAACCCAGGGGTATGTGGCCTGCATCCTTCAGAGGTGATTGACACCAGGGCACAAACATCTCAATTTTTAATGAAACAAAGACCCAGAGAGATGAAGTGACTTAGCCAAGGTCACCCCAAGTTTAGGACAGAGCCCTGGATAAAATCCTGAGTTTTACTTCCAAGGCCAGTTCCCTTTCTACTAACAAGTCTACTTGGCTCGGTAAGAGATTCCAGCCTCCACCCTTCACATTTGAGATCCAACCCAGATACCCCCAAATTTTTACTCCACCTTCAGACCTGATTATCTCAATATTACCTTGACTTTTTAGTAGCTCATTAACTTACTCAGTTTCTGGCATTTTAAGCTCCAGTGGCTTTTGTCCCTGTCCTAAGTCAATGTTTATGACAGTCTCCCATTTTACTCCTCCTGACACTCTGGCCTCATCTGCCACCTGAGAAAGCAGCCTGTGTAGCCTGCATACCTGCATAGCTGTGGAGGAATTTATTAGGCCAGGGTCCAAATGCAGAAATGAGATAAATGTTTTACCACAGTATGAAGCGATGGGAGGGAGTGAGATAAGGCCGCTCTCCTCTGTGGCTGCCCCATGAGATTGCTGACCTAAAGTTTCTAGTTTTCTCAGCAACCTGGTGGCAGGTCCTCTGAGGACCCCTGAAGACCTGTGAATTACTAGCACTTGCCAGCTGCCTGCAAGGGATACTTCACTAGTCTCTCCCTCCCTCTTCCTTTTCCCAGCTTCCCAGTGGAGGGGGCAAAATACACTGTCCTTTTCCACAAAAAGAAAAAAGGAGGTGCCAAGCAAGAAAAAACCGTGTTCTGGGTTTTTCTCACACGTGACCAAACCTGGATACTCTAAGGATAGATGAAAAGGATCTTTACTTGCCTCCTTTTAAGAGACACAAAAATGAAGGGCTGGTGGTCCTTGGGAAGTCTGGGCCCTGTGTCTAAAAGAGCCAGCTGCTCGGGGACTCCATAGGGACAATCTTAGCAGCAGAAACACAGCAAACCTCAGTCTCACACAGAGACAGGGGTCCATCTCCCCCAAACATGCAGGACCAGGGAAAGAGAATCCGGAACCAGGAGCAGCCTTCGGGGGCCCAAGTCTGCAGCATGATTTTTTTAAAGGACACCCCGGGCACCCTGGTAGAGCAGCGGTTAAGTCACTTACCAAATGTGAGTGCAGGCCACACATCCCTGGGTGTGAGTCCCAGATCCAGGGGAAGACAGCCAGTGTGAACAATTCAATAAAAATAAATAATAAATAAATAAGAGAAAACTTGAGGTCCGTGTTCCTGACACAATATGAAATGCAAATTGAAGATGAGAGGGGCCTTCCCCTCAGCTGTTGTCATCTTGATACCCAAACCCCTGAAGCTGCCACCGGTCTGCACAATAAAACAGCTCTGACTCCCTGCTCATATTAGATGACCAAGGACTCTAGACAAGAGGCCAGTGGGAACAGTGGCTTGGGGGGAGGGACTGGAATGCCTCCACAGCTTTGTCCTGAGTACCCTCTGGCCCTGAGGCTTGGTTTCCAACCAGAAAACTGCTGGCTGTGCCAGGAGAGTGAATTCACCTTCTCCAAGGGAGACTCAATCTCCACAGAACCCCTGGAGCCACAGGGGGCTAAGGTGAAGGTGGAAAAGTTGTCCATCCCTCCTCTCAGTCAGCCCCCGACACACTTCCTCAGCCTCCCAGGCGACCGACAGTCACGACCACAACGGAACTACTGTAAGCCCCCAGTCAGATGAAGAATGACAAGTGTTTTCCCCCCACCAATACCCCACAAATTCACTGCATGTGGAGGTGGCCAAAGGAGCATCAAAGGGAAATGTGACAGAATAAGAGCATTTTCTATGTACAGATGCGGCCTCCAGCAATTTCACTGACTGAAAATCTGACTCGGTCTCGTGAAATGTAGAAATGAGTCACAAAAGCCCAAGGGATCTTCTGCTGCAGTAAAGAGAGGAGGCTTCGATTGTGCAGAGACAGGTGGCAGGTCTGAGGCCCACACTTGACAAGGAAAAGTGACAAATTGGACTCTGCTCAAAGAAGAGTAACAAGGACAAAAGAAATACTGATATAGTGCCAGAAGGAATGTTTGAAGGAACTAAGGCTACCTACCCCAGCAAGGAGAAAGCTTCTACTTTCTCCATGGATCTGATAGGTATCTGCATAGACAAGGAAATAGGTCATGATAATAGGCAGCGTATAGTGAGTTGCATGTTCCAAGCCCCATGCTGATTATTCTCATTCATTTTCTCATTTCCTCTAAATAGCAGGCCCATGATGCCAGGGCTGTCATGAGCCCCCTTCCATAGATGAGAAAAATGCAGAAAAGTTAAGTGACTTGTCCAAGGTCACTCCGTGCCAAAGTAGAGTCAGGAGAAAAATCCAGGCTGTCTGACTTCTGTGCCTGTAACTTCACCACTAGCCAGAGACATGTTCTGTGGTCTGTGTCGACAGAATTAGGAACAATAGTTGGAAGTGAACAGAAGGCAGTGCGGAAGGCAGCATAAGGAAGACTTTTTAAATAATAGGACGTGTTCATAAAGACTATTGGGTGGGGACTTGGTGTCATGAGATATACACACGAGAGAAAAAGCAGGATGTGAGGGGCAGCACAGAGGAGGGTACCAGGGAGGGTTAGAGCAGCAGCGGCCCCTGGGAAATGATCAGGAATATAAACGTCTGGAACCCCAGCCCTGATCAACTCAATCTGAAACTGTGCCTGGGTGATTGGGCCCAGCCATGTGTATTTTAGCAGGCCATCCAAGTGATTCTGATGCAAGCTCAAGCTTGGGATTCACTGCCAGGGACTGGCTAGTCCCTTCTGTTTCTGAGGCCTTGCAATTCCACAGAAGTAAGATGAAACTATGAATTAAAGTGCACCCTCGTGGAGTAGCAGTTTGGCACCATCCACCTACATCCCGAGGACCTGGGTTTAAATCATGGGGCAGGCGGTAACAACAAAGACAGACAACTAAATAAAATAAAAAAAATGCTTCTTCCTTCTCTTTCTTCCTGCCTGCCTGCCTCTACGCTCCTTCATTCTTACTAGCTCCTTGCCTTTAAAAGTTTAAAAAATATATATCAGTTATAGTCCAACCAGATTTTCTTTTAATGTTAAGCGCTCATTAGTAATACCTTGAATTAACAATATATCAGTTGCTAAATTGTGTAAGTGAACTCAAGTACCTTAGACACCCAAAGGTCAATAGAATAAATATTCCGGAGGCTGTGGGCAAGGGACTTCCCCTCTAACCCCCTCAAGTCTCCTCACTGGTTTCCAAACAAGCCTGACATGTTCCAACTCCTTGGTGCCCCTGCCTGAAAAAATACCCCTGCCTTTTGAAATCCCGCCTCCTTTAAAAGCTCAATTCAAATGTCACTTTGTTCACAAAAATTGCTTTCTGTGTCTAGTGCCCAGGGCCATCTCCCTTTCCTCCCCTTTCCTTTATTCCTTTTTTGGGTTTTGCTGACTCGGGGGGCGCACACGGCACTTGGCACAGGCTGCAGTCATTTGCAGGATGGATAGATGCTCCATGACCAGTGATTCAGTTTCAAATGCTGAGGTCTTTGCAGAACTTTGAGGTTTTTGCAGTAACCCCTCTGAATACCCATGTGCTGCTGGTGCTCACGGGGCCCCACCCTCACACAGCAACAGCCCTGTGAGCTTCAGTTTCCCTTCGTGTTCATGGTAACTGTTGTTGTACAGCCCTTGGATGAGGAGAAATTCTGAATACCCTCACAGGCAGTCTTCCAAGTATCCCACAGACACGAGCAGACATGGACCAGTCTCCATTTTAAGGAACAGAGAGGCCTAAAATTGACTACGATCAGAGGGACAGCAAATAAGGATAGTGGGCCACCAAGCCAGCTTAGCAGTTTACGTCTGTGGGGCCAGGTGTCCTGTGGGCTGAGATGGGCTGGCCCTGTGGCCAGGGTGACGGTGAGAGACACTGTACATGGGATGACAGACCCCTCTCCCCAACACAAGTCTCCATCCCCCAGGCTCCTGGAACTGACTCATTCTGTTATGAAAGCAGAACATGTTGATGGAATAAGGAGATGCCCTTGACTTCCATCTCACCTCACAACCCTTACAAAGATGGCTTCAGCGGGGCCACTGAAAAGGACCTCAAGCCCCAGAGCACTTTAGGACCACATAGTACTACAATAGCAGTAATTCCCTGTCCACACAAGGGTGAGATGACTAATTTCCCCCCAACCCCACCTGGGCTCCTGGTTAACCCAGCACTGGTCAGCAGTCATGACAGTTGGTTGCTCCAAAACCAGGGGCCCTCCTGTTGTGCAGGGTCCCCTCGGGCACAGGGCCAGGCCCAGCTGCGCAGAAGTTAGAACCCAAAGCTTCCAAATGTCAGACCAACGCCCTCCCCACCAAAATGCACAACCTGTCGTTTAGGAATAATCATGGCCCCCTCCCCAGTCGTCAGCGACTAAGGAGGAACAAAACAGAATAGAAGAAGGTGAGGGAGTCACAGATGAGGAAATAAGGTGGTCATCCATCTTCTCACTGATACAAACGGGACACTCTGTCTGTCCCTCCTCTTCTCTCCTGCCCGCCCCCCACCAGTCTCCCTCGATAGCTCCTGCCTTCTTCCTGCCACCCTGGAGCATCACTGGTTTGTGTTCTACCTCCAAGCAAAACCTTCTCTTGGGAAAAGACTGGGCACCTTTCTTAATACTCAGGGGTACGTTCAGTCTTTATATCTTCTGGCTATTCTATTATCAGTCATATCCTTATTATAAATGATCAAGTGAAAAATCTTTGCCTCCCCATCAAGATAAAGGAAACAATATCAAAGGGTGATTTTCTCCGCCTTCTCAACACCTCAGTCTATTTCTAACACCAACAAAAAAGGAAGAGGAAATGGAGAAAGCAACAGGTGGAGGTGGAGGAGAGAAAACTGCACCGTGGTGATGGAGGAGAGAGAGGCAGGAAGGCCCCTGACTGCTAAAAAAAAAAACCCTATTCTGTGGTTTTCATAGACCATAGGTACCAATAATGAAACAAGCAATAACGGAAGTGGGAGATGGGGTTTGAGCAAGACCCAAGCACCAGTGAGGGCTGAGAATGTATTCAGAGCGCTTTCACCGGAGCCCCCTGTTGAGAGCAGGAAAGAACTTTGCTGCTGAGGTAAAGAGGCCCCTTGGGGACCTGGGGTCAGGGAGCAGTGGTGGCTTCACAGAACTGCTTAGGCCAGGCTTCCAGTGAGGTTCCCAGGATCACTGCTTCCTGAAGGAAAACGCCCTTCATCTTCAGAAGCCTGGGAAAGAGACGCCTGACTTGTGCCAACTGAGCAACGTACTTGATCCCCTCCAGAAGGTTCCAAGGATCCCAAGCCAGTCCTGGTCCTTCCTCCAGTGAAAAAGAACACGCCGTGAGTTCACAGGAGGGAAATCCAGGTGAGTCCTTGAAGCGGCTGCACTCACAGACCCTAACTCCCTTCTGCTGCTCTAAATCCACCAGGCAACTTGCTTTTCTTCAGAGTTCAGGAGGGCTGAAGGACAAGAGTCATAAGTGAAAAGGAGACAGGAACTAGTGGAAAGTTACCAAGGTTTGAATGCACTCTCCGTGGGACCCCTCAACACCCAACCTGAGACAAACTGCTGGGCTCCCGAGAGAGCAAGTTGGTCCTGAGAGTGCCGCTGAGAGTGGTTACCGAACCCCACGGCATGCACTGGAGGTACAAAGGCAGCTTTCAGGCTCCTGGCATGTGTTGGGAAGAATGAATTGGGATTTCTAGATTGAAAATGATGATTTAGAGATAGTTTTCCCCAAGTTCCAGAGCTGGCCCTTTAGTGAAAAGTTACCTTTCACTGAGGAACAAGGAAACCTGGTTACCTCAGTTTCCCTAGCTGTAAAATGAGGAGACTGTTCTGCAATGGCTTTTTTTTTTTTTTTTTTTTTTAATTTTTTAAAGGAGAGGTGCAGGCAGGAATGAAGGCAAGCAGGCAGGAAGAGAGAAGAGGAAGAAGCATTCCATTTATTTTATTTAGTTGTTCATCTTGGTAGTTCCCTCTGGCCTGGGATGGGAACACGGGTCCTTGGGAAGATGTGTACTGCACTTTGACTGCAGGTAGTTGACCAAACCACTACTCCACCAGAGCACACGTCTACACGGACTCTTAATTGGGGTCCCTGGATTCATGCCTGGTTTGTGAACAGTTTTGAAGAAACATCATACCTTTAACTACACCAATCTCTCATTGAAAGTTAGCATTTGCTTCCATTAGGAAGGTAGGTAACAAACCACAGTAGAGTCTGTTATGAACAGAACTCAGAAACATGTTCCAGTGTCTTTACAATTGATAGAGATTTCTCAAAATGTCATTTACACTCATCACTATTTCTGAAATTACGGCAATTAGGCTAGATCTAAAGAACCACATACACGTCTCTACCACATATTCTCCTAAGGTTTAGACAGCTGTTTGGTATGTTTTCTTTATTGTTCTAGGTAGTCTATTAATTTTTAAGTGTTATTCTCAGAAGTGGATCCACAGGCTTTACCAGGCACCAGAAAGGGTCCATGGTGCATGTGCAGTGAGGTGGAGAAGCCCAGCTCTAGTGGGTCTCAAGGGGTCAGACTGGAAGCCTGACACACAGGTGGCCCATAACTTCTGCTTACTTACAAATCTGGTTCTACTTTAAGGGAGGTGGGTTCTGGCAACTGATGGGATCCCATCTCCCAGCAGGAGCACCTTTTTCAATTTTGTGGGAGGTATTTCTGAAGCTAACTGCTAATCTTCCATCCCCTCTGAGATGTTAGATCTGAGTTTTGGTGGCAGAGAGAACAGAATTTCTTCACCATGGTGTCCCCACCCGAGAGCCCACACTCCCCAGATAACTTTGGACATAGCTTCATGTGTCCTTTAATGGTTACAACTCTGGCAAGAAGGGGTTTAAATGCAAGAGAAATGTGAGGCTGAGCAAGTTTAATACACTCCAGGCTTACTTGAAGCTTGGATTTGAATCCAGAGCTCTAGGTGCTTTAACAGGTCAGGAGAGGAAGGCTTACTGCTGGCCACGATCCTTCCATCTTGAGTTCAAAGGCGCTGGGCAACCAACGTAAAGAACACAGAGGAAGACTGAAGGTGAGGGTGTCAATCTGATCTGCACCCTCATCTTTGTCGGCTCCGTGACTCTGACTTATGAGGGAGGAGTCCAGCCAGTCCCCAGATTGCCCTCCCGACCACCTCTTGCTGCCATTGAAAGCCGGTTGCAATGTAGCACAAGTTACTTCCCCAAGACTCACCAGGATTCAGTCTAGGCCTCCCACACCTCCAGGGCTAATTTAGGTTTTCCGTCGGCTAGCCCGCACGCTCCACCTGGCGCCCCCAGGCGGCTCAAGGAGCAAAGGCGGACCTGATGAACAAGCGAAGGACTGGAGGCTCACCTCCAACTCCAGCTGGAAGACAGCTCCCTCTAGCGGTCAAATGAGCTAGCGGTGCCAGTGCCGGACCCTGCTTCCTCCATCACAATTTCTGTTCCCTGTGCTGGCACCAAGGTCACCCATTCTGAGAGCATTCTTACCTCACAGCACCCCGTCTGCTCCCAGCCCGCCTGAAGGACCCCCAACAGACACACATGCTCTGTTCCACATTGGCCCTAGGCACCCTGAAGCCTGGACACTCCTGCATCAGCACCTCCCAGTCAGTCAGCCAGTCCGCCTCTCTCTTCTAGGAAACAGCCGCTTACCCTGAACCCCTACACTCTCTCCCCGCTGCACTTGTCCGTAAGGAAATCAGACTAGAGAAGGGGCAGAATTATCTCAACACCTTATAGATAACTAGTGCAGAGCCAGGATTGAAACTATATCTCCAGCCTACTGCCCACCTTGAACTACCCACTGTGTCTGTCAAATGCCAACTCCCCAAGTCTGCACCCTGAGTCACACGTAACTCAACGGTCCTCCTGCAGCATTTCCAGATCCCCCATTCAGAATTTCTCCTTCGCTAGCCCTTGCTAAACTTCATGACCTTTTTACTATCACAGCCCTCTTTCTGTTGGAGCCAAATGGCTGATGGCTGTGAAAAGAGGGACAAAGGAAACTGGAAGAGAAAAATTCACGTAACTTGAGGGTTGGAATCCTGACTTCCCAGCTTAGAGGCCATGAATTGAAGTTAGTCATAAAGCCTCCAGATTCTTGGTACAAATGAGAAAAAAAAAAAAATTAAACCATAATAGCTCAGTGTCTTTATAAGAACTTGACAATTATGTATGTTGGATGTGCTTGAAACTCTGTAAATTGCCTCAAATAGGAAGAACCATTGAAAGACTGATGGCTAAGATATACTGAGCCCTGACTATGCCCAGCACCTGACTAAGTAGTTTACTAAGTTCCCTTATTTAACCTGCACAACACCCCCTAGGAAGAGAAACTAATATGTTATCATATCATCATCTTATAGTTCATAAGTTGATTTTCAGAGAAGAAACTTGCGAGGCATTACACAGCTAATAAGTGTCAACACCAAATTACATACTGGTCTTTCTGACTCTAGAGGCTTCATTTAATTACTAAAATGGGCTGTGTCTGCTCTTTTAGTCATCTGTGTCGGTTGGACATACCACAGCTGCTATCAGTATTTGCCAAACACACCCATTTATTAAGAACTGAGCATAGTGCCTGCCCCAGGAATCTGAAAAACTAACCCCACCGAACAGCCACTAAGTTTAGGACGGGGACTTGGACACAGGTTGTCTGACTCCAGAGTATGTTTTTAAGCATCACCCTGGGCTGAACCAATAACTGCAATCCTGGCTCTTCCATTTCAAATCGAATGATGCTTTGTAACTATGTTCAGTGTTTTGTTTCAAGAGCACTCCGGCATGCTGTGGAGACAACGTGCGGCATGCAGGTGTGGCATGCAGGTGCGGCAATACAGGAGAGGGAGCAAGAGGCCACAGGGCTGGTGCTGGGAATTTTTAGAATTGTGACACACTTACAGATAAAATGGGGAAAAATTTAAATTGTCTCTATTTGGACATTCTTTTATGTTCCATATATCATTCTATAGTTTTCATTCTATAGGTCCTAATAGACATGTCATTGCCTTTCTCCTGGGCATTTTATAGCTTTTCTTTTGTTGTTGTTACAATGACTGCTATTATAATTTTTGACGACTGATTATATCTAAGAAAATTTGTAATTTTATGTCTTCGTTTTATAAGTAAATATATTACATTTTATTTATTTATGTTATATGTCTTCCACTCCCTGATCAGATTCATGGCTGGGATTTCTTGTCTCTTACTGTCATAATATTTTTCTGTCCTCCTTTCTGGCTGTTAGTACCTCCTGGAGTAATTTTTTTCATGAATGGTAAGTAGACGGTAAACTTTCTCAGATCTGTGTTCTCAATTTTATATACATGATATCATAGAGTTTATATGCAATCATAATATGTAGTAAACATAAATTAAATTATATATCTATATCCTATATATATATACCTATGCAGATATGTCTACATATATATTGTCTTTCAAAATATATCATTTGATATGTACAAAAATACATAATATACATCTAAAACTATAAAGCCTAACAACATAATTAACAGGCATTCCCTGGTGGCTTAGGTGTTAAACCTGTGTCTGGGCCCAGTTTTCATACAGCCCAAGGACCCGGTTCATGGCCCAAATGGAGATGGGGTCAACTAAAATGAAGAAGCGAATACATGAAAATGCTTCTTCCTCCTCTCTCTTCCTTCCTATCTGCTAAATAGATATAATTAGCACCTATGAGCCCACTGAACAACAATAGAGCTAGAACATAACCAAAACTGTGCGATCCCTGTGCAGGTATAAACTCATGGAATATAAACATTTTTAGATGTATCTTTTTATTTTTGACAAGATTATAGTTGCATTATGGCAGGGAATGTGCCCTTTCTGATACTGATGATTTGAGATTTGCTCTATTGACTAATACGTGATCAATTTTATAAATTGCCTATGTGTGTTTGAAAAAGAATAGATATTCTCTAGTAGTTAGGTGAGCAATCTCTGTATCTCCATTAGATTAACTTATTTAAATCTTCTATATCATTTATTTTTTGCCTGCTTGATTTATCAATAATCAAAAAAGTGATATTTAAGCATGGCTATTAAATGAATTCTAGGCATGCTCTGGTGGCTCAGGCAATAAGTCAGCAACTGGAGCATAATATGGACCTGGGTTCTTAAACAGGGGCAGGGAATATAATAATAAAATAAATATGTAAACAAATAAATAAAAATAAATAAATAAATATAGCTATTATTGTGGATCTTCCTTTAGTTTCCATTTCTTCCTGTAGTTCTTTCAACTTTCATACCATCTACTTTGAGAATATTTTATTAAATGCATGTAAGGTTATAGTTTGAGATTATTTTTATTAAGGGCATTTAAGATTACAATTATTTTATTATCCTGGCAAACCAATCTTTTTTAAGGAAAGGTTCAGGTAGGAATGAAGGTGAGCAGAGGCTGGCAGGCAGGAAGAAGAACTTTATTTATTTCTATTTAGTTGTTCACATTGGTTGTTCCCCCTGTGGCCCTGGGTCTTGAACCTCGACCTTGGGATGTAGGTGAGACTGCTTAGTACCAGACCACTAAGTCACCAGGGCTGTGCCCTGGTTTCGTTTGGTTTCGTCTGGTTTTAAGGAAAGGTGTAGGCAGGAATGAAGGTGAGTAGACTGGCAGGAAGATAAAAGAGGAAGCATTTATTTGCTTTATTTAGTTGTTCATCTTGCTTGTTCCTCACAGCCCTGGGGTTGTAAACCTGGGTCCTTGGGATGTGTATGGACTATGCCAACAGAAGGCTGTGGACTTAATTATTAAATCATCAGGAATCACCCAAACTGAATTTTTTATTACCATATAGTATTTTTTCTATTCCAAAAGTTTTTTTGACCCGATATTTATATAGAAAATTGAAGCTTCTGTTTAACTCATACATTTCCATTCTTTTTATTTTTTTATTTTATTCTTATTCTCTAAGTATTCCTCTTGTATACATCACTACATTTCACTAACAATATGACAAACTATCTTTTAACTAGTTAATTTAGTCTACTGATACTTATATCATCATTAATATATTTAAATTATGTGATATATATTAGAATTAAAAGTACTTTTTGAATATCCCATCACACATCTGTAATAAAAATAGGTAAGTAAACTGAAATTTGATATTTTTAAACTTCCTATTATCTTAAAGTTCTGAAAGTTAAAAACTTCTTATAAACATATGACTGATCAAACAACAAATTTTGGTAAATTATTGTTAAACATATACTTCAAGATTTTATTAAGGTGATGGATTGACTTTTTTTCATTTAATTCTGTTGATGAATATTACCTTTTACTGAACCAAAAAAGTGTTCAGCATCAATTACATTTCTATTTTTATGTTTTAATAGATATGTTGAAAGATAATGTTCACAAAAATAGATGAGAACAAAAGGAAATACTTAAATTTTAAACAGCAATATTCTAGTCTCAGAACTTGTAAGTCACCACATGATAATCTATCATAAAATATATTTAATAATCAACTCAATTATTTTTTAGCAGATACGCTAGTTATATAGAGTCTAATCTCCTATAACAAAGAGATGGAAGAGGCAGGGCGACTCAATGACTTTAAGACAGAGCAAGTTTTCTCCTATGTCACTGCTCTTCCAATCCTTACCCATATTGCCTTTGGTCAGATGTCTGAAGTCAATTCACTAGTGCCCAAATTACACTTCCAGCTATAGGAAAAGAGATAAAGGATGAGCAGCATTCAGTTATTTTGCTGCACAAACTTTGGCAGCTTAATTTAATAATTATTTATTGCTCGTCATTTTACGATTTGACAAATTAGATTGGGCTCAAAGCATAGTTCTAGTGGTCTTGCCTGGGTGCATTCACTTGTCTAGTCACTTGGAAGTGGTGCTGCTGACTGTAGATAACCTCTCACATATGTTCCAGCTGGGCTGCAGTGAGGGGAAGCCTGTGTCTTATATCTCTAGCATTGAGCAGGCTAGCCTAAGCTTTGTCACAGAGTGGCTAGGTTTCAAAAGCACAGAAACACTTTACAAGACTGCTAGCTCCACATTTGTTATAATGACCCATGAGCTCAACCAAGTTACACAAGTAAGTCCAGATATAAGAGATGAAGAGGAATCACATTGCTATGGAGTATATATTCCAAGATAGGAGAGATTGTGGCAACTGATTTTTGTCTTTGCTTTTTGTTTTGTTGTGTTGCAATATACTTGCAAAGAGCAAGACCTGTTAGTAGCATGTACCACTTCCATTGACAAGAACTTAGTTACATAACTATACCTCATCTACAAAAGGAAGTAAGGAAAGTCATCTCCAGCAAGGCAGGCACGTTCTCTGTTAAAACAGTGGAGGTTGACAGGAGGGTTTGTTAAAAAGAAAGGTATGGGGAAAGTGGACACGAAGAGAACAGCAGTCTATCCCATAGCTAAAAATTTCATTATCCATTTCTTCACTTTGTTAAAATCAAGGAATTAGTAAATACTTGGTTTATGAAAGAAATGTCTTTACCTTTAGCTGGGCACCAGATTTCAAATGAACCCTCTGGTTCTCTGGGCATTTTATACCCCAGAAAAGTGTTCCATAGTAAGAGCCACCATGAGCAAGAGGTGTGGTTTGTTTAAGGTAGGAAAGGTCGACTGGGAGAGAAGATGTAGAAAAGGAGACTTAGCAGGAAGGTACAATCACGTGTGCCTTCTCAAACAAGTTTTAGGAAGGAATAAGACTTAAGGCTGAGGAACTGGAAATGTGTCCACTTAATTAATTGTGCACACATGCCTATTAGAAATTTCTAATACCGTCTGGGTTATGTACATTTCAATTTTAAGGCAATTCTCTTAGAACATTTTAATTCTGATTTCTTCTTACATGCTATCACCTAGCATTTTAGTTCTGACCTTTTCATTAATCCCACAGACATATTTAATTTTTTTCCCTCACCACAGTTGATTAGGTTTTTAAAAATTGTTATTGTAAAAATATACAGTATATAAAAATACATATGGTAGTCCCTTTCATTGGTCCTTATAAATTCCTTCATCTCATTCTCTAAGTAAACAATCAACTTTTTGACATATTTCCTTTCAGATATGTGTATGTGTGTTTATATGATATACATATGTGCATACATACAGATATATATTCCGTATTCAATTTTCATATTATAAAAACATCACAGGCTTATCTTAGCAAGTCAAACAACTTAAAACAGTTAAAGAAACATTAATAGCTTTCTCACAAGGATGTAAGAAATACATCTCTCTGAGATAAATAATATGAACCGTTTGCTATGTATCTCTGTACTTCTTTCTCAGAGGTCTATAAATATGTACAATATAATTCTATGATCACAATGCAGTGAAACTAGAACCCAATAACAAAATAAGAAAATAAAAAACCTCTTTTATCCCCAAAATAGACTTTCTTTTCAAATAATGCATTAAAAATTACACTAAAATGGAAACTATGGATTAGGAAATGATGATAAATTAAAACACTACCTATCAAAACCTATGAAAATCAGTTAAAGCAATACTAAATGTGGTCATTTCTACATTAACAAGAAAAAGAATGAAAATAAAGAAATTAAGTCTAACTTAGGAATTTAGAAAATTAAAAGCAAATTCAATCTAAAGTAGAAGGAATTAGTGAAGTAAATGTGGATATGGATAAGAAAACAAATAGTATTACTAAGAAGTCAATCAAGAGATTTATTTGAAAAAAAAACAAATAATAAAATAGTTATCCAGTGTAATCATGAAAAAGGAGAGAAAGCACAAATACAAAACATAAGAAACCAAAAAGAAAATCATGAATGCAAAGGAAATTTAAAGAGCCACAAATATTCCTTTTCTCAAGTCTAGGAATATAAATTATGGATAAAGTAGATAATTTTCTGAAAAACAAAATACAATGAAATAAAACTGGTTCCAGTAAAGCAAGTATACTAAATTTAAATATTACCCAACAGGAAAGAGAAAAATTATCAAAGCCTAATTTTCCCCCAAAAGGATTAGGCCCAAATAGTATCACCAGAACATTCTACTAAACATTTAGGAAACAAATCATCAAAATGCTATAGAAATAATTCTGAGCTTAAAAAATAAGAAAAAAATTCTAGATTATTTTTGAAGTAAATATAACATTTATTCCAAAACCAACAAAAGTAACACTAAAAATAAAAAAGAAATTAATCTTGGTCAAACATATTGAAGCAAGTCTTAAATACAATCCAGTAAGATATTAAAAGAATAATATATCAAAACCAAATGGTTTTCATCTACTTTTTAAAATTGCAAGGACACATCAATTTGAGGAACTCTATTAACATAAATCACCATTCTAAATACATTATAAAAATCACATGGTCATTTTAATTTATGTTCAAGGCAGTTAATAAAATATTCAACACTCACTCTTGATATTTTTAAAACTCTTAATAATGTATATTTCTTAACACAATAATAGACCTTATCCCCCAAATTAGCTTAAAGCTGAAGAAGAAAACAATAGAACATCCCTAAGAAACTCAAAGAAAAGAAAAAGATTCATCCTTAGCACTACTACTGAATATTTTCTGGAGATATTAGCCAATACAATTAGAGAGGAGAATGAAAGATGAGATATAAAAATAGAAATGGAATTATCATTATTTACAAATAGTAATTTTTACAAATGATATTTACAAATGATTGCATTGCTGGAAAATCCACTGAAAAAATGATTTTTTTAAGTGATAGACTTGGCACAACCTGGTGGAGCAGCGGTTAGGTCAACCGCCTCCGAAGGAGTAAGCCACTTACCCCTGGGTTCCAGTCCTGCTCCCAGGGGAAGCAACTAAATAAAAATAAAATGCTTCCCCTCTTCTCTTCTTCCATGCCTGCCTAACCTCCTTCATTCCTGCCTGCACCTTTCCTTTAAAAAAAAAAAAAAAAAAAAAAGTGTGACAGACTTGAATAAGAGAAGGTAGCTTGGTATGAAATTAATATATAATAGTCAATAGTCTTTCAGATATGAACAATAATGAAGAGTTATATAAAAGATATAATAAATGATATAAAATAAAATTATATAAAAATACAAACAAAAATAATAAAGAATGGGGAAAGGATAACATTTTCAATAGTGACAAAAAATATACCTTGATATAAACTTTACAAGAAATAGACAAAACTTTTGTGAAGTAAACTTCTAAACACATCGGAGAGACATACCCGTCAAAGCACAAAACTAAAAAAATGGATAGGGGGCATGCCTCGTGGAGTAGCGGTTAGATCAAATCGCCTCCAAAGGAGTTCAGGCCATATACCCCAGTGTGAACAACTACAATTAAATAAAAGTAATAAAGTGCTTCCTCCTCCTCTCTCCACCTCCCTGCCTGCCTACTCGCCTTGATTCCTGCTGGCACCTTCCCTTTAAACTAAAAGGAAAGGAGTACGTTTTTGGATCAAATGAATCAATGTCACAAAAATTTCAGTTCTAAGTTAAAATGTAACTTGAACAAAGCCTCAATAGGACTTATTCTTACTTAGTGGTAAATGTTGGGGAGAGTACACAAGTTGATTACAAAAATCTACTAGAGGTGCATCCTGATGGAGTAGTAGTTTGGTCAGTCACCTTGAGCCAGCACAGTCCACATACATCCCAAGGACCAGGTTTGCATGCCAGTCTGGAATAAAGAACCAAGATTAACACCTAATAAAAAAAAGCGAAGTGCTTCTTTCTCCTCTCTATGCCTGCCTGCATGCCTCTGATCACCTTCATTCCTGCCTATATCTTTCCTTTAAAAGAATAAATAATAAAAATCCAATAAAAAAAATTCTGAAGAAAGGGAGACTATTAAAACATTCTAACTATAAAAATGATGGAATGACACGTAATGGAATGACAGGTAAGTAACTTGAAGAAACTTATGTTAGGTCTACATCTCACACCTCCCACCAAAATATATTCCATAAAATCAAAAAATGGAATATAAAAAATTTTAATAGTGGAAGGAATAGTGGGGGAACGTTTTCAGTTTGTGGGTGGAGAAGTCTGATAGCATGCTACAAACCCTGAAAACCAACAAAGTCAAAGAACAAATTCATAAATTTAATTAGATGAAAACAAAGATTTCTGCGAAACAAAAAGCACAGGGAAGGACAAACTAAAAAAAATTTCTGCCTCCTACCGCAAAGAGCTCATTTTTTTTGAGTCTAGAAAGAGTGTCTACAGATCTACCTACAGACCACCACCAACAGCAAGTCAATAAAGGGGAAGTTCATAGAAACGGGAAAACAAATGTTTCTTAAACATGTAAAAATGTGATTGGCCTCAGTCATGATAAGAGAACTGTATATTAATACTACACTGAGATCATTTGTTGCCTCTCGGGTCAGCATCAAGATGCTGGTATGGGTATTGTTGCTGGTGGGAGAGGTAGATTGATAGAGTCACTATGGAGGACAGTATGGCAACATTTCTCAAAATAGCAAAGTCATATACCTTTGACCAGCAATACCACTTCTAGAGTCATTATTTACAAAATAATGTCAATACAAGGCTATTCCTTGTGATAGTTTGGCAAAGAAAAAAAATGGAAATAATCTAAATGTTCACTAATTAGGATGTGTGAATAAATTCACTTTATTATGGATGGTGTGCAGCCATTTTTCAAAAGAGAAGGCTCTTTATGTACTATATGGAATGGTTCCCAGAGTATATTGGTAAGTGGCACAAGGAAAATATAGGATAGAGTGTATTGTATGCTACCATTTGTTTTTACAGTTTTTTAAGTAAGGAAAAATATAGAACTGCCTACATATGCATAGGATACCTCTAGAATGAGCCACAATAATCAGGCAAGCTTGGTTGACTCTGGGAAAGGGTATGAGGGCCCTGAGTCGGGGGAGTAGAAAGGAAAGTTTTAACTGTAAACAACTCTGTACTCTGTGAATTTTGAATGTAATTATCCAAAAAAGTATAAACTACAAAAGTGTTTATATATTTAAAACATTTACAGAGAGAACTTTTAAATAACATTTTAGATACATACTGCTGCAATTTGCATTTTTTACATAATGGTATATTATGGAAATCCTTTTGGACCTGTATTTCATAAAACTAACTCATTCTTTTTAATAATATGTAATACTCTATTGTATCAGCCTTTCACAATTGATGAAAATTCAGGTGTTCTCTTGATTTTAATTTCTGTTTGAGTTTTTAGATATAAAGATAATTTTTCTTGCTAGGGTTAAAATATATAAAAGGTAAAACAAAAATATTAAAAGAAAATAACCTCATAACCTCAGCCTGAGGGAAACACAATAAAGAAAACAAACTTGAAAGCTACATCTGTATATGTATATGTATACATATATGTATATTATAGTATTTAACTACATGCAGATATAAATTTTCCTTATTAAAATGAAGTCGAGACAACTTTGGAGAAAATATTTGTTAAAATATTTAAATGACAGGTTAATATCTCTAAAATAAAGTTACTGAAAGTTGATTTAAAAAGAAACATACAATGAATATAAACAGACAATTCAAAGAAAAAGAAATACTAATGAACAAAATGTATGAAGAGATCCTAACCTTCACTAGTGATGGAAATTCAAAATGTAAAGTGAGATCTAATTTCTCATCTATCAGATTAGCAAAAATGTAAAAGATAATAACCAATGCTGGCAAGCATATGAAGAAATGAACATTATTAAGCGTTCTGGTTGAGCATCTGAGTCGTGACTTATGGAGAGCAATCTCATGAGATATAGTGGGAAACCATTTTAATGTTCATATTCTTTGACCCAGCAATCCAACTTAACTTAGAAAATGTAGCCTCTAGTGTCTCCTTATGTCTTTCCCTTTCCCCCGTCTTCTCTCTGGTACACTTCACTTGGTTAACTGTTAGACTTCACAGCAGCTGGGCTATCATTGCTCAAGCCCTCCTCCACTTCCATCACACTCAAACCAACCAAAACCAGTGTTTGGAACAGGGCAGTGGTCTTGGAGCCTGGGAAGGCCTTGTCTAGGAGTCTCCTTGTATTTTCAGGAAAGTGAGGCCCAGGACATCAGTAGAGCCAACATCAAGTTCCTGGGGCTGCTGAAATGTGCAAGACACTTAAAGCTCCCGGAAGAGGATGCTTTGCCCTGGCCTTTCTGCTGGCAGTTGTGAACATCCAGTTTGGTGGTAAGGACAAGCCCATCTCGAGTCCCAGAGCAGAGATAACCACGAGGGATAATCTTAAACTCTTGGAAAGGGATAGATCCCATTGTTCTTTGCTGATTGAGAAGAAAAGCACTTACTCTTCTTAACACTAATGAAAAGGCGAAAAATGTAACTCTCTTTTGTTAGAACAAATACTATCACCCTTCTTCTCAGACATTCTGCCTTCTACTCTGTGTTGCAAATGGCATGATAATCTTGCTCTCGAGCTAAGATTCCTTCAGCTCTCATACACTATACACATATGAAATCCAGGTTTGGCGAGCGCTGGTGGCCTAGGAGTCTTGCACACTGTGGACACAGTCCACATACATGCCAGTATCCCCAGTTCAAGACCCCGGGGTTAGGGGAACAACCAATGTGAACAACTACATAAAAATAAAGTGCTTCTTCCTCCTCTTCGTTCCTACTTCCTACCGCCTGTGAAGGCGTTCATTCCTGCCTGTACTTTTTCTTAAAAAAAAAAAAATCCAGGTTCGGGATCCCAGTACTACAATATTTGTCAATTTAAGCAACCCATTTAACCATTCTGTCCTAGTTTATCTATCTATAAAAAAGAATAATAACAGTAATATATGTGTGTGTGGATATAGATATAGATATAGATATAATCTTCAGGGCTACACTGAGGATTAGATGTATAGAAAAGCACTTTAAGAGTTAAAGGTCCTATAGAAGTCCCAATTGGAGTAGGAATAAAATAGAAACCATTTATGAATGAAGGAATAGCTGGGATTGCAGAATCCCCTCTCTCCTTCTGAGAGGGTGGTATTTAATGCTATGAGGCAGCTCCCGTAACTGCCTCTGCATTTATGTCTGAGTGAATTTAGTTAACCACATATACCCAACTTCCTTTGGGTAATTCTCCCCTTCTCATTCCAGGATGTATACACATCTTGAGCTCGGTTTCCCAGGAAGGAAACCAACTAAGCATAACCTGTACTGTGGAGCAGAAGCAAGAAGTTGATGGGCTTATAGTGTTTTTGTGCAAGAACAGGTCTTTGAACTGTTCTCCCGAAACCAGCTTGAAGCAACTGAGACTTAAGCGGGATCCTGGAACAGATGGTGTCAATAAAAGATTGTTTCGGTTGGTGTTCACCATAAACCAAGCCACGTCACTAGACAGTGGGACCTACCAGTGTTGTGCCAGAAGCCAGAAGCCTGATATTCACCTTCAGGGTCATATTTTCTCCATTTCAGTAACAGGTAAGCTCCTGGTCCATCTACTGCCACCAGGTGAGACAATAAGGAGGGCTGTTGACAGCTGGAGTAGTCATTTCACCTCCTGGATAGGCAGTCTCCTTGGGGAAGTCTTTCCCTTTACTCAAGCTTTTTCCATCACCTCACTGACAATTGCAGCCTTTCCTCAAAGCTTGGATACAAAGGTAATTTCATTTTGTTTTTGGTTTTTTGAATCATACTGAGATACCCATTCCACCTTTTTGTTTTCACTTTTTAAAATTTTTTATTTTTATTTTTACACATCAAAATAAACTCGTATGTATAGTTTCCCCATTCTTCATATATATGTCAACACCCCCTGCCCTCCACCAAATCACCAAGTGTTCTTCACCATTATTCAGTGGGCTCTGCCACCATTTGTCTCCCTACCCTCCCATCCCATTCCCTATTGGTTACCTCAGTTTTGTTGCAAGTGTCCAAGGGTTGTTGTGTTTTTTTTTTCCCCTCTGTTCCTTGGTTTTGCTTATTGAATTCCACCTATGTATGAGGTCATCTGGTATCTATCTTTCTTCTTTTGACTTATTTCACTTAGCATAATCCCTTCTCGCTCCATCCATGTTGATTTAAATGACAGGATTTCATCTCTTCTAAAGGCTGTGTAGTATTCCATTGTATATATGTACATCTTCTTTATCCATTCATCTGACATTGGACACTTAGTTTGCAGTTCTTCACTATTTTAAGGCTGCAGTAAACATGGGGGTGCCTAAATTTCTGCAAATGAATGTTTTTGTATCTTTTAGGTAAATACCCAGAAGTGGGATGGCCAAATCATATAGGACATCCATCTTCAACTTTTTGAGGAATCTCCAAACTTTTCCATAGGGGTTATACCAATTTGCACTTAAACCAAGAATGTAAAAGTGTTTCCTTTTCTCCATAGCCTCACCAAAATCTGTTGTTTCCAGACTTTTGGATAATAGCCAGTCTCTCAGGTGTAAGGTGATATCTCATTTTTGTTTTAATTCACATTTTCTTATGTGCCTGTTGGCAATCTGTATATCATCTTTGGAAAAAATGTCTCTCCAATTCCTCCTCCCATTTTTTGATTGGAATGCCTATTTTTCTGTTATTGAGTTTTACATGTTCTTTGTATATTTTAGAAATTAAGCCCTTTCAGAAATAGGAAATGTAAATATCTTCTCCATTTAGTGGGTTGTCTTTTGGTTTTAGTGATGTTTTCTTTTGCTGTGAAGAAGTTTTTTAGTCTGATGTAGTCCCAATTATTTATTTTTCTTTTCGTTTCCTATGATGCTAGAGTTGAGTCCCCAAGGGCCTAAGACTGATGTCCTGATGTCATGGAATGTCTTTCCTATGTTCTTTCTTAAGAATTTTATAGTTGCTGGTCTTATGTCCAAGTCTCTAGTCCATTTTGAGTTATTTTTGTGAATGCTGTTAGAGAGTGCTCTATCTTCATTCCTTTGAATGTGTCTGTCCAGTTATCCCAACACCATATATTGAAAGGACTTTGCTTTCTCCATCATATGCTTTTGGCTTCTTTGTTGTAGATTAACTGACTGTCAGTTTGCGGTGATTCAGTTCTATTCCACTGGTCTGTGCCTCTGTTATTTTTCCAGAACCATACTGTTTTGATCATTATCACTTCATAGTATAGCTCAATGTCTGGGAGTATTATCCCTCCAGATTTTTTTTCTTAAAATTGCTTTGACTATTTGAGGTCTTTTGTTGTTCCATATACATTATATATATATATATATATATATACATATATGTGTGTGTGTGTGTGTGTGTGTGTGTGTGTATAAATGAACACAGGTGAGTAGGTCTAATAGACCAGTTTTTAAGTGGGGTTTTACATTTTACATAGCATCATTTAGTATTTTTTGAAGAACAAGTTTTGTGGTGATAAATTCCCTTAACTTTCACTTACTGGAAAAACTTTATCATTCCTTCAGTTATGAATGATAATCTCACAGGGTGTATTATCCTTGGTTGAAAAATTCTTTTCTTTCAGTCTTTTGAATACATCCAACTGTTCCTTCCTGGCCTGTAGAGTTTCAGTAGAGAAATCTGCTGACAATCTGATGGAGGCTCCTTTGCATGTGACTCATTTTTCTCTGGATGCTGTTAAGATTTTTTTATTTATCTTGTATTTTTTGACATTTTAATGACAATGTGTCTTGGTATAGGTCTGCTTGGGTTTCTTTTATGAGGGACTCTTTGAGCTTCCTGGATCTGGAGGCTGGCTTCATTCTTCAGGTTAAGGAAAATTTCAGTTATCATTTCTTCAAATACAGTTTCTGCCCCCTTTTCCCTCTCTTCTCCTTCTGGGACCCCTATAATGTGAATGTTGTTTCTTTTGATGTTATCCCATAGGTCTCGAATGCTGTCTTCGTTTATTTGCATTCTTTTATCTCTTTACTGGTCTGCCTGGGTGCATTCCTCTGCCCTATTTTTGTTTACAGATTCTGTTGGGGGCTTCATACATCCTACTCTTCAGTCCCTCTACTGAGGTCAGCTATTGTGTGTTTTACTTCTTTGATATTTGTTTTGAGCTGCTTCTTCTCTTTTTTATTTTTCTCTTTTTCATCTTCTATTGTTTTCTTGATTTCCAGGAGGATTTTTATCACTGTTGCCCTAAATTTACCCTCAGGTATTTTGCAGACATCTGCTGCATTCAGATTTTCCTCTGGGTTTTGGATTGAAACCATCATTTCACATTTATTCCTCTCGCCTGTGCTCTATGTGGCATTTGGTTTATGTTTCTGTGGATTAGGTTTCCCTACAGTGATGGCCTTGTGTACCCATTCCATCTTTATTGATACTGAGACTAAATCTCAAGAAGATAAAGCGATTTATCCAATGCCACTCTCCCTGACCAATGCCAATCAAAGCAGATTTAGAGACCTAGAATATAGGCCTCCTGATTCCTAATTCAGACCTCTCTCAGAGATGTAGCTTTATTTATAAATATAAGCACTGAGACTTCAGGTCAGAACAGCAAAATGGATTTGAGATAAAATACATGGCTGTCTTACGAATAGTTAGATGTAGTTCTCCCTGGTGGAGTAGAGGTTTGGTCTGCTTCCCTTCAGCCAAGAGCACATTCAAATACATCCTAGGGACCCAGGTTTGCATTCCTGGGACTGAGGGGAACAACCAAGAGGAACAATTAAAATAAATGACATGCTTCTTCCTCCTCCCTTCCTGCCTGCCTGCCTCTGCTCTCCTTCTTTTCTGCCTGAAACTTTCCTTTAAAAAAAAAATTTAGAAACAAATCTACCCAAGCTACCGTAGTTTAAAGAGGAAAAATAATAAAGCAAGAAGTATAGTGGGCCCTCATGAGTTCCAATTTCTGGAATCAGAAACCAGAACACCAACAGAAACCATGTCACTTTCTATCTCACCCTCTAGAGAGGCAGCAAAACCTATCATCTCTTCATAACTCCTTAATTTTGTGCTACTCTGGAATAAACTATATGACCACTCCTGTTTCAGCTTTATATGACTTTCTCATTTAAGTACCCAGAAGAGACTGACTTTGTTTCCATATTCCCAGACAATGGAGCAAGTCTTCAAAATTGAAAACTATGTTCTACCTAGAATTCTACATCCAACCAAACTTCTAATCAAATGTGAGGGAAGAATACTGTCAGACATGCAATAAGACCACCAGAGGATGCACTCAGTAAAATAAGTGAATCAGTAGAGTGGAGAAGATGGAATCCAGTGCATAAGGATTGGAATAGGGGAAAGGGATAAGAAAGGTTTAGAATAAAAAAAAGGCCAAAATGGGCAATTAGTCAGAAGAGAACAAGAGAAAGAGTGCTCTGGGAGGAAGGTGTCTAGGGGATAAAAAAGGAATTGATAGAAATCTTTCTGAAGTATTTTGATGGATAGGATAAAGGATGAAAGACATGGATATGAAAAACTGATGGGTTTTAAAAATATCAAATGATCATTATCTCCGGGGTGGGAGGGGACCTAAACTTTACAAAAGGAAACATAATCATAGCACACAATGTAGCTCTATAAATAATTACATTTACAGAATCCAAATTATATAAACATTAATTTACCTGTAATGTTATATGATTATTTTTGAAAGGCAGAGAAGAAAAGTGGGTAGAGGTTTTAGACAATCATATCCTCATCTTCTATCACAAAAAGTCAATAGAGAATGTCTAAAATTTATTAAGTATTACATTGAGTATATAATTTAGTAATATAGTGAAACATTTCTACAGTGGTTGTCTCTGGGGAATAAGCCTAAAAGTATTAATAAGCTGAATAAGAATAAATGACACTGCAATTATTTTTTATGAACTTTCAAATAATTCCATTTAAGAAAACAGATATAATCACATACCCCCAAATATTTTAAACAAATGTTTCATATTCTCCTACGGTTAGTAGTTAATTCCATTTCTGTTTCAGTCCAGTTTGATTTGTTCTTTCTTCCTGATGTCTTCCCACCTGACCCTGTAACATTCAACACTCCCATTCTCTCTCCATCTCTATTGGCTTCTGTGACTCTGTATTCCTGTTATTTCTAGTTTTCTAGCTGTTCTTCTCTGCCTCTATTTCTTCTTTCCACCTCTCAAACATGAGAATTCCTCAAGACTTACTCCTTCAATCTTCTCTTTCCCAATTCTGTCACTCATGACTAATCCTCCACCTCCTTGCAATTGATCTGCAAATCAACTTCTCCAGCTCTAACCTCTTTCCTAAGTTTTAAACGTTTTCATTCACACCAGGACTGCCAGCTTCTAAGTACCCTACCATCTCCTGAAACTCAAACCTGTTCTCCTGAGACCTTGTTTCTTGTCTGTGGTTTAGTCTGAACCTTGAGTCTTTCCTTTTTCCCTTCCACCATCTAGTCAGTTACTAAAACTATTCATTCTTTCCCATATGCATCCCTTTCTTTCCAAAGGTGTTTTTCAGCTCTTCCTCATCTCACACATATTCCAAGTCTCCCTACTGCTAGGTCCCTGGAGATAACTTGTCCATCTCCCACACCAACCCACCAACTCTAAATACCAGTCTTTGTCTATAAGCCATTCTGCGTACTGCCATCTTTCTAAAATGCTAATTTGTTCATGCCACACCACTACTCAGAATTTTAATAGTTTTTCTCTATGGGACAAAGTCTAAATTACTTTAGCCTAGACTGAGGACTTTATAAAATTTCACTATTCTATTTACATGACTATTGTTCCAATTAACCTTAGTGGAAACCCCTTTCTCCTCTAACAAAAATTTACCGTCCATCTCAAGCATGTTAAGCCTTAGAGAACAGAAAGCTTCCCTACAATCTAGTATTCATATTCTCCTAATATTCCATAAGGATTTATTCTTGTGATTATTCTTCCTAAGATAAAATGCCTTTCTCATGTTCTCAGCATATTTAAGTATTAGGGTTAGCATGTGGATGCTCACCAAGTATGGAAGTAAAGTTCCTTTTGGAAAGCGAAATAAAGCTAGACGAGAAAATAATATTAACAAATGTCTACCATTTACTTAGTGCTTACTGTGAGGGAAGTGATATTCTATTATTTCACTTAATCTTCATGGCCTTTTGAGCTGGTACTATTCGTGTCATTCAGCAAGTCACGTTCAAAGGTAATTTGTGTAAATTCCTTCAGCTAGTAAATAGTTAAAAATCCAGATCTGAGACCTAGGGCTGGACAGAATGGATAGGTAGGTAGGTAGGTAGGTAGATAAATTTAGAAGATCAAGTGGTTAGGAAGTATTTTAAAAATAACCATGAAAAACTGTTTTGTTTTTTAAACCTAGATCTATTCTAAAGCCCAAGATTTTAACCTCAACGTTGACTCATTCCAGAAAATAGTTGTTAGATAAGTTTTAGGGATACCCAAGTCCATGGTAGCTATTTTAGCTGTCTCTGGCAAGACTTTTCTTCAAGGCCTATTTGCATCCTGAGTATGGCACACAATATTCTATATTTATTGCTACTTAAATACATCATCACCCACAAATGTTTAAAAAAAAAAAAAAAGACTTATTTGAGCAATGAATTATGCTGACAGATATTCTTGGAGACTATAAAAAAAGTTGTTCTGAGATGATACAAACGTATTAATGATCTGAAAACCGTCACTGATCCTTCTCTTTTGAACAGGGGCAGGGAACTACACAGTGACAGGACTGAAACAAACAAGACACTCTGAGTTCAATCACAGTAAAGCTGCTCTCCATTCAGACTTCCTGCAAGAAATGGTCTGGGTGATGCTGGTCACCAGCCTAGTGGCCCTTCAAGGTATGTTCTGAGGAGACTTAAGTACCCCAAGAGCTGAAGATACTCTACTTTTTACATCTGAGTTACTATCTCCAGGAGAAGGTAGAAAGGAACCCCAGAGGAAAATGCTTCCTCAAGCCCTAACTGTGCAGAGAACACCAAGCCAGTATGAAGGCAAAACTGGTCCAAAGGGACTAAAGACTTCATATTAACTAGGAGAAAATGCGTTGACTTTCAATTGGGTAAGTCAGACCTACTAGGAAAGGACACCTGTGGGAGAGGCAAGCAATTAAGAGTTGCCTCTACTTGGTAGCTGAATAAAGGCTACAAGTTGAGGCAAGAGATGTCTGGCAATTATGTGAAGATGAACAAGGCATGAGACAGACTTAATCTGGAGGTGGGTTTTAAACAATGCAGCTCCTCAGCAAAAGCTGGTGACTAGACCACTTGTAGCCAAATCCTCGTATTTATCAATATCAATCAGGGTTTTCCCTGTTAGTTAACAAATTGGAACTTGCAGTGATTTGACACTACGTTTTTGCATAATCAGTAACTGATGCAGGCTTTTGCCTGTCCATGGCATTAACTCCATTTTATTTAAGCTTTTCTCATATCAGTAACTGTCACAATTTGAATACACCAGAATGGCTTATTCTCTATAAAATATAGGGTATCTATCCCAACAAAAAGACAGTACCAGTCACACAGTAGACTCTTAATTTGTTTAAAGAATTTGTATGTTGGGTTAGGATTCACGTGAGGGGATGCTAACCCCATACAACCCTTCCTGAGAACTATTTCTTGATGACTCATCAGGAAACTAACACAAAGAATTCACAGGAATGAATACAGATCCTTCTCACTTTGTCTTGTGCTCTCACTGCCTACTGTATGCTAAGTATCTTCTCTAATCTCCTTCCCCATATCCTCATTCTGATGGCCTCCCATTTACAGAAACAGGATCGCCTAACACCTCCTCCTTCCAGCCCTTACCTATTAAACTATCAAAATAAGAGACCTTTTCTTGATCCTTGGTAAGGACCTGCCAAATGCAAGCTTATTTTGGTTTTCAGGAGCAAACTGCTAAATATCAAGCAGTCTGACCTTTAGACATAACTCTTTAATGAATCTAAACTACCTCATATAGTTAGGCTACTCTATTAGTAAAATAAGTTTTATATCTTCATACAGAAAAAATATTCTAACTAGGAAAGTCTAACCATATAATCTACTATCATTCACTACCTTTGAGTCTCAAGTTAATGTTAGACAAAAAAATTTCTAAACTGTTTTCCTCAGGCAGAAAATGAACTCTTGTAAGTTTTCATTTTCTTTATTCTTTGCCCCCAACTCAAAGTTTATCAGAATCATGGAGGAGGTAGTATTCAGTAGAACAGAAATATACTCAGGCCTAGAAAGAGCACATAGATCAAGTTAATCATACTTACATGTGAGAAAAAAGACGAGGCATTTTCCTGGATGTTTCCCATAGCTCATGAATGAGGTGATTTCAAAGCTCTATCACCATCTTAACCACTCAGTGCTACACATGGAAAACCTACCTTGAACTTTCTGAGTGGCATCTATTTTCTTGACTGCCATACCTTCCAGCAAGAAGAAATCAGTCATCTTCCTCCCCTATTCACACCAGGTTGAGTGGCTAACAATCACAACTGCACATTTAGCAGTAAGACACAACACGTGTAACACATTCTTTTCCTTTTCCATTCCCTTTAGTCATGAGGGCCTGTCCAACAGCATCTTGGGATGAATTACAGCAGGTATTTTTTGCTAAGTTGTATGGTAGTTATACAAACTTTAATTCTTTCCTTTTTCCTTCTACAGCTTGGTAAGCCTTGTGACAGAAGAAATTTTAAAAATTAAAGTTATAACAAGTACATCTAACTCTCTTTAGCTTGGTATCTTTCACATTACAATAAGCAAAGTTTTCAAAAAAAACAACAGGGCACAGCAGGAAACATACTAAATATGCCAAGAATCTGGAACTGTAAGGTGGAGCAAATCAACGTATTCCTGTTAAACTGCTCTCCTCACTGCCAAAGCAAGCTTCAGTCACCAATAAATAAAAAGAAAACAAATGTGTCTGGTATAGAGTTCACTCACTCCAACTCTGGTCAAGTATGTGTGATTTTGTACCCCAGAACTTTTCCTCTCCCCCCTCCAACATTGTAAAATAAACAAGCAAGTCAAACGAAATGAAAACACTAGTTTGGGGTGGGGCAGGGGGAGAAATGTTTATTTTACACTGTAAAGCAAGAGGGAACAATCAAAGATAGAAGAGAAAGAGCCAGACCCAGTGACTGATGGCATGAAAATGAAGAAATGTAGCGACTTGGTGCTTGACAGCGTCCACGCTGCACGGCTGGAGCAGACGGGTGCAGATCTGGTGCACCACAGATCTAGTTGTCAACTTGCCACTAAATACTTGCCAACTTCTTTGGTCATTTCTCTCTCTTTTTAAATATATACCCAAAGCAGTATGTGTAGCCTTTTCTTTTCTCCTAAAGTCATAAATCCTCTTATCATAGTCAAGCAGAGGAGGAAGCAGTTTATTCCCAGTAAGAAAGAACTACATGAAGAGGTAGGAACACAGACAATTTAACTGGAGCTAAATGGACAGCTATCCAAGGTATACAGACCTCTTACCTGTGATTCTTGGCCAGGACCTGCCAAATGTGGGAGCTTAAGTTTGTGGGAACAGAGTAAGACAAAGCTGAAAGAGATGGGTTAGTCCCTTAGTAGTGCTGGTCTTGAACCGCAAAATGAGGATTCTGTAGCTTATGGAGGTGCAACAACGAGGTGTAGAGTCAGACGACCTAGATTCAAAATCTGGTTCTGCAACAAAGCAGCTATGTATCCTTGGGTAAATAAAGTTCTGAGATGTTGTATCTATTACTTCTCTGTAAAATTGGATCTCGCCTATTCTATCTTGTTTCTATAGGATTGTTCTGAGAATCAAATGAGATTCTGGATTTTAACCCAGAAATTATTTGGATTTTAATACCAAAACTTTCTCTACATTATATTCACTTTAATCTTTCTCTCTCAATTTTATGTATATATGTTTAACTAAGTTTTAGGCTCACACAGGTAGAGATGTCTTTTGCTTTTTATTTTTAAAGCATCTTCTGAAACTACTCAGCATTAGAGTCACTGGAGGTCTCACAAGCCATCTCCTATTACAGAAGAGGTTTCATCTGTTGTGCTATAATCATTATAGTTCACTTACAAAAATCTGCAGAGGACACATTATCACTGCTCACATTTATCAAGACATTCAAGGTATTAAAATACTTGCTCAAACTTGAACTAAACAGAATAAACAAAATAAAAAGCCACGGGTACCACTTCTAAAGAATTTTTATTTATTCTGCTTATCTCAAGATTAGGTTAAACAGAATTTTGAAATATTTTTATCTTGGTTTTCAAAAGGGATTGATACCACAGATTTCAAGTAAGCCTATAAATTTCCATGCCAGAATAAGTTGTCTGAACATACATCTTAATCTCAATATACATGAATGATTCATAACCCATGGACTGTGAACCTCTGTTATGGTCATGGAGTAATTATAAGGAGTATGTATAAGCATTATCTTTGGTCAGAATAAATAATATATCTTACAAATCCGCCGATACAAGTTTTCAACTAGGTGAGATTCTGGTGTGACTAATAAATTTATTTAAAAGTGTTACTGAAATGACAGCAGCTTTTCACTAGGTATTTTTTCATGAAAAGATATTAAAAATACTGGTGTGCCCTGGTGGTTCAGGCATTAAGTCGGCAACTGAGGTATGAGCCATGTAAAAGCAGGGGCCTGGGACCCAGGACTGGGGGAACAGCTAAAATAAATTAAAAAGTGCTTACACTTTCTATTTCTTCCTTCTTTAAAAAACACTTCTTCCGTCTCTCCCTTCCTTCTTTAAAAAAAAAAAAAAAATATATATATATATATATATATACACATATATATACATGTATATTATTCTTGGGAAGGAGTCTAATAATTATGATCTTAAGTGAAAAACCCAACGCACCCTGGTGGAATCGCAGTTAGGACAACTGTCTCTGAAGGAGCAAGCCACATACCCCCAGGGTTCAAGTCCCAGGCCCAGGGGTAAGTGACCAGTGTGAATAACTAAATAAAAATAAAATAAAGGTGGTTCTTCCTCCTCTCTTCCTGACTGCCTGCCTACTTGCCTTTATTCCTGACTGTACCTTGCCTTAAAAAAAAAAAAAAAACTTACTAGAAAAGGTAAAGAACCACAAGTCTACATTCCATGACTCACAGATATAACTGAAGAGCTATTTCATAGGAAAAGCAATAATTAAGACTTCACCTCTGTGTACACCATCTAAGTACCATTTGCCAGCAAAATAGCTTGTAAGCATAAAATCTTAAAGAGTTGAAAGCCTGTAATTCCACTTGTCTGGCAGATATGAGGGAATCAAGGTTTCATAATGATCAGACAAGGGCTCTATTTTTATACTGAAAAACATTTCCAGTTGTACAGATTTCATTTTAAGCCCCTGAAGGAGACCCGTGGTTCCCAGCTTAAGTGGTAAGATACTAACATTACTGTGAGCTAGCATCTCCCCCCACACAGGACATTATATGTTTACCCTATCAAATCTTTCCCCCAAATCCCTGCATCAGAATCCATGTGAGATTCATTTTAGAAACTCTCAATAAGAGTACTCTTTCCTGCTAGTCCCCCAAACTCCCAAGTGTCCCTTGGTTTATTCTCATAAACAGCACTCCAACCTCTCTGCCACAGAGGCCTAAGAGTGTTTTCCCCTAGCATGCAACTATCTGTTCTCCAGCCCTAGTCCTTCCTCCTCAATCTTTCTTGCTTCACAGCTGTCTGTGGCCTGCCAGAATCAGCTTTGACAATCAACTCTGAAGTGTCCTTCATCTCTAAAAGCCCCAGACTGTTTTGTTGTTATTTAAAACAGACACAGACTATGATTCCCTAATTTGTTTTTATTAAGGTTGATATATTTAATTTGTATTCCTTGAGGAATCAGCACTTCAACACCAGGGAGAAAGAAACTGAAGCATCAACTTCAAGAGAGAAGTTGATTTGTTATCAGTAATTTATCAAGAAAAAAATTGAAAACAATAGATAATTGTATTTTACTTTAATAATAATACAGAAGCAATGACGAACACCCTTCTCTCAAATCTATTTATTCTCAACCATCAAAAATGACCAAACTTTTATCGCTAGAGAATTCTACACCACAAAACAGGCTGTCCACCAAGCCAAGAGTACCCCATAACAGGAAAGTATGGAAATACAAGAGACTGAGGTATGCAAAATGAGAGAATCAGATTGTGAGGCTCCAGCTCTCTGTGTTCCTTGTTTACTTCCCCTCAGTGCCCACACATCTGTTCTTCCTAAAATAAAATTTGCATGTATGTTTCCACGTCCGTGAACGCGCATGCACGCGCACACAGATGTACAATACAAAGACATAAACTGGGACTCTTCTCCTAATAACTATTTAATCCAGGTGAGACTTGTTGAGGGAAAAAAACAAATCTTCCCAAAAATCTTTCTTCTAACCTGAGAACCACTTACTGGATCAGAGTATCACTCAAGGAAAAGTTCCAACATGCACTTGGCTCAACTATTAAATGGTAAGTGTTGACAACTACAATTTATATAAGCTAAGGAAGCTATTTCATTTACAGCCACTTTCACATCCTCTACCTAGAGTAAATCTTTTTTCTTTTTTTAATAAATTAAAAGCTTATTGTAAGGAAAGAGTCAAGGATAAAATGTCACTTCCATTCTCCACGTTACTCAATTCTTAGGAGAACTGGAAAAAGGAACTTTGAGGGAAAATTACATTTTGGCATCAGGATTATTTCTTCTCCCTGCTCCCAATTCAATAGCTTAGATATTTAAGAGATATCAGAGATAACAGTTAAATAAATGTTCACCACTCTGACTTTCCCATACAATTGCCCAGCTCTGCCCAGCCAGAACTAACCCACACCAATATGGGGTAGACGAACTCACCTGGAAACTCCCAAAGAAGCAACAATCACTTGAAACCAGCAAGGATTTGCCTTACATGACCTTTCAATTTCCAAGTTATCAATCTTGAGAAAAAATCTCTCCTAATTATGTGCTAACAAAATAGTTTTCTTTCCTCTAAGTTCAAAGTATAATGGACAAGAGGAAGATGAAAAAAGAAAAGACATTCATGAATAAGAAAATAATCTGTTCGGCTCTGCATAGAATTCAAAGAGCAGGTCATTTAACATGAAGGCAAAGTTTCAAGTCTAAGGACTCAAGATAGAAATTGTAATAGCTTTGCCTCCTCTCAATAGAGAAAGCTGAATCATCTCTCCCTTGACTTCCACTAAAGCTCCAGATTTCTGAGTTTATAAGTCTTCCATTCATTCCTATAAAGGAAAAGTCACCTAAAAAGTCCAGGTTATGTGGCCCTCTACCCTGAGCTCTATATCTAAACTATGTTTGAAAATTTTAAGAGCAAGACATTCCTAGAAATAAACTCTTTATCCCTAGCCATGCTCTGGTATTAGACCAATGAATCTGCAAAGTTTCCTCCCAGAGTGGAAAGCCTTTCAGACTTCCAAATAACTTTAAATTAAGGAGGAAAAAATTATCATGCACATAGCAAATCAGTCCTTATCTCATATACATTTCTTCCAGTGCTTAACCCCAGTACTAAAGTCTCTAAGTAAGGCAGACATTTCTCATAGGGACACAGTTTACTTGGCAAAACTTAAGTGGGATGAGGATCACTCCGCTCTATACATCATTTCTATTTTCTTCCTTGTGATAGTTAATTTTATGTGTCAACCTGACTGGGTCATGGGACCACAGATTCTCCTAGTGCTCGAGTCTTTGGAACTGAACTGGAAACACACCACTATCTCTCCCGGTTGGCTGAGTGCAGATCTTGGGACTTTGTAGTCTCTCTACTCACATGAGCCAATTCTTTATAATATGCAACACATGCATGGACACACACGCATGCACACACACACACAAACACCCTAATAGTTCTGTTTTCTGGAGAACTCTTATACACTCTTTAACTTAAATTAACCCAAAAGTCCATAAAGTCCTCCATTCTAGGAAGAAACAATACAGATTTATTGAGTGGGAAGAGTCTGGGAAACAGCAAAATGAGCCTTATATCCACTATCAGAGCAAAAAAAAAAAAAAAAAAGAAAGAAAATTTCAAGTAATGTATTTATTCTGTAGATTAAAAAAAAAGTGACCCCCCTATGCAGTACTTTGTTTCCACCCCTTTGTAAAGCTACTCAGAACTACTTTCTAGTTCTCTAGTTTTAAGTAAAAATACAACTATCTGCCCTGGCATCTCCAGAACCTAATAGACAAAAATTTCCATGCTGTCATAACTCCTCTGAGACAGCTGATATATTCTAATATATTCTACTTGAAAATTATAATGTGGCCATTAAATATTCATAATACACTTCTCACCTCCCCCTAGCTCCTGTATCCCCACCCCCATCAATATCAAGGTGTGTTTTGGGGGCTACATTTCAATGACTATAGTAAACAGCTCACATTCTCCAAATAAACAAATCTCTACAGAGGTGTGACATGAGAGGTATATGAGAAAGCATCTTTTATTCCCTCTGAGCCCAATCTGAATCATAGTTTATGATCACAACTCTTAGAGGCAGGGTAGAAATTCAACAAGTCACTCTTCTTCTCCTTTATCCTCTATCAAAATGCAGACAAAAATATCTCTAGCCCCCTTTCCTCACGACTCAAATCAGAGTATGAGAGTCAACAAAAATAGAGGAAAGCCTCCCAGTCAAGAAAGAGTGTGCTCTTCTTGTTCTGATATTTCAAACCAGAAAGGGCTGATTTGAGAGTATAAATGGTGCACTCCCCCTGCCCTGCCTCGTGATCCTTTTTGGTGTACCAATAGCAGTTACATTACCCCATCGTTCTCTCTTGAGACTTTGAAGTTCCAACAGTATTCTTGATCTTCTTCATTTATTCAACTTTATTAAATGCTCCAAAGAGCATGTGCATGGGATACTGTTGAGCTAAAAAAATAAGGCCTCTCTCTCCTAAACCAAGTTGGTTTGGACATGATCACAATAATCAGTTTGACTCCAAATATAGCCAGAACAAAGCAAAACAGAAATATTCCAAAGATGAAAAAAGGGGCTTAAAAAATTAATGAGACAATGTAAAAGTTCAAGTCCTGAAGATCAATGACTTACTAAAAAGAGTGAATGGCTGAAGAAGCAGTTATGAAATAATTCTATTTCTGTGTGGGAAATCGCTTTTAAGATCCCCAGGATAAAAGACAGTAAACAATGTGTTGGGTATCATTAAAAAAACCTTAGAATCAAAGATTTCAAACATCTGTCCTTATGTCCTGTATGCTACCCAACTCATTCCTAAAAAGGAACCAGAATCAAATTTCTACCAACATGAGACTCTTGAGACAATGCCAAGTTGGATTCTGGGGAATCTACATCTTATGAAACAGTCTATGAAAATTCAAATGAGAAAGTAGAAGAGTACAATGATAGGTCACTTTCTCCTCATATTTTTTCTTTGATTTGCTCTCTGAGGTTTTAAGACAAAACAAAATCACTAGTCTTCAGATTCCTGAATTAATGTGACCTCATCTCATAGTTAATATGGTCAAGAGTAAATGTTTTTGTACAATTTTTAAAAAAGGACTTTGTATCAGCAGGACTTCAGGAATCTGGTTCCACTGTATTGACTGTAAAATACACTAATGGTACGGTAGAGGCTGGAGAAGGAGGTGTAAACATCCACTACAAAGTAACATGACAAACAGCAGAACCCTAGCTAAACTTTAAGGAACTGATTCTACTCTGTTGCGGGAAAACTCACATAATTAGCTTCACACTTATAAAATTATCACTCTGAATTCAGGAATAAGAGGCATTTGGTTGTAGATACAATTCCATCTGTAGATACTAACTTTAAATTTAGAGAAGAAAAACACTCATTGCATTAATATTATGGGTGGGGGTTTCTTATGTGATTCCTAAATCCACCGACTCTTTTTTTTGTTTTGATACAATTTACAGCTGTGGTAAGAAGACTATCTATAGCCCTGGCTCAGACATGGTCTTTAGCTTCAGAAAGTCCATCGGTCATGTAGCTGGCTGTCACTGCTATATCTGTTGCTTGCAGAGGCCTCAGAGCTCTGGGTTTGCCGAGTAGAGTCCTCACCATTTAAGCTCTTTCTACATACAGGACATGTGTCATGCTGAAACGGAAAGATAACAGTTCAAGTAAACAGACTCACCTGAGAAGGCGAGGGTACTAAACACTAAAGAAACCCTGAGAATTGGTCAGCTGAAATAAACAAAAAAAAAACACCCCAAACATGCATCTCACAGATAAGGTATAACACCACCAGAATATCTCCAGGAACTTGAACAAGAAATGAGAGCTGTAGGTCAGGAGTGAACACATTAGCACTTCCCTGACAGGGATCAGCAAAGCAAATATTTTAGGCTTTGCAGGCTATACCACCTGTGTCACAACTATTCAACTCTGCTGAAGGAACAGCCATAAGTGATCTGGAAACATCAGCAATGCTGTGTGCGCCAATAAAACTTCATTTACAAGAGCAGGTGGAAGGCCACAGCGATCTGTGGGCTGCAGTTTGCTAATTCCTAGTCAGAGACATTCCAAACGGATGATAATTAATCTAAAAAACAATAAAGGTGGTATTAGGGACTAGCCAGGGACTAAAATCTGACATGTGTGGCTCTGTATCAGATGCATTAACTATACCCTTACTCTGAAACACCCCCCTCTGATGAAGGGATGGGCACAGAAACCTCATGACAGACAAACGCTGTCTGTACTCACCAGTTCTAACCACGGCACAATACAACTGCTGTGAAAGAAGTGATTGCAGGGTAACTGCCGAACTTCCTCTTCAATTGTGTAATCTTCTTTGCATACTGGACACTCCAAACCCGTATCTGTTGGAGGAAGAAGTGCCTCTTAAAGTAAACAAGCAAAAAGGAAGAAAAACACTATTCCTATATCTCTAACAAAGCAGTGTAAGAAATGAATAAAAGACAGGACCAGGACACAGCACACCCAAGGTAGGGAAGCATGAATTATTTTCAAAATGAGGGGGAGGAGGC
This sequence comes from Solenodon paradoxus, assembly GCA_004363575.1. NCBI lineage: Eukaryota > Metazoa > Chordata > Mammalia > Eulipotyphla > Solenodontidae > Solenodon > Solenodon paradoxus. The sequence goes on along the minus strand of RJWH01000738.1, from coordinate 242,540 downwards.
AGCTGACAGTAGAATGAAAAGGAGGACTGATAAATGGGCCTATTCCAACAGCGCCTAGATAGGCCTACTTTTCAAAGGAAAGAGTTGGGAGAACTAAACGGGGTCTTAGATTATCTGTTAAGTAAAATATGAAAAACGTATTCCAAATGTGTGATAACCTTCCAGCAGTCAGTTTCCACTTAGAAAACACTGACAATCTGCCCACCACAACCAAGGGGCTCACCTCAGCAAGCTTAGCAGTTACCCATTCACTGTCTAGGCCCACTTGATACTTCACTATTCTATGTCACACACTCTTCCAGCAGAGCTGCCCTGAAGACCTCTGCACAAGTCACTACTAAAAGTTGCACCAGGAGAAGGTGCTGCAGAGTGATAAAGCCCAAGTGTAGCTCAGCTCCAAGGCCAGAGACTAGCCGTTCTCTTCTCTGAGAGGAAATGGTATAAATCACATTGGGAGTACCAGGTGACAAATTCTGAGTTTCCCAAGTCTAACTAGTAATAGCAGCTAGTCTCTCTCTGGGGCCAGGGTTTGCTGCATGTACAGCAAAGCATTCAGAGGAGGACTACCAGATCACTCCTCCCTCTCCATTCCCAACAGCTCTACACTAATTCTAGCTTTTACTTCTTATGCCTACTCTTCTGCAACGGCTTCCCAGGATACTACCGCCCTGACCTCAGGCCTTCAACCCTCCAAACCCTACACTATGCTACCAGTTAATTTTCCTAAGACAAATCATAATTCCCAGCTCACCTTTACTTGTTTTCTGAGCTGAAACAAATAAAAAAACAAAAGCATCACCTCACCTCTCTATCCAAACCAGGGCACACTCACAATTTCCCCACCTCTGATCACAGTAGCACCACCTCTCCGGTTACAAAACTGTAAAATCTTAGAAACATCTCTGACCCCTTCTCCTCCTTCAACCATTATGCAATCAAAAAAGTCTTTCTTCAAAATGATTTTCTGAGTCTATTTCACTGTTAGCACTGCCACTGTCACCTAACCCCCACAAGAATGCTGCAGCAGCCTCTTAAAAATTACTGTTCCTGCTTTTTCCTCCTTCTGATTTATTTTAGACACCACCTCCAAACTAATCTTCCCTAACGACTAAATTCTCTCATTCCTCCATTTGGGGACTGACCGAACTTACTACCCAAGACATTCAGCCCTAACTACTCTGTCATTTTCAAGATCCTCTATTACAAGACCCCAATCCCACTCTTCCCCAAACCAGATTCTATTTCATATCTAATAAGGTCACTCTTCTTATACCTGATTCAGACACTATGTGCATGACATGACTTAAGGTTCATCTTTCCTTAAAAAGAATAATTTCTTGAAAGTGGCCCATCCACTTTAAAATTCTTTCTGGATTTGTGGGGAAAGAAACTCCCAGTTCAAAATAATGCTCCTTATCACTAAATTCCTTCAGTGCTTTAAATAACTCTAACCTGACACAGAACAGATGTGAAACAAATTTCGAATCTAACTCTACCTGACACAGAACAGATGTGAATCAAATTTCGAATCTTCCACTTTTTCTCTTCCTCTTTCCCCAAAATCGATATCATCTGTTCTACACTATTTATTTTGCCTGTGTGGTGAGTTTTGCTTCCCTTAGTAAGTTCCTCAAGAAATCAAGTCTTTCATATCTTTGGCCACTTTGTTTCCGGCATGATTACTATAAATGGGACATGGTAATCGCTCAGGAAATACTTGCTGACTAACCCTAATGTAGGGGTAGGTATTTTCCATACCTGACACCCAGGTAAGAATGTTAGGAGTATAATAGCTTCGCTGGAAGACACTTCATATAGGAAAGTGCTGGGATTTTAAAGAGATCAAAAATGACAGAGTAAGTATGAAAATAAACCTACCAACTTGTTCCTGAGTTACTGTCACTGTAGGAAGAGATGTGATCTTTTCCTTGTCAGCTGGCGGAGGCCCTGTATTTTCCAGTTGTCCTAAAAGCTACAAAAAAAAACAAAGAAAGAAAAGGAAAAGGAAGAAGTAGCACACATCTCACTGTCCCTGGGGAAGAAGCTCCTCCGGCTGAGAACAAACAGTGGAATATTAGAAATGTTAGTTGCTCTTACTTCTGCGAGACTCTTAAGAGGCTTGGTTCCCCTTTCCTGCTGTCAGGACACTCACAACGCTTTACGATTTCAGAGTGACATTAGAGCAACCCTACAGACAGACCCATCATCCCAAGGCCCACTTGTGGGCCTAAGAGCAACTTCAGAGGCAGCTAAAGGTTTATGATGTCATGAATAAAACTATAGCTGAACAAAAACTAACATTTAACCAATCCAAAACCTTCATTCTGCTGGAGAGAAGAAAAGGGCGGAGTATGAAAAGTAACATAAAGTTAATTAAGAAATGGGTACATTAATGCATAAAAGAAGACTTGGGTATAAACAACATGCTTTCTATTCTCAGCAATCCACAAAGGAAATGAAAAACCAACTAAATGAAGATAAATGAGTGGAAGCACTAACACATGCATGGGAATACCTTTCTCTGCTTCCTTCCTCTACTTTGCTCCATCTAGCAGAAATCCCTGCTTTAAACATGTGAGGAGATCCCCCTTTTTTGTGAAGTACATGTTAACAGAATCCTTATAGAACTGAACAAGAGGCTCAAAATACAAAATATTCTGTGAGAGGAGTTGTTTCTTCCTATGGAAGTGAAGCCATCTAGAAAGGCCCTAGGACCTAGAAGGTACATTGATGCTGAGTGAAACCCATAAGCCACTTGTCCTTTTAGTAGAATGGAAACCCATGAGTTCAAAATATTAGGGAAAGCAGAGTGACTGCCATTTTAGAAAGTAGCAGAAGGAAAGCAGGAAGTCTGTGGAACTATGAGACACACTGAACAGACACCCTCAAAGGCAGCTCCTCACCTGGGTAACAATGGCATCAAGCCCTGTCTGACCCCAGGCATAGTCCCCAGGGTTGGAGTGCAGCATCCCGCTCCTATACGTGAGATGAGACAGACAGCATTAGATGGAGTGGCCAGGCTCTGCCTTACACCACAGAAATAACTGGCAGAGGGGTCCTGTTCTCTCTGAGCTGGAAAGTCACTAGCCCTGTAGAATCAAGTGGCAAGAATTTCTCAGTATCTCCAAGGTCAAACACATTATCCAGAAATAGCCTCTTTCTTTATGAATTTTTACTGAACTGAATGGAACATAAAATGTGAAGCTACCTAAAATATCATATGACAAGCCAGAACAAAGTGACTCATAGACTGTTGCTTAAGAAAAGTTTGTCTTCTCTGTGCCCACTTACATTAAACATAGATGGAGCTGCTTTTTAAGTTTTCCCTTCATGACTGGTAAAATCTACAGCAGACTTCCCCGAATCTGAGAGCTGCCTGTGATTGTGCACAATAAGATTTCAAGTTAGAGAAGCAGCCACAGCAATCTGAATCTCCACTTACAGCCATTATAAACGGGACATGGCAGCCCGTTTGGAGTTGCTGGTGTGCTACCCTGGATGAAGACGTCCAGACTCTTTAGCTGGAAAATAGGCTAAGTGTGTGGAAGGACTGAGGTTCCTCTTAAGCAAATGTCTGGGGCAGAGTCAAAAGTGTAAATAATTGTCCCAAGAGGGAATTCCACCTTTAAGCCCTACCATGTGTAACTGTCACTCTGATACTGCTAGTCTTTTGTTTTTTCTGACAACCTTCTCATTTTGAAAAAAAAGGAAGCTAAGCAGTATGTTTTCAATTTTAGAAATTCTTAAGGAATAAAATCTTCCCATATGATCTAGAAGAGAAGTCTACAAATCAGATACCAAACCTAGCAGGGACCATATCTCACTCTCCATGTGAAAACAACCCTCAGACGAGAATACAGATGAAATCAGATACATTAAGCACCCAGATATCCTGGGGGACCAGGACAGCTCTCTTGATTGAGTCTGAACAATAAAAAATAAGTCCAGATTAAGTTTAACAGCCTACCAACACTTCTTTATACTCACCTATGCAGTTCTTTCTCTTTCTCAATATGGCACAGAAAATATAGTATCTAAAATGATGCTACTTCAGCAGAGAAAGTAAGAAGGCAATTAGTTACTTACCAGGAAAAAGGATGTGGAGATCCAGGAATTGCAGAACTTGCAAAGAATCCTGCAAAGATCTGTTGCATTATTCTGTTGGAGGAGAAAAAATTAGATGAGACAATTGATTAGTAAAAGAATTCTATAGACATCCAGAGCTAACCAATCACCAACTTCTTCCCTAAACCAGAGTGACTTTTTATTACTTAAGATAGCATCAGAAATCAGTCTGATATCTGGTAGAGTGTGATTTTTCTATTATGTCTATCTCTCTGAGATCTGCTATCTTATAGATTTATTTTGTGAATTAGACTGGAAAGGGATTCAATTATTGTTTAGTTTTTAAATTGTGCTCCTGAGTTCCCTGGTAATAATACAAGGAGATGCTGAAAGGGATGTTAGTCAATGGGATTTGGGTCCATCTCCGTTTAATAAGGGTAGTTTTTATTTTTACATATTTTGCCCATTGATTTTCTGTATAAGATAATATTTAAAGGATCCTTTTAAAAAACTGAGAATAATTCCTCTTTATAAACACATGCTGATATGCTCTATTAGTGCTCAAAGGATATTTCAAATGCTTACAGCACAAACCCATACAAATATACACACATTTGGCCCTTAACATTCAAACTTAAATTTAAGGTGGCAACTACCTAGTTCTTTATACTAATCAGTTGCTATTTGTTTCCTAAAGACATAATGGGCTGATGACTCCGCAAAAGGAAAACACTAAAGGAATTTCCCCTTAGAACTCTTACTTTCTGAATGATGAACTCGTTTTTCAATCCTTCTCTTCTCAACCCCAAGCTCTGAGATATTTGGTTCTATTTCTAAAATCCAACAATAACAAACTATGCTATTTCCCCTGTGCTTGTTTCAAAACTGCCCACAAATTATTTTATACTCCTCCCTTGAGTACAGGCTGGACTTAGTTCTTTCTTTTCTTTTCTTTTTTTTAAAGGAAAGTTGTAGGCAGGAACAAAAGAGTTAGGCAGTCAGGCAGGAACAAAGAGAAAGAAGCATTTATTTATTTTATTTAGTTTTTTGTCTTGGTTGGTCCTCTTGGCCCCAGTTCACGAACCTGGTCCTAGAGATGGATGTGGACTATACAGGTCAGAGGCCACAAACTTAAATGCTAAGCCACCAGGTGTGCCTGAACTTAGTTCTTAACAATACTTCTTAATAATAAAAGATGGCAGGGTAATGTGTGACTTCCAAAAGTAGATGATACAAGGCATTGTGGCATTTTCCTTTTCTCTGGGATCACATTCTCTAAAAGAGTGCCATGTCAAGCACTCCTGTGAAAAGGCCCAAGTAATCAGGAACTGAGGGCTGCAGCCAAGAACCAGAACAAATTTGCCAGAATATGAGTAACCTCAGTTGATCCTTTAGATGACTGCAGCAATGGCCAATGTCTTGACTATAAGCTCAAGAGTCCATGAGCCAGAACCACTCAGTCAAGCTACAGAGAAAGGGATCCTTGTTATGTAGCAGCAAAAGTTATTCTCTGCCATAATGTAGAAAGTAGAAATTATGGCTCATGAACTGGGTAGTAATCTAGTTAGAGAGAAGTACTGAGGGTGTCTCTTGGTTTCTTGCTGCTTACATTAAAATGCAAGAGGAGAGAAAAAAATTAAAGGAAGAATAGTTAAACAAAAAGGAGTTAAGACTGGATAATTCTGAAATTTCCCAGTCTCTCCAGATGACAAGTGATATTAAAACTAAGAAATGGCTCCCAAGCAAAGATCAAATTCAGTGTATTGTCAAAGAAAATGGTTAAAAATGAAACCAAGAGTATGGCATAAAAGTTATTTGTTAAGATCCCAGAAAGACCTAGTGGTACCTAGAGAATCAGTCATTTAAACAATTGGGCTTCTAAGAAGCTTAAGAGTATTGTATTAGTTTCCTAGGGCCGCCCTAACAGATTGCCACAAACTAAGACGTTTAGAACAAGTATTATTCTCTCATAGTTTGGGAGGCCAGGAGTCTGAAATTAAGATGTGTTTAGTGTGTTTCTTTCTGGAGGCTCCAAGGGAGACTCTGTCCCATGCTTTGCTCCTTGATTCAGGTATGACAACAATCCTTACTGTTCCTTGTAGACACATTGCTCTAATTTCTGCTTTAATCATTACATGACTTTTTCCACTGTTTTCTGTGTCCAAATGTCTTCTTAAAACACTAGGGATCAACTGTCAGATGGCGGCTCAATAGGATGCACTTTTGGACCACTCCCCACAGACACCAGAAAAAAAACCAAAAAGATCACCTATTTTCCTGAGACAAAAAACAAGAAACAACCAGCACTTCAGCTGAAGACAGATAGACTGATGACTAACAGGTGGGTGAGGGCACCCAGATCGGTTCTTGGCTAAGCTGCAGATTTAGATTTGGGAAGGTGCTCGGGAGTCTCCAGACACGTGGTGGGTAGGAGGCTGGGGATGTCCAGACCAGCTGTGTTGGCAGCGAGAGGCATGCCCAGTGGGGCTGAGAGGCGGAGCCACGGAGGGCTGACTTGGGAGGAGTAAAAGGAGAGCCAGCACACAGGGAGCTGAGCAAGCTGGAGGTCAGTAAAATTGCGCTTGTCGCAGCAGAAATCAGCCAAATCAAAACCCTCCCACAATCATTTCTCGCCAGAGCCTGGGGTTCACTGAGCAGAAATCCTGCCCACTGCATATCTAACCATTGGAAATCCCACCCACCGGGTGCCCCACCCCCTGGATTACAGTGAGAAGGCAGTCCCAAACCTCAGCACTACCCAATAACGCCATCTTATAGTTAGAGGCGAAACTGCACCCTAATTGCCAATCCTGGGCAAGTCAAACCTACACAAGTCAAACCTACACAGCGCCAGGGAAGCTGAACCCTCAGAAATATAAACAGAATGTCAAATAGAGAAAAGGCACAGAGAAATATACATGAAATGGTCTATCAAATAAAAAATCCCAGGGAAAAATCTGAATACAGCAGACGTATATAAATTACCTGGAGGAATTTAGGGTAACAGTGATTAATATACTCATGGGAATCCAGAAATCAGTAGAGGCAGTAAACAAGAAGGACAGAAAGCAAAAAGAAGAATTAAAATAAGACATAAAACAGGTAAGAGACATGATGGCTGAATTAAAGAACTCAACAGAGGGGCTCAACAATAGGATGGAAGAAGCTTCCAAAAGAATCAGTGATGTGGAAGACAGGACAGAGGACCTCAAGCAAACCAGTGAAGAGACCAAAAAAAAAAAAAAAAAAATTTCAAAGAATCGAAGACAGCATTCGAGAACTCTGGGATAACATCAAAAGGAACAGTATTTGCATCCTAGGGGTCCCAGAGGAAGAGAGAGAAAAGGGGGCAGAAACCATATTTGAAGAAGTAACAGATGAGAACCTCCTCAATTTGAAGAATGAAGCAAGCCTCCAGATGAAGCTTAGAGTTCCTAATAAAAGAAACCCAAACAGAAGTACACCTAGACACATCATCCTAAAAATGTCAAAAATACAAGATAGACTATTAAAAGCAGCCAGAGAAATTACATGTCACATACAGAGGAGCCCCCATAAAACTATCAGCAGACTTCTCAAATGAAACTCTACAGGCCAGAAGAGAATGGCATAATATATTCAAAGTGCTATAAGAAAAGGATTTTCAACCTAGAATACTGTATCCAACAAGATTATCATTCAGAACTGAAGGAATCATAAGAACCTTTTCTGACAAGCAAAAGTTAAAGGAGTATATCACCACAATACCTATGGCAAAGCGTAAAGAAACCACAGAGAAAAACAGTATGACAGCAAATATCAAAAGTGGGAAGAGAAGAGAACAAAAATGTGGATAGTTAGAATGAGTGGAAGACTAATATGCTTCCAAATAAAATTAGATAGTAAACATAGACCTGTGACTGCTAATTTCAGGGTAACCTCAAAATACATCTCCAGGGAGAAAGCAAAGAAGAAAACAAAAGGCAAAATGAAGCAGAACATAAATGCACCCATCCAACCTAAAAAGAGAAAGAGAATAAAGTCATCATCTGGAGCAACATACAAAAGACAAATTATAAAATGACACTAAGCAGCTATATATCAATAATCACCCTAAACTTCAATGGACTGAACTCACCAGTCAGAGTGGCTGAATGGATTAAAAAGCAGAACCCAACCTTCTGCTGCATTCAGGAAATCCACCTTCTTCCAAAAGATAAATAAAGACTCAAAGTCAATGGCTGGAAGACAATCCTACAATCAAACTGCAACCTCAATACTCATAACAGTTATACTCATAACAGATAAAACAGACTTCCATCTAAAAAGAATAACAAAAGACAGAGATGGACACTGTATAATGATTAAAGGATCAATCCAGCAGCAAGACATAATACTTATTAACATATATGTACCAAATGAAGGAGCATCAAAATATATCAAGCAAGTATTAGGGATGCAGCAAAAGCAGTACTAGAGGAAAGTTCATTGCAATCCAGGCCTATCTCAAGAAACAAGAAAAAAGAAAAATTGCAAATAAACAACTTAAGTCTAGAGAAACAACTAGAGAAAGTAGAACAATTAAAGCCAAAAATTAGCAAAATAAAGGAAATAATCAAAATTTGAGCAGAAATAAAAGAAATAGAAAACAAAAAGACAATCCAGAAGATCGATGAAACCCAAAGTTGGTTCTTTGAAAAAATAAACAAAATTGACAAGTCATTTGCTGGAATCACAAAGAAAAAAGGGGAGAAAACTCTCATAACTACAAATTATAAATGAAAGGGGAAAAGTTACAACAAATACCACAGAAATTCAAAACACCATAAGTGACTACTATGACCAGCTCTATGCCACCAAAATGAACAACCTTGAGGACATGAACACATTTCTAGAAAAGTATAGTCTACAAAGACTGAACCCAGAAGAATTGGAAAACTTGAACAGAACAATCACAAGCAAAGAAATTGAGGAAGCAATCAAGAGCCTCTCCAAAAATAAAAGCCCAGGTCCAGATGGCTTCTCTAATGAATGCTATTAAACCTTCAGAGAAGAATTAACACTTATTTTTCTCAAGCTCTTCCAAAATATTGAAGAAGAGGGAACTCTCTCAACTTTTTATGAAGCTAACATTACACTGATACCAAAAGCCGACAGAGATGTCACCAAGAAAGAAAATTAAAGACCAGTATCTCTAATGAACACAGACGTAAAATTTCTCAACAAAATATTAGCAAACCAAATTTAACAATGCATCAAAAAGATCATCCACCATGACCAAGTGGGATTCATCCCAGGGATGCAAGGATGGTTCAACATATGTAAATCTATTAAAGTCATACACCATATCAACAAGAGCAAGGAGAAAAACCACATGATCAAATCAGAAGATGCAGAGAAAGCTTTTGACAAGATCTAACACCCATTTATAATAAAAACTCTCCACAAAATAGGAATAGAAGGTTCAAACCTCAACATAATAAAGGCCATATATGAGAAACCCACAGTCAACATCATAGCCAATGGTGAAAAACTGAAAACATTTCCTCTTAGGTCAGGAATGAGGCAAGGTTGTCCACTCTCACCACTGCTATTTAATATTGTACTGGAGGTCTTAGCCAGAGGAATTAGGCAAGAAAAGGAAAAAAAATGAATTCAAATTGGAAAGGAGAAGTAAAACTCTCATTATTTGCAGATGATATGATTATATATATTGAAAAACTCAAAACTCTATCAAAAACTTCTAGAACTCATCAATGAATACAGTAAAATGGCAGGCTACAAAACCAATGCACAAAAATCTGCTGCATTTTTATTCACAAACAACACGCTAGAAGAAAACAAAATCACTAAAACACACCATTTAAAACAGAAGTTAAATGAATCAAATACCTGGGCATATACCTAACAAAGGAAGTAAAAGATCTATACAATGAAAACTACAAGCCCTTCTTAAACGAAAGAGGAGAGCACAAAGAAATGGAAAGACATCCCCTGCTTGTGGTTGGGAAGAATCGGTATCATTAAAATGGCCATCATACCCAAAGTAATATATAGGTTTAATGCAATCCCCATTAAAATCTCATGGGCTTATTTCCAGAAAATAGAACAAAAAATCTTAAAATTTGTATAGAACAACAAAAGACCCTGAATAGGCAAAGCAATCATTAGAAAAAAAGAATGAATCTGGAGGGATTTACACTTCCAGACTTTGAACTATATTTATATTACAAAGCTATAGTGATCAAATCAAAACAGATGGTACCGGAATAATAACGGAGGCACAGATCAGTGGAATAGAACTGAATCACCAGAAATTGACCCATTCACATACAGTCAGTTTATCTACGACAAAGGAGCCAAAAGCATTCAATGGAAAAAGGGAAGTCTCTTCAACAAATCGTGTTCAGAAAACTAGACAGCCACATGCAAAAGCATGAAGCTAGACCACTCTCTATCACCATTCACAAAAGTTAACTCAATATGGATTACAGACTTGGACATAAGGCCAAAAACCATAAAGCTCTTAGAAGACAACACAGGAAAGACTTTTCATGACATCAGTGGTAGAGAAGCCTTTGGGGACTTAACTCCACCATCAAAGGAAACAAAAAAGAAAAATAAACAACTGGGACTACATCAAACTAAGGAGCTTCTTCACAAGAAAACTCACCAAAACCAAAAAGAAACCTACTAACTGGGAGACAGTATTTGCATTCCATATTTCCAACAAAGGCTTAATACCTAAAATATACAAAGAACTCATAAAACTCAACAACAGAAGAAAAGGCAATCCAATCAAAAAATGGGAGGAAGAATTTGAGAGACACTTTTCTGAAGAGGTTATAAGATGGCCAACAGGTACACGAAATTATGTTCCTACTTGCTGGCTATCAGGGAAATTCAAATTAAAACAATAATGAGATATCACCTTACTCCTGAAAGACTGGCTATTATCCAAAAGTCCGGAAACGACAAATGCTGATGAGGATGTGGATAAAAGGGAACACTTTTGCACTATTGATGGGAGTGCAAATTGGTACAACCCCTATGAAGAAGAATTTGGAGATTCCTAAAAAAATTGAAGATGGAAATCCCATATGATGCTGCCATTCCACTTCTGGGCATCTACCCAAAAGATATAAAAGCACCCATCCGCAGAGATGTATGCAACCCAGTGTTTACTGCGGCCCTATTCACAATAGCTAAGAACTGGGAATTACCTAAGCGCCCAACATCAGATGAATGGATAAAGAAGATGGGGTACATATATACAATGGAATACTACACAGCTTCTAGAAGAGATGAAACCCCGTCGTTTGAATCAATAAGGATGGAACTAGAGGGGATGATGCTAAGTAAAACAAGTCAAAAGAAGAAAGACAGATACTGTATGACCTCATTTACAGGTGGAATTGAATAGAAAAAACCAAAGAATAGATGAAACATAACCAACCCTGAAACATTTGCAACAGAACTGAGGTTACCAAAAGGGAATGGGGTGAGCGGGGGCAAATAGTAGTGGAGTCCACTGGACAATGGTGAAGAACACTTGGTAATTTGGTTGAGGGCATGGTGTGCTGACTTATATCTAAGAAACGGGGAACCTATACATAAGGAATTATTTTGAAGTATAGAATAATCACTACAATAAAAATAAGTTAAGAAAAACACCACTAGTCATTTGATTAGGGCCCAAACCAATATTATCTCATCGTAACCTGATGACATCTTCCTATCTGCCTCTGCTCACCTTCATTCCTACCTGCACCTTTCCTTAAAATAAATAAAAATTAAAAAAATTAAGTATTCAGACGACCACACTCACAGCTGACACTTTTTATTACTGCTTCACTAAACCCTTTACTAGAACTACCTAGCTAAGTCACTTCCATGTTCATTGTTAAAAGCAGCTAAATTATGGGGCAATCTATTACACAGCAATAAATAAATAATATACTCTCCTTGCTTGTTAGTAACTAGAAGAGAAAATTATCATATACTTGAACTGACCAACAAGTAAATGATCTATTAATAATCAAGCTTGAGAAAGAGCCTCTTTCCTGACCCAATACAAATGCTTGCAGTTGCCAAGGATACCTCAGCTCATCAGCTGATGGGTCCTCTTTATTGCTTACTCCCCAGAAGACAGACATTGTCTCCACATCTTTGCAAAAGTAACAGGGAGAGACTGCACAGAGTTGACCAAGTAAATATATGAGCTGTTGTCAGAAGAATCTATCTTCAGCTGATGATAAATAAAATATTTACACTGATTTTTTGGTTGCTGTTGAAAGTATAACATCTCTTCTTGCTAAAGTAGTAAGTTTATAGCTAAAGGGTAGGGTCAGGGAGAATGGAAGATAATAAATGTACTGAATTTTAGCAACCATGGGAGAGAAAATAAATTCACAGAATCTGGCAGGAAAGACACACTACGATCAAGTAATAATCCTTACCTAGTTCCCAGAGTTATACCCTCTCAAGGCTTTCCTTCTACCTCCTTGGCTGTCTCTTCTCAGATTCCCCAAACTTCTAATCAGTGAGGACCTAGGGCTGAATTCTCTGGACTCTTCTATTTTTTACCTTGACTTCTCTGGCAGTTTTATTCAGTTTTTTGGTGTTTTTGTTTTTTAAAAGGAAAGGTGCAGGCAGGAATGAACGTGAACAGGCAGACAGGCAGGAAGAGAGAGAAGGAAGAAGCATTCCATTGTATTTCCATTTTAGCTATTAACATTTTGTTGTTTCCCTCCCCACCCCACCCCCCAACCAGGACCCAGGGGTGTGTGGCCTGCATCCTTTGGAGGCAACTCACCCAAATACTGCTCCACTAGGGTACCTTTACTCAGTTTTATAATTTTCAATATCATATATAGTCCACAACTTCCAAAGATTATCTCTAGTCAAGATCTCTACCTACCTGAAACTATCTGAATGTGTTATAACCACCTAAATGCATTATACCTAAAAGTGAACTCTTCTTTTTTAAATTATTCAAAACTGAACTCTCATCTTCTTCCCCAAACCTATTCCTCTTAGTGTCCCACATCTCGACTGATGGTGGCTCCATTTTCAGAGTTACTCAGGTCAAAAAAACTTGGTCATCCTCAACTCTTCTTTCTATTATACCTCACAGCCAATCTGTGAACAATCTTAGCATGCCCATTGTCAAAACGTATGTAGAGCCCATTTTCATTACCCTCATATAAGCCACTGGCATCTCTAGCTTAGATTCATGCAACAGCCTCTTAAAATGGTTTCTCTACTCCTGCCCTTGACCCTGCACCCCTTGCACATACTCCTGCCCCCTTTTTGTTCTCAACATAACAGAATAATTTTTAGAGATAAGTTAGACCATGTCATTCCTCTGCCCTGAACTCTCCACTGGTCTTCCACTCCATTCAGAATAAAAGCACTTTACAAAACTTACCAGGCTTTACATGATCAATGTGCTTTGATACCTTCCCATCCACCCTAGAAAATTCACCACTGCATCATCCACTACTATTCCCCTTTCTTCCTCTGATCCACACTGGCCTCTCTGTCAGAATATTCCCGGCTCATTCCCTCACTTTTTTATGTCCTTCAAATACCTTCTCAATAGGCCTTTGCTGACTAAGTTTCCTCCCCTCCCCCAAAGGAAAAAAAACGAAGCAGGAATGAAGGCTAAGAAGGCAGCCAGGTAGGAAGAGAGAGAAGGAACAAGAACTTTATTTTACTTAATTGCTCATCTTGGTTGTCTCTCCCAACCCAGTCTTGAACCCGGGATGTAAGTAGACAGTGCCACAGTAGCTGCACTAGGCCACCACAAAATATTTTTATATGTTTATAATCACACCAGATACAAATATCTTCATTTTTGTAATATCCTACCTCGTTTTGACTAACTTTACTTATACCCTTATGCAATTTATCCAGTGTCCCAGTTGTTGGTTTCTACTGTAAAATGCAGATATTCACAGTTACTTCTTCATAGGAGTATAGTAAAGATTTTACTAATACGTATAGGGTGCCAGACTAGTGCCTGGCACAAACTCTTAGTTATTATAATTCAGATATTCTGTATACTTCTCAGAAACACAATCATAAGTATCCCACTCAATACAAATATATTTAGTATCTACTATTAAAAAGACACAATGCTAGAAGTTGGAAATACAGAGATGAATGAAACAGCACATTCTAGTGCTGGGGTGAACGACCAAGATATACAGCTAAATGGAATAAATGGAGTGCTTTTCCCTTCTCTCTCTTCCTGAATTCCTGTCTGCCTCTGCTCACCTTCATTTCTACCTGCACATTCCTTTAAAAAAAAAAAAATTAAAAACAAAACAAAACAAAAAACCAATACCACTCTGGATCACTAATCCCAGAAGTAACTCAAAAGATTAGATCTGGCCCTCCAAAAGATGCCAGATAATTTTTGTCAAACCTTTAAGGAATACGTAATTCCTATGTTATTTAAACTATTCCCAAGCATAAGAAAATAGCAAGACTTCCCAGTTCATAACATAACCCTGAGAGCAAAATTTAATAAAGAGAACATAAGAAAATTATAGACTAACCAATCCCCTTATAAATAGATGCAAAAATCCTAAGATTAAGAATAAATCAACTCCAATAGTACATTAAGAGAGTAACGCTCCTTGCCGAAGTAATTTTTATTCAGAGCTTGTAGTGTTGGGTTAACATTAGAAAAATCTATTAATTAAAATGAATTATTAAAAGAAGAAAAACAATAAGATCTTTTTTATAGGACTGCAAAAGGCATTTGCTAAAATCACAACCGCTCTTAATTAAAAGCCCTTAATAAATTAGGAATAAAATAAGCCTTTCTTAACATACACAATAAAGCACATGTTAGGAACCGAAAGCAAACATATTAACAGAGACACACCAATCCGCCTCCCCCGCCACTGAAGCCAAGACAGGGATGCCTACTATCTAGACAACCTTCTTCTGATAAAACAGTCAGTGCAAAAGTAAGAAAAAATGAAACATAATAAAACATAGGGAAAATACAATAAATATTTGTAGAGGATAAGACTGTCAATCGGATAAACTCGAGAAAAAAATTTAAAAATATTAAAGCTAATAAGAGAATTCAATTAATTAGAAGGTGATGGGTAACAAAAAGCTTTCTAGCAGTAATCAGTTAGAAATTAAAGTATATAACTTTAATGACTGACATTCAAAAAAAAAAAAAACAGTAAACAAATGGAGACATTAGCTATAGGTCTAGATGAGAAGTTTCGATCTTTAAAAAGTGTCAACTGCCTCCAAATTAATACATAAATCCAATATACTTCCAATCAAAATCCCAATGGGATGGGAGAAGAGGAACTGACCACATCTAAAATTAATTTGGAAAGGTAAATGCAAGAGACAAATCAAAAAAGTTTTGGAACTTTCACTTCTAGATACCAAATCATACTATAAAATTACAGAAAGTAAACCAATAAGGTGCAGGTATAGGAACACATAAAGATCAACAGATCATAATAGAGAATCCAGAGACAGATGAGTATGAAAATGTATGTATAATAAAGGTGACACTTCAAATCTAATGAACTATTCAGTAAGTTGTGCTCAACAACTAGATTTTCATTTGATGGTAGGCAGGGTGGAGGGTAGGAAGACAGATTATTTAAAAACAAAGCACAAGAGGGCATGCCCTTCTGGCTCAGGTGGCTGAGAAGGCTGGGGATGGAATCAGGGGAGGGGGACAAAAATAAACAAACAAATAAATAAAAAATGCTTCTTCCTTTCCTCCCTTCCTTATTCTCTTAGAAAAATACACAAGAATACTACTGCCTCACCCCCACCAGTGGTAGGTGGGCACAAAACCCAAGCAGAGCCAGAGACTCTCCATGAAACTTGATAAATGGGCATATCTTCTGGGTGAAAGCTCTAAATGCTGGAGTTACCAATGGCTATCTTCCACTCTACACAGGGAGAATTGTCTAATAATGATGATGACACAGAAAAGCAGATGAGAGAAGGGAGACAGTCAGATGAAGATAACACACTGACCATCAAGAGTCATTTAAGACTTCTATTTATTTATATCAATGGTTTTTTCTATTGTCCCTATGCAATGATATAAAAATCTAAGGAGTTTGGCCACTTACAATAAATGGGGAAGTACCATTATATTTAGTAGGTAGGAAAGAACAGTGCTGGTCTCACTGCAATAAATGTGGCAACAGTCTCAGGTATAAGAAAGAACTGTCTTCCAACATGCATAATCGTGAACATTCTGCATGGAAATTCAATCGGGGAAAAAAATTCTATAATTAATTGAACCTAAACTTAACTCCATTCTACACACAAACACAACACACTTTCCACTTGGTTTTACTATATACTGTATTTTCCAGGAATGCAATATTGTGAAAATTATATGTTGCCCCAACCCCTGCACTCTCCTAAGAGTTCTTCACCACTTTGGAAAATCATTAAACTATAGCAATGATGCTTGTAGTAGATGAGTTGTCAATATTACACTCTTGAATCATCTGTATTATAATTAACACACTTTTAAAGATTAATAGACATTTATTCCTCTACATACAATCAAAATAAATGATTTCAAGTTTGTTTGAATGTAAAAGAATTTATATCTCAAGGAGTTTTATGAGCCTGTTTCTGAAAATTATATATTGTAACTGAGCTTTTTCTGAACTCCCTGGAGAGAAAACAGGAGAAAAGTTCATTCAAGAAAATCAAGCAATTAGATTTTTAAATCAAACTACCTGTTCTTAAGTCATCAAACCTGGATTTGGAAATTCCTCTTTTGTGTTCCTAAAATACTCAAATTCACCCTGGGAAATAGAAGCCTAGAAGCCCACTAGAAGACATGATGCGAACAGAATAAAAGCAACAGAATGTGCAGGTATGCTTAAAGTTAAGAAGATACAACTGATGGCCTGGAAAGTTTGTGAATGATAAAATTTTGAGGGCAGTTTGGTCAGGGAAATAAAAATAATTTCAGACAACACTAAGGTTAGATTAAAAAACATGAATTTGTATTAACACTAACTATATGACTTTTTTTCAGTGACTTTATTTAGAGTGAATAAAACAGGCGACCCAAGATGATTTTTAGGACTGATTGAACTAATGATGTATTTTTAAATAAAGTCAATCATATTTTCCTCCTTATTTGGTTAACAGGTTCATAATGGTCACAAATCAGAGTTATAGATAAAGTAAAATTTTTATCAAAGGTGACTTTTTTCTATCTTCACACACTTGAAAATTATCTATTTGATGGTAAACCACTTACCAAGTCTAGCATTATTAACCTACAAACCTTCACATTTACTTAATATTCAGTTTCTGTCAGTTTCAGTGTAAACCAGAGCAAATACCACTACCAACTACTTTGTGTGAAATTAAGAATTATACAGATTCCATGGAGCCATACTAAAAATTAAAATAATCCCTACAACAAAAGTTACCAAGGACAAAACAAAGGACAGACTAGAAAAAAAGTATGTTTGCAATATATACAAAAGGTAAGTATCTAGACTACACAGAAAAAAAAAATTTTAACTCCTTAACAGAAAACTTGAGTAAAGGATATTAATATAAAATTGACAGAAGAAATGTTAGTATCTAATAATTACATGAAAATATGCTTAATCGAGGGAGGAAATCAAAGAGAAATAAATTAAAACAAAACTATCATGTGTTTCTCTATCAGATTAGCAAAGATAAAGAAAGAATCCAACAGGAAAGCCAGATTTTAAAAAGAGAGAAAACATCTAGTTTGATAAGGTTGCATGTTATACTTTCAAATGCTTTTGTTGAGAATATAATAGCTACAGACATTCAGATGGGCAACTTAACACTATCAGTTTTCAAATGGTCATCCCCCACCCCTTCGCTGTTGCTTGGGCAATCATTAGGCCAATTTACATGGCCCAGGTGACAAAATGTAAAATTAAGAAAGCAAAAGTTACATTCAAAAGGAAGTTCACAAATTCACTAACATTTTAAAATTCTGTAGAATGTTTCATTCAGTCAGTAGTCAACAAATACTTCATTATGTGCTACATGGCTAGGCATTACATTAGGCATCTCGAGGAATAATGGCCCCTGATTTCTTGGAACCAATAATCTAGTAGAGAAGAGAGACATTAAATAAGCACATAAAAAAATAAAGCTACTTCTGTGACTAGTGCTAAAAAGAAATACACAGAGCTTTGGGAGGACACACCTAGTAAGAAACCTAGGAAGAGTGTCAGGACAGGCTTCCCAGGAGAGGTGACATCCAAGGAACTGATATTCAAGGGATAAGGTCAGAGGTAACTTTAGAAAGGAGAGTGGCAAGGCTGGTGACAGAACATTCCAGAAATCTAGACAGAAGAAACTAAAATGTGCAAAGGCCTATAAAGTGAAGGGAATACAGCAACTGCAGGAGACTAAAAGACCAATATAGCTAGAACAGAGAGAACAAGGAGAGAAGAGGAATAGAATGAAGTTGGAGATGTCAGTAGGAGCCTAAAAGGGCCTAAAAAAAAATCTTTTGATTTTCTCAAAGCTCACCTTAAATTAAAATTTTTATTTTATATTTAAATGTTAATGTCACCTCACTTTTAATGCTTTTGTATTGTTTTAGAGGGAAAAAGAGAAAGGAGGGAGGAAGAGAGGGAAGGAAGAAGGAGAGGAAGGAAGGGAGGAAGGAGAGTAGGGGAAGAAGAAGCACTTTTTATATAGTTGTTTTTCACTGCTGGTTCCCCATCCCAACCCCTGTAAATCCAGGACCTTGGGCTTTATGTGATTCACACCCCTGCCATTTCAGCCTGGACCACCAGCATATGCCTAATGTATTTATTTTTATGGTTACTTTCTACTAAAGGCCACCTACACAAATCATATAAATTTTAAAATGCATTCACTACATAACCCTTAGAAGAGATGAAACCCTGTCATTTGAATCAACATGGATGGAACCAGAGGGGATTCATGCTAAGTGAAATAAGTCAAAAGAAGAAAGATAGATACCAGATGACCTCATTCATAGGTGGAATATGAATAGAAAAAAACAAAGAACAGACAAAACAAAACCAACCCTTTGACACTTGCAACAGAACTGAGATTATCAATAAGGAATGGGATGGGGTGGCAGGGGTGGTAAGTGGTGGCAAAACCCAATGGACAATGGTGAAGAATACTTGGTGATTTGGTGGAAGGCAGTGCAGGAGGTGCTGACATATATCTTAGGAATAGGAACACTGCACATATGGGGAACCTATAAATATGAGTTTATTTTAATGTGTAAAATCAGAGTTACTAAAAATAAAAGTAAAAAAAAATTAAAAATTAAAATTAAAAAAGACAGATATCAGACTAAAAAGATATCAGACTTAAAACAGCAAGCACATTTACCTTAACTGACGGTCTGAAGGCAAACAGTTCCAAGTCTGTATGGTATATTAACGCAACAAAAGGACATTCCATCTTTCTACTTTACCATCCTCAGTATATCATTCATGTCTTCCTACATGTTTGCAAGATGACTACAGTAACTCCAAGAATCACATCCATTCCAGCAAGAAGGGAGCTAGGATTCTCCATAAACATTTCTTTCTTATAAAAATGAGGGAATTTTTCCCCAGAAGTCCCATTAGTGAGAAATGGGTGACATGCCTATACCTTAACTATCAAAGAGCCTCATAAACTGACATTTTTTGGTGTTACAACAGGATTACTGTCTGCTAGGCAAGAAAGATGAGTGAAAAACACAGCTAATAAATATACAGACCATGTTTACACAGATAATATGAAACTTCCTTTTACCCTATATCTAAGTAAGAGTATAAACAGGTTAAGTCTGTTAAAGAAAAACAAAATAATGATGACAGAGAAAAATCTATCAAGACAGTATCTTAAATGACTAAAATGTAGAAAACACTGAATGCACGACCTTCCCCCCGAAAAAAGTGGGGGGCGGGGAGGAAATATGTCCATGGCTAATATATTTTAAAAGTGATAAAATTAAAAATCTTCAGAAAGTTGCTAATACATTATTTAATACAAAATAAATGTTGACTCTATAATCAATCTGAAATAACATGCCATTTATTCTAGTAGTTGAAGTAGCTAATACAATAACTAGCACCACTGGCTCACCAGTGGTGGATCACCCCAAACCCATTCTCAACACCCTTCTTGTCGCCATCTTCCAATATAAAGGATTAAAAAAGTTAAAATCCATGCACTTACAGCTTTCTTTATAGAAGGGGGCAGAAAGCATGTGACACAGTGCTCACTGAGTAGAATTTTCTTAGCAAGGGTATAGAGGTAGGAGTAGGTCTGAAAAAAAATTTTTTTTTTTTGAAAAACAGAATAGAATTTTCTTAGCAAGGGTACAGAGGTAGGAGTAGGTCTGAAAATTTTTTTTTTTTTTTTGAAAAATAGGATAAATAATAGCTGGAGGTATCCCTTTCCCTTTTCTTCCTCCTAAGGCCCTACATCACTAAACAAGAAAAGACCAACATCACAGAGCTCCAGTTCTGACATGATGGAGACAATGAACCAACCTACTGCCATCTATCTATAAACTCTGATTACATGTAAGAAAAACACTCTTGTTTAAGTCACTATTAAAAATAAGGTTATATGTCACTTGCATGTTTCTAAGGTAAGTATCTGTGCTTATCTGTAAAGGACACATGAGAAAAAGAAGCTTAAGTCCTTCCCTACTCTGTTAGTCAAAGAACAATGCAGCAGAATAGAATTTCTTACGGAATAAAGAGGCAAAGCAACCAAGAAGGACTGATCCAAGTTAATGTTCACATTGATGTTTCAGTCTGACAAGAAATTTTTGAGCAAAGATTTAAAAATTTAACCCCAACCTACTTTAACTGTACAGGGCTCAATTCAAAGGCTCTATGAGGAGTGTATATACACAAAATGAAGTGCCTGAAAAATTCTAACCATTTAATAAATATTAGTTACCTTCTCTTTCTCTCTTAGATTGAAAACATGATATAAGGTCGTGCAAGGCAATTCATACTGTGCTTTTAATCACATAACAGAAAGGATAAATTAAGATAATTCTTTTCATTCTTAACCTGGCAAAAATGAAATCTTGTTAAAAGTATGTTATTTCTAGTAAAAGAGCCCTAGTAGAAATTGTATGTGCCCAACAGGCAAGAAATTATCAGCTAATAATCAGAGAAATACAGCCTGATCACTTTACTTTGATGTCCCAATTCCCTTATTAATTTAAAGGCTTCCTAAAATGCTTAGATGCAATTACTCTAACCAGGTTGGGATTATTTGAGCATCAAAAAGAATAATGATTAAAACACAGGGGCACATCCTGATGGCCTAGAGGTCTAGCACACCCTGGCAACAGTCCCACATATATTCCAGGTTCAAGACCCAGGGCTAGGAGAAACAACCAAGGTGAACACCTAAGTAAAAATAAAGTGCTTATTCTGCTTCTCTCCTTCTGCCTGTCTGTCTACTTCATTCCCGCCTGTACCTTTCCTTCGGGGGGGAAAAAAAAGTAGACAAGGTAGAGCAGAGAGAAGAGAAACACTTTTTATAGAATACTGTCTAGAAGGAATCACTGAAATAGGAAATCATTTATTTGATAATCACTGAGAGTAATAACTGAGAATAATTCAGACAAGAAATCATGAATGCCAGTATCACTGGGCAAAAAACTATTAAGGAATCAAGTAGTCACTCAATCTCCAAGTATCACACCAGATTACTTATTAGTTACAAAGGGAAGAGAGTACCTTTATGGGAAAAATTTGGCAGACAGTGCCTTAACCTCATAAATGATGAAACTTAACATCAACCATGATGCTAATGTTAAGATGACATCATGCGCCACCTATTAGGATGTTCTGTAAAGGTTACACCATTTATTTGGTGTTCTTACCCATAATCAGATAAATTCAAACTAACAGATAGCTCACAAAACAAACATGCACACACCAACGAGCCTCAAGTCTTAAAATTAAGGAAAGTCATGGGTGGGTTTTCCGACTGACAACACAAACTACACCTCCAGGTGCCGGCATTAACTACCAGATATGTAAACAAGTAAGTCCGCAGGTAATTCCAACCCTCAGGTTTTAATGAAGTCTTCTAGCTATGGTCCCAGACATCGCACTGCAGAGGTAAGCCAACTCTCCATACACTGGCTGAAATCCTGACCCAAAGAAACCATGAGAAATAATACATGAGTATTACTATTTCAACTCACCAAGTTTTAGAGTAATTTGCGATGCAACAACAGATAACTAATACAGACTCTAATAAGGCAGAATCTCAATTTTCTTCAATAATATCTACCTTGCAGCATTTTTTGGAACTTTAAATTGGTTAATGGACGTCAAGGTTGGTATGTATTTCATGAATGCTAGTTAAGATTAATACAGCTTCAATTCACATACTTAGAACTATAACAGAGGAATGCATAAGGTACTCTAGAAGAGCACAAAAGATTTTTGATATGGGGGCTGTCATGGGAGGATCCTAAATTCAGTGGAGGATTGACTTAATTGGGTTTAGAAAGCAATAAGGTGTTTCTGCCAGAGAAAACCTAGCAAGCAAAGACACAGGAGTAGGAAATAACATGGTGTATGTAGAGAACTATATTTCGTATTGGTGGAAAAGCAAGAAGTGACAAGAAACAAGAATGCGAAGTTGGGAGGATTCTAAAACATAGAGGGCCTTGTATATGAAATTATGAACCCTATAACAATAGATTTTAAGGAAATGGATACAGGTTTGAAAATGTAGAAAACCCTGTGAGGGTAATAAGAAAATAAAATTAAGAATGGTAAAGTCTTATAGAAGAAGGAGGCGTTGGGAGCCTAATGCAATAGTGCAGGAACTAGAAGGACAATGGGTAGACAAAATACGAATTGACAAAGAAAATAAAATCAGATTTAATGAGTGATTGGAAGTATGTATATGGGAAGGCTTGGTAGAATAAAGAGAAAATTCTATGTTAATGCTTGGGTTTCTAAAATGAGTAGACAGTGATACCCGCAATCAAAATCAGAAATAAATTAAAAATATAATGATTGGAAGACAGTTTAGTTTCCATTTTGGTTAAGTTTAGAGTTTCTATGGAACATCCATCCAGATGCAATGCCTAATAAGAGATTATATACTCAAGTCTTAAATTAGGGGAAAAGGTCAAAATAGAAACACAGATCTGTGTCTTTAGTATAGAGGTAATTCTTAGAAGTGTGACAAAACCTGAGTACGACCAGAGAGCTTAAAGAGCAGTGACTCTCAAACAGAAACAATTCCCCGACCCTGCCCTCCAAGGGACATTTGGCAATATTAGGAAGCATTTTTGGTAGTCAAAACTGAAGGTGGAGGGATATTGGTAGAGGCCAAGATTGCTGCTAAACATCCTCACACCAAAAAGAATTATCCAGTCCAAAACATATTTCAGTAGTCCCAAAGTTAAGAAGCCCTGTTGCTGAATAAGAGGAATAGAATAATAAAGGAAATTTCTTGGGAAAACAGGTATTTAGAAAGCATGATGATACACCCTGGTGGCTTAGCAGTTAAGTCCGGCCTCCACTAGTCTGCACAATCCATATACATCCCAAGGACCCAGGTTCATAACCTGGGGCTCTGGGGAACAATCCAAATGAACCCCTTAATAAAATAAATACTTCTTATTTGACACTTTTTCAGCCTTTTTGCCTGCTTGCTTTCATTCCTGCCTGCACCTTTCCTAAAAAAAAAGGCATAATAGGACTTATCCCTCAGAAGGAAAAGTCAGCAGCATTAAATCAAGAAAATGTACTGTCATGGAAGTCAGAGATATTGAGAATTTCAAGAGGGAAGAAAAAGACCAAAAATGCTGAATTCAGTAATTTGGAAGCATACAATAAAGTTTTCTTTTTAAACAAAAGGTACAGGCAGGAATGAAGGCAAGTAGGCAGGCAAGCAGAGAAAGAGGAAGAAGCAGCACTTTATTTGTTCATCTTCCTTTTTTATTTCAACTCATTTAAACTGAAATAGTTACATGTGGCTAGTAGCTACCACATTAGATAGTGTGGCATAGATTGATATAATCCTCAATTAAATCCTAGATCCAGCATCAATCCAGGTTACTTTATTTCTCTGAGTCTCTGTTTATTCGTATATAAAAAGAGAACAGGAATAGCATCTACTAAATCACATAGATTAAATGAGGTCAGCGAATAAAGCATAAAGCACAATCCCATGCATATGGCAAACCTTTAAAGAATTGATGTTTATTATTCCTACTTAAATGGAATCCCTGAGATCAAGGGATACCATGTGCTTTGTTCATCATTGTATCTCCAGTGTCCAATACAATGTCTCAGGATAAAAGACACTCAATAAACATGTGTTGTATGAATATTTCAGTCATAAGACTCTACATTTATTCCTATGAAATTTCATATTAAGACTAGTGCTGCAATCTGAGTTTTTTTGAATGCTAATACCATCCAAACATATTTTATATGCTTTCAGTATCTTTAAATTTTAATAAGTAAACATATCATCTATGTATTAATCTAAAACACTAATAAAAATGTTAACCAGAGATCTGTAGTATTTGTTTTTAATCACCCTTTAGTTTACATCATTTGATAATGTATTGAGTGTAGACATTTAACTTCCTTTTCATTCTGTCTATATATAATCTCCATCTTGTCCAAAGGTATTAAGTATTAGAACCTTATAAAGATCTGACTACATAGGTATGTCCTTTAGTGAAACGATCCTGATAGAGAGCTTGAAAAAAAAAACAACTTTGTGCTTACCCTTCAATAGCTGGGGATCTATCAGGACGAGTACTTCCTCGAGATCTGTATCTCCGAGTCATTGGCAGCCGTGGAGGCCGACTTGGTCCCCAGAAGTCGGTGTGAGTCTGATGACCCCTCTCATTGGCTCTATTATTTTGGTCCAGTGGATTGCTACTTAAAAATGGTCTAAAATCTTGGAAAAACATCGTATGGTCCAAATGGTCCCAGAGCTGGTGAAAACCAGACACAATGTTACTGATTTTAAGAACATGGGAATGAAAAACAAAAAGAAATACTGAAAAGAGAGACTTTAACACTTCATAATTCAGCAGCTGCAAACTGAAGTATATTTCTCCAATTTCATGGAAGAGAAATGAGGAGCTTTTAAAGTACACACACAGGAGAAAAAGAACATACACAGAGAAATTATTTGTTTTTTCATTTTACATAGAAATAAAAGCCAATGGCTGAACACTTTCCTTAACACAGAGCTCATATCCATGTACCTCAGACCAGTTTCCATTTCTCAGATAAAAGTGGGAGTCAAAAATTATAATTGACATCTTTCTTAAGCATAATCAATCATTTAGATCAATATTCTAACTTTGTGTTGTTACAAATGACATTCACATTCCCAGTGTATAATAATCTAAGATTTAAATAAAACAGGTGTATTTACACCTTGTTTAAAAAAAAACATCACAAAGTGAAGACAGATGTCTATAAAACTTTTTCTTGCTCTAGAAGCTGTGAGAAAGAAGCAGGGTCAGAGCAGGGTCAAAGCTGTGCCAAAGCAGTGCAGGAATGTCTGATAAGACCATTCTGCTGTACAGACTGGTATCATTAAAAGGATGAAGTGGGGGGGAGGGAGAACAGTTTGGTAGATGTCATCAAGGAATCCCTAAACAAAGAGTGAATGGGAAAAAACAAACTGCCTCTAAATGATTTAAATTTTATCTGTACACCAGGAATTTCAAGGGTTCCACAGAGCACTTATTTCACTTCATACATAGCCTAGTCATATCTGGTCTTTTTGTTATAACATTTCAAATTTAAAAAAAAACTTATTATTTAGTGTATATGTAACAACAGAGATACAAGACTGCTCAGCACATGATTTTAGGTCTTAAAATCCTCACAGTCCCTCCACTCCAGACTAATCCTTTCTGCCAGAGATCCATACTAACAATAGTCTCCTCTAGAAACACTCAGAATTAGAAGCCCAGCTGCACATAAACTGATTCCAGATTCTACTTTAGTCTCAATCTACCACCAAATAACTTGCCGTCAATTCTCAAAGTTTGTGTGTCAATAATGTTACTTTTGCTCTTTTTTTCAAGTTTTCAATTTGCTTCTTGATTTTCAAAGATGGTTCCCCCCTTTTGAATAAAAAAGAAAAACCTAATATATTCTAAAATGTAAACGCAGTAGAATATAAAATATAAGAAGTACAATATGGTCTCTATTTACTCAGCCATGACCTACCCCTATCCCTAGTTGTACTCCCCTAACCAAAGTTAAGTTAGTAGAATTCCAGATCTCTAAATATCTGTGTATGTGTGTGCATATAAATCATGGGTTTTATTTTTAAAAAATACTCTTTCAAGCAACAAATACTTATTATGTACTATGTCCCAATTACTTTCGAGGAACTGTTAGGCTATAGTAATGAATAAAATATCTACAAAAACAAAAACCTTTGCCCAAATTAATTTCATTTCCATCAACTTGAAAAAAAAAAAAGGAAAAAAAAAAAGAAAACTGCATGATATGTTAAATAGGGGGTAAACGCTATTGGGGAAAAAGGCTCAGAACACAAAATCATAACATTCTTTTCAACAGCAGCATGTTAGTGATATTTTACATAGTATTCAACATTTTTATTATATAATATCCAATACATGTAAAGTAACATAATAAATGAGGCAAAAGAAAATAAAATATACACCATGTAACCGTCTCTTAGTTATGTTTATCTTTTCACACTCAGTATCCTGGAAGTACCTTAGAAAGTAAATTATATGATTATTATATGATTACCATGGTTGTAGAAACATTGTACCTTTTAAAGTGCCACTAGCAGCTGAGTTAAATGGCTTTAGATTAGCTGCTCCAAACACCTCTTTATATTATTTTGAACTTCATGTGGACCTAAGAGAAGTTTGAGTCTTAACTCTTTACTCACAATTTTAGATACCACCAAAAATCCAGACTATATCTTTGTCCAGAGAAAAACAGTAGCTTTTACTAACACAGGTAAAGAAGTACGCATGTAAAATTAAATAAAAATAAAGCAAATCTAAAAGCTAAGAAGACAATTTAAGAGACCTGTACTTTAAAAGACCTGTCTCTAAGAAACAGATTTGTTCAGTAAGTTAAGGAAAAATTAGAATTGAAAAAAAAATGCTAACACATTAGAATGACTATGAAAACAGTGGATACTGAAAGAAAAATAAAAGTATATCACTCTCAAATCAGGGCAGGGTTCCTGGAACATAAGAAAACAGAATTACGAGGCTTGTAATATGCTGGCTGAGGAAGAAAGGACTTTCAACATAGCTTATGAGACCACAGTTGCAACACGGTAAATTCTTCAATTTTGCAATAAGATAGAGCATTTGAATATTATTCACAAAGAAAAAATATGATGTACAATCCCCTCCTCCACCTCCAGCAATAATTGCAAACAATGTGCCAGAAACAACCTCTTGAAAGGCAACTTTTCCTGAGTTAGCTTAAATTTACAGGCCAGGGACTCTAAGCTAAACTGGCACTCATTGACCAGAAAACAGGCAAGGCTTACAACAAGAATATTTTCTGTTTAAATCTTCCTTCAATTATCACTTAATTTGTGTTATGTTCTTTGACTGACAACAATATTATGAGTGTGAACTCATTTGTAATAAATTATGGAAACAATTATACTTTGAATAAGTACTGAGGAGATAAGGAGTTAAATTGATTAGATGTGAAGTAAGTCCTGTGAAATGAGTTTTTTTAACTCTTGACAATAAAAAGTAAGACATGTAAAAGATTTGGTTGAATTAATTCACCCTTAAAGATCCAATCTAAGCTGCAACTGCTCAAAGAACCCAAAATACCTGTACCTATGACTAAGATTGAGAAGAATGGCAAAAGAATGGTTTACCTGGGAAAGGACGGCTTGAAATCTCTAACTTCTTTTAATCATATTAAATTTATATTGTCCTTTTTATTTCAGAACCTTACTCATAGGTCCCAAGAACACACACAAAAGAACAAGAGTTGGTATTGGAAAGGGTCTTCATGAAGAAGAAACAGAATTGCCCTTACAAATTAGTGATGTCTTCCAACTGCCAGTTACTACTCCCACACCCCAGTCCACTGACTATAAACTTACTATATACTAAACCTGAGGATGAAAAAAAGTAGATGTCTCATTTCTACTTCTGACCTTTTCATTCATCCCTCCTTACTTTTCAAGACCAGAGGAGTGATATATCTGACTGGTGAGTGGTAATAGCCTAATGTCTGTTGAAATAGATATTCTCTAGTGGGTGGTCTTCAGGCATTAGGAAACTGTACAAAAGCAAAAGAAGCGATTCTGAGCAGTATGCATGCCTGCTCCGCAGCCTCTAATTCTCAGGTGAACTAGTCTATAAGGACTTCAATGTCCATTTGATCAGAGATCAACTATGTTCTACAATTCAGTTGAATAAAAACTAAATTTTTATTTCCACCTGTCTAGCTTCTATGTTTTATTTCTCAATATGTTCTAGACTCAGCAGTGGAAATAAGATGTACAATCAATGATCTACCATCACATATAACTTGACGTGTTTAACATAGGATAACAGTTCAATAAATACAGTAAAGACATGAAAGAATATGAAATCAGAAAATATATAATGCTTATAACTATGGAGAGGTAAGGAAAAAAATGCCAAGCAAAAAAAATACAATGCCAAGCAAATTTTTTAAAGCAGAAATACAATATGATATATTCTATGACTGCATTTGAAAAGAGGAAGCATACATATAACAAATGGAACGTTACAAAGACAAAATAATATAAATATCAGATTTTTTCATTATAGTTAATATTCTTAATGTTGTTATAATATCTTTCAGTGTTTCAGGACAAAATCTGAAAGAAAATGCATGAAAAGGGAGAAATCTTAAAAAGGTGGGACTCAAGGTATTTAATGCCTTTTTATTGCTAATATAATGCTGCATATATACCAAAACAAATTTTATTTAAATAAATATAAATCAGAACACCATGCCCACTTACGCATACCTAGGAGTTCTTAATCTAAAAAGTCACCTAACTTATTTTCTGCAGGAGCCACAGTCACTCTTACACTAAAATGATCCATTCAGGTAAACTGAGACTCTCAGATCAGATGTCTCACTGGCACCAGGGTCATGGTCAGAAGATTTCAAGTAGTCAATGAAACCCTCAGGTAGTCAATGGCTCAACTCCCTAGGTTATCATCAGGGACATGGGTATAACAATGTTTTCTCTACAAACTGCTAGCAACGTGTTTTAGATTCACTGGTCACTGACCCTCATATAGTCACCATTACCATTCGGCTGGCAACCTTCATCCACCCGTACTCCACTGTCTTCCATTCTATCTTTCCAGCCTAGTTCCACTTAAAAAATTAATACTGACTTTGTTAGGAATTTTGCTTGGACTAAGCGTCTTCTAATATATCTAGTATTCTAAAAATTAAGCTATTAGTAATGCTAATTAGAGAAAATACAGTAATCAAATTATCACCAAGGGAACCCTTCCAAGACCCCCAGCAAATACCTGAAACTGAACATACCAAATCCTATATATGTTATTTTTCCTATACATACACATGCCTGTGTTTAAGTTTAATTTATAAATTAGGCACAGGAGATTAACAACAATAAAAATAAAACAATTATAATGAAAGTTATGTAAAACTGGTCTCTCAAAATATTTACAGTAAGTGATATTTTCAGACCTAGTTGACACAGGCAACTAAAACTGTGAAAAGTCAAAAAGTGGATAAGAGGGCACCATAGGAGCAACCTGGGGGAGCAACAGAAAGGCCAATCGCCTCTGAAAGAGTGAGCCACATACCCCTGGGTTCAAATCCCAAGTCTGGGAAGGAACCAACTAGTATAAATAAAAATAAAGATGCTTCTTCCTCTTCTCTCTTCCTGCCTGCCTGCCTACTTACCTTCAGTCCTGCCTGAAGTTTTCCTTAACTTTTTTTTAAAGGGACTATAGCCTCTTCATTGAACAAATAGCTCTGGTTAAAGAAAAACAGAGCTAAGTTGAGCATAAGCCTTTACCGAAGTTATCAATTAAAATATGAAAAAGAAAAATAACTTTTATTTCTATATATAATTTTCTAAGTTTTTCTCCAGGGATACAGATATAGAAGTTTACAGTCTATGAGTACTTTCTTGAAATAATTTTTCTTATCTCATTGGTAATCTAAATTTAACCTACCCTTCAAGGCTCCAAGTGCTTGAAGCCTTCTTTTACCTTCTCTGTAATGTCTTTTGTTTTTAAAGGAAAGGTGCAGTCAGGAATGAAGGCAAGTAGGCAGGCAGGCAGGAAGAGAGAGGAGGAAGAAGCATCTTACTTTTATTTAGTTGTTCACAATGATTGTTTCTGTGATGTGTTAACAGCTAAAATATATTTAAGTGCTCATTATATGGGCAGGCACAACGACCTATAACCTGGCCTGTATTAATTCATTCAATCCTCACAACAACCTTATGAGTTAGATATTATTATTTTTTCCATCTTACAGACAAGGGAAACAGGCACAGAGAGATTCTAAGTAACCATGCCCAGGTTACACAGCTGGTAAATGGTAGACCCAGGATTTGAACTGAGGCAGTCTGGTTACAGGTGTATCACTATTATTTGATCTCACTTCCCAAAGACTTTGCCTTTCCAAAGGCACAATCCACCTAATCTCTCTCTTCTACTGTACTTCTTATATTCAACCTACAATAAATTTATTATACTCTCTGTACAGTTTTTCCTGTTTACTTATTTCATGTACTTTTACTTGCTTACCAACTAAATTATTAGTTGTCCATAGTCAAAGCAACTATGGTCTTGCCCATGCATCTAGCAGAGTGCCTTATAGGAGAGCACTGAATATCTACTTCATATCTGATTTTTTTAATTCAGGTAAGTTTTCTATAGTATTATAAAGGCATTATTTTCTTTTTTATGTAAAGTACCATTTAAAAAGGAGAAAACCGAAATATTCAGGTATAATTACAAAGGAATTCTACAGAATTCCTTCTATAGCCTGGATATAGTCACAGCCTTCTATAAACCCTAAAGAACATGAAATCATAGGCTGTGACTCAGCAAAGTGATTCTAACACTTGAAGGATAGCTCATGCCAGCAGTGTCAGATTTAGCATTACTAAGGTTAGGAAACTGACTACATAAACTTTTCTTCTTAAGGCATCTCCTCCTGGTGAGTCATATCTATAAAACTTACAGACCAGTGTTACTTCCATTTCCTAAGAGACTTAACACTTAAGAAAAATAGAAGACATGTCTTCAGCATATGCATAATCAGTGAGCAGCAATCTGTATTATCAGGAATAGCACACACGGGGAAAAAATACTAAAATCAGTATAACTTTCAGGCCTGGAATATTATTCAGCAGAATAAATCTTAAACAATGTTTTCCAACCCATCAAAATGAAAACAATAAAATGGAAGTTCAAAGATATGATCTGCTTCAAATCACACTCTCATCAACCCATGTATTAAAGACAACGCAGACTTAACCAAAAACTTAATACTGGATATTAAGAAGTACCATAGACCACAAGAAAAATAAAGCAACTATAATTAAACAGTATTTCCCAAACATTTTATCAAGTTTCTTAACTGTAAATCTAACAACATAAAAATCTGAGGGGCTACATACAGGTCTTAGGAAAATTTTCAGAGGATAAAAGAGAGATGCTTAGGATTTTAAGGGCTTCTTACTGAGCAGCATTTTTCAAAAACACTGCTAAAGCAGTTTTAATTTACACACAAATGAAACCAAAAAATTATGCTAACTCTCTAGACACTTGAGCTATCTCTGGAAAAGGCTGATGTAATCTTAAAACATAAAGATATTCTGATTATGAGATTTAACTTTTTCTTTTAGCATCTGTCAGCTTTCTAGAGCCAAGCAAGTTTGTGGCAATAGAAGCAAAAGCAAGCCAGCGTTTTTTTAAAAGGCTGAGCTGGTCTGCCCTGTTAGACAACAGTCTCTAAATGATTAAAAAACAGAGTATTTAATGGCACTGAATTGTACGGTTAAAATATTAAAAAATAAAAAAGCATAAAATTTTAAGTCATGGATAAAATGAAAAAAAATTACTCTGAATTTCATTTAAAATGGAATTCAAGGATGCAGATATCTTATTTTCAAATCATAGCTAAAGTTTAAAAATATATGGATGCTGTATTACGCAAAAAACTAAAAAATTTATTATATGTCCCATCTTGAGATATGAAAGGCAAATAAATCTCTTATATTTAATCTGATCCCCTGATTCCAATTATGCCAAACTATCATATTTGTTAGAGATAATCTCTAGAAGTCAGTATCTGTGTAAAGCTGAAGACTGTGCACCTTATTATGACTTCTGTAACAACTCTGGCCTGGCTCTGCTAGGCCATTAAAACGCTTATTTTATTCTCTTGTCTGAAATACAAGCATTTTATTGTCACGCAATATACACAAGAAGCAGAAAACAGAACTAAAAACACCAGGTTTAAAATAATACAGTTTGATGCTATTACTCTCTCCTAATTAAGGATTTACCAAAAGTAACATGCCAAAGCCCCAGCTACTGAAAACACAAATCTTCTAGGGGTAGCTCTTGCCCATAATTTTCTTATATATTCTGATGTTTTGTTGCACTGGAAAGTGAGAATCTGTCATCATTTTAATACCTACCCACTTCCTAAAGAATTCCTACAGCCAAAGGCAAACTTACCTCTGCAAAATGTGTTGATGTGCTATTGTCTATCCGGCTGCCACCACCACCACCTAAAAAACTGAAGAGAAAAAGGAATGAGTAGTGATTCTATTCCCAGGAACAAGTTTCCCTCCCAGAAGCTAAATATAGAGTGGTACAATGAGAACAAAGCCCAATAAGGAAAAACAACTCATCCAGTATGACACCTACACACAGAGAATTATGACAAACTAACATGTGGATTAAACTATGAAAAATATAAGAAACTACAAATAAATCAACTGAAAAACTGAGCAGAGGGACCACAATAGAAAAGGAAGGAGGACCCACAAGCCAGCAATTCAATTCAAATTGATCTAGTAAAAGAAGAAAAACATTGATTCTATAAGTGGCTAAGAAATAAAACAAGATGCTCAAAATAATGTTTCATTAAAAAACCAACCATCAAATAAACACAACATTTGAGACTATAATACTTAGTATTTCTTGGGAATGATTAAATGTAGTTATATAAGGGTTTGGTACTATATTTAGCACATAAATATTTCTTCTTATGATAATTCATCCTATTCTTTACCCATTCCTCAGGGTCCATCGCAAATGCAATCCTCACTATTAAGATTTTTCTGAACTCATCAACAAAATGACATTCTTCCACACCCCTATACACTCTGATTTTGATCTTAAATTCTACCTTGTATAACAAATATCTAGGATTTGTCTTAACCATTTCCATTCTTTTCCCTCCTTTCATAAATATAAATTCTGAGGATAAAGTGTTTTTTATTAATACCAAAAATATCTGTAGGATGTTTATTATGTGTCAGTATACAGAGCATTCACCACTTCTGAAAACCCTGAAATACCATATCCTATACTGGTAACTCAAAAGTAAAAATTGTTAACTATCACAAATGTAAACAATAAATAACTATCCCAAAGACTAAGGAGAAATATTAGATCCCACTGTCCTCATAAAAATGTGAAGAAAATTGAGGAAACTGGCTACTCTGAGGGGCTGGGGATGAAAGAATCACAAGAACTGCTGGATATCACCTTTACTTCAGGAGACAAAACATAAGCCACAAACATGTGGAAACATTCTTCCCCAGTGATATAAAGTTCACAAACCAAGACGATAGTTTTCATTTTAAGAATTATAATACCAATTCAGGCACTGTACTGAATCCGTTGAGGAAACAAACACACCCTGATTAATATGAAACCAAAGCTGAAGAAAAAAACCAATACCATTTTCTATTTATTATCAGGCCTTATTCTGATTGGAAGCATTTAATAGGCATATTTGTTTTGGAAGTTAAAAAATACTTTCGTAAGAAACACTTCAAATGTAGAACAGGTCCAAAAGCGCCAGTAACTATTGAGCTACCACCATACACTATACACACACACGCACAACAACGAAGCTGAACGTGCATCTTCTTGATTTCAGTCTAGACAGGCTTCCAGAGCTCTTCGCCACCTTTACCAGATGGTTTCAGGTTTTAAGTATCCCTGGCAATTCATTCTATCTTTTGGAGCTGGCTTTCCTTAAAACTCCCTCAGTATTCCTTTTCCTTAAAATTCTCTTGTACTTTACGAGCGATAGGATTAATCATAGATAAAGGATGATAACAACCATGTTGTTCTGAGAAACATTACAAAGTTTAAGAAAATTTACAAGGTACCTCACTAGATGAATCTCTAGCAGCAAATGGGGCCCATAATCTAACATTTACATATAATGACTTTCTTTCATTAATTTATACCATCTAGTATGTACCACTGCAAATGCTAAGCATTAAATCAGGAAATGGTCATAAACTTTGTAGCAGGGCACCATATTTTGTCATGTATAACAAGTTCCCATGTATAATGCGCACCCATGTTTTGGCCCAAACTTTCAGGAAAAATATCTTTCATTTTAACTTTTAATTCGAATTTTTATTTGTTTATATTTAGGTACTTGTTTTTTGTATTATGAAGGAATTTTAACATTTATTTTTAACATATTATGGTACAACAAATTTTACATAACATAATTACAAAACATAAGAACAGATAAAAGTTACAAAAAGTAAAAGAATCAAAAACATTTATGTAGATACAGAATTAGTACTACCCATATATAATGTGCATCCTTATTTTTCCCTCACAAATTTGGGTGAAAAAAACTGCATTATACATGGCAAAATACGGTATACACTATGCTGCCTCTAAGACACTGATTCTAAGAAAAAGATTTCTTCCATTTAAAACACTGAACTTTCAAAAATCATCTTTGTATATGAGAATTTGCTACCAATTGCACCTGTACCTACAGTGACTTTGACCTACAAAGGTAAAAATAAAATCAACTAAGAGTAGGAGTCATGAAATTCACAGTTCCCTGCTAGAAAAGACTGATCCCGATGTGCCCTGGTGGCTTAGCAGTTTAGTCCACGATGCGCAGACCACATACATCCCAAGGTCAGTGGCCAGGAGAAACAACAAGATGAACAATTAAATTAAAGAATCCTTTTCCTCTTTTCTCCTACCTATCTGCCTACTCACCTTCATTCCTGCTGCACCTTTCCTTAAAAAAAAAATTGATCCTGCAATTAATCATTATCCTCATTTATAACCATACTTTGTGTACAGACCTAAAGAAACCAGGATTACTATATAAAAACTTAAAGAAAAACAAGTCCATTAACTGCCCTCCAATCAATATGCTCTTTAACACATGCAGAGCATAAGTGCCTGAAAGAAGTATTTGATGCAATTAGAAGAGCACAAATAAAAAGGTATTCCCAAGTTAGTATGCCATCCACACAAAACTGCTAATTTTGCTGTCATGCTAATTTACAGGTTTAGAGTTGGTATTGTGTTATTTAAAATCAAGATTATTAGATTAAGTTTTAAGTATTTTTACCAAACTAAATCCCATGCAATATACTACCCTAGAAGCGTCAGCTCATTTATACAAAATAATCACCAATCAATAACAATAGTACATACTGTAAAATGTGTAGTTTTTCCTGGTTGTGGAAGGAAACTTCAACTTTCTGCCAACAGCAACAGTAAAGGAATTATTTTCTGCCATTAAAATTCTAAAAGCCCCTCCAAGAATAAAGGCAGCTTCAGATTAGTCAGTATTTCAACTATCCAACCAATGTTTAACCAGGTAGCCAGAGGAAACTTCATGGTCATGCTACTTTCATTAGATTTCTTTTTTTTTTATTCATATTAACCAAAAAAGTAAAACAAATATTTACTAAGATGAATGAAAACCTACTTTAATCATTACATGTCCAAATATTAATAATACTGTGGCAAAACAGCATACAGTTTGACCATAATAATTCTAACAAGAACAAGGTTTATCAAAAGTCTCGCCCTAGCCACAAAAGAGGTGTAACAAAAATTTATCTGACAAAAGAACAGCCACTAAAAACCAATCAAAATCTAAGAGAATCCCAAAGTTCGAGAAAATAAATGAAAACTTAACAGATTCATTCTGATATGGATACAGAGGTTTGGGAGCAGTGACTCTTATCACACCAACTAACACATTATTTTATATAAATTGTTCCATTTTTCTTTCCTCTCGTTGACACTTTCCTGCCCATTCTCTCATTTCTCTCTCCCCATACCACTCCCTACCCTCCTCTCTTGTCTCTTTCTCATCAGAGTATAACTTGTGAAATCAATGCCTCTCCCATTTGAGTACTAACCAGGACCAACCTTGCTTAGTTTGAGATCAGACAAGAACGGGCAGGTTCAGGGTGATCTAGCCAAAGACAATAAATACCTTTCTATTCATTTAGTCGATGCTGAGAAAAAATAATTTTGAAAACAGAATGCCTTATTTATTTATAAGCTTATACAATACCTGGAATCATCTGTCACTTCTTCAATAAAGCCTGATTCACATCTGGGACAAATATATTCCTATGAAAGAAAGGAAGATACAAATAAAAGTCTTTCATTAGGAAGTAAAGTATGCAGTTTCAGAATAATATGTAGTACACAAGCTGATTGCTATGAAATATTATTATGGACTTGCTGACTCCCAGGATACTTTTTTCTATTATACTCTGGCAAATAAAGAATTCCAAAAGATGTTTGCAGAATGGCTTCATTAAGTGAGAACTAAAAGGAATAATGGCAAAGGTATTTTTTTTCCTTTTTCTTTTTAGTTTGGGTTGACTTTTTTTAATTGGAATGAATTCATTATCTGATTTTCTCTTTAAATCTAATAAAAAAAAAGCTCCATTCAATATATATCATAGCAGTAAAAGGCTATAATATGGGTGAGTACAGAAAAAGCTATTTTACATGGGAGGAAGGGAGGAAGGAAGGAAGGAAGGAAGGAAGGAAGGAAGGAAGTCTCATTTACTTGTTTTTGGCTGTTCCCCTTGGCCCCAGGGCTTTACATGTTGTTTACCCAGACACAGACTTTGTGCCTAAGCCACCAGGGTGCCCCCTATATCCGTTACTACTTTTTCCCTGATTTCCAGCTATGCCAGCGGTGCCACCCCTTTACTCTAAAGACTCAAAAATTACATCAATTGCTTCAAACTAATCAAAAGACAGGATGCTGAGTGAGGGTGGAAATGAAATAATATTGGCTATAAATTGATAATTACTGAAGTTGGGAACATGTGGGTTTCTTATACTATTCTATTTTTGATACATTCAAAATTTTCCACAATTGGAGTTTTGTTTTAGAGTTATATCAGTTTGAGAAATCTAAGTCAGTAAAATGTTAACTAAATCATGAACTAAACAAACTGAGACCTGCAGTAAAAGTAGAAAATAAAACTATTATGTTAGAGAGTTAAGGGAAAGGACTAGTTACATTTATTAAACACCTACTGTGTGTTTAACACTGTGCTAATCACTCTATAGGTGAATATTGTTATTTGTTTTACAGAAAACAAAGTGAATTAAGTTGTCTGTGACAGATTTATTTCCCAAAGATAGTCCCAACCCAAAGTCCTGGAATGCGATCTGCCTAGAATGTGATCTGATTTCCTCTGAACCTGTGACTTTTTAACTGATAGATTACCAGGCCAGTTCTAGGCAAAGTCTGACAGCTTCTGCTTCCTTTCTCTTACACTCCCGAGCAGTCACAGAAGCGCAGGTTACTCTGCATGATAGAAAGGCCACATAGAGCAAGACTAACAAGTTTAAACTCAGGCAAGTTTAAAAGAGAAAAACCATCCTTGGAGGCCCCCAAAAACCTTCAGATGGCCCCACCTCCAGCATTATCTATGACCACAACTGCATGAAGACCCCAAGTGAGAACTGACCAGCTTAACTGTAAATCCTCAGAAACACAGATAAAATGTTATTGCTTCAAGTCACCTAATTTTAGGTAATTTGCTAGACATAATAGAAAAACAGAATGTTGCCCAAGAGATGGGAAAGAACTTTGAATTTTGGTCTTTTTTGAATTCGAAACTCCATATTCTTTTCATTACATCATGCTAATGGAAAATAACCATGTTTTTAGCGAAAGGAATAGGAACTATAATTTGCTGAGGACTGAATGGAAAGGTTTATAGCAAGTCAATATACAGCCTGTGTCAGCCTAATATATCCATCCCCACTATGAGCATAAACCAATTCCTCAAAATCAAGTTGCTGGGATCCCACTCCACCTGGGCAGTAGTACCAGGAAGAGAACAGTTTTTGTTAGCCTCTGACTCTTTTCTATGCTTTCACTGCTGACCCACAATTCCCACATCCTCTTCTAACAGACATATTCTCCTGATAGAACATAATACAATTACATGACTGTTTTCTTAGTTACAATCATAATTTAGTCATGACCTACACTGAGGTTACAACCAGATTGAATTTTAAGTGTTTACCTCTTGGGTTACTTCTAAAGATAACTAACTTTACATTTTAGTTTTTCCTAATTATTTTTCAGAAGTAATCAATTTGGGAGAACATCCATGAATTAAGGAGAACTTGTAAAAAGGTCAAAAAGAAACCAATCTTTCTCTGCCTCCACACTTCTAAGTTCTTGGCTTTATAATATCATCCAGATATACTAAGATATAGGTGGTGGATCAGTAGTTAAGTTAATCAACAACAAAGAAGCAAGCCCCTGGGTTCAAGTCCCCGGACCAGGGGTAAGCAACCAGTGTGAACAATTAAATAGGAAAGAAAAGAAAAGATGCTTCTTCCTCCCTCTCTCTTCCTGCCTATCTGTCTACTTGGCTTCATTCCTGTCTGCACCTTTGCTTCAAAAAAAAAAAAAAAAAAAAATTAAGCATCAAGGGTTTGTATTGGAAGGGTGGGAATAGGGCAAAGGATAATAATGAATTAAGCACCCATTATATGTCTGGCATTATGCAAATCTTTCCTCTGATTAAATAGTAATATGTTGTCTTCATACCAACAGATCCCCAAATACTGCCACTGAATATAGCTCCCCCAGTCTTATAAAAAGGAAATCATTAAGTCATTGCTATCATCCCATATATAAAAGAAAAGCCTACAAACATAAATTACTTAATCACAATTACTAGAAATAGGAACCCAGCAGCTTCTACCAAATTAAGCTGCTTTCTTCCTTGGGTTTGAAAGTTTATTTATACAACTTGAATGAAAATGCTCAGTAGCAGGTACACATGAATGAACTGCCTCAGATGTTCCACTGCCTATTTCATCTAAAAATAGTCACAAGCAGAAATACCTTTCACCATCAATAGCCTAAATCAGGACCAACTCCCTAAGTAGAGCTCAGCCTTGATGCTTACCCATTTAGAAAAATAGTACCAAAGTAAACAAAGCTTTGAGGGAAAGGCAAAGGATAGTTTTAATGCATTATTG
Source organism: Solenodon paradoxus (assembly GCA_004363575.1). Taxonomy (NCBI): domain Eukaryota; kingdom Metazoa; phylum Chordata; class Mammalia; order Eulipotyphla; family Solenodontidae; genus Solenodon; species Solenodon paradoxus. The sequence goes on along the minus strand of RJWH01000738.1, from coordinate 202,912 downwards.
TATTTTCCTTATATTTAAGGGATCAATGATCACAAAATGTAAGGTCTAGATAGGAGAATCAAGTAAGACCTACTTATATCTATTTATATCCTACTTCTACAGCTTCATTTTCTATATCTTCACTACCAACATCTATGGGTTTGTTTTGTTTTTTTATTTTATCTAAAACAGAAGACACCTATTTTGTTTCATCTAAGAAATGGAACCTAAGATCACAATATTAAGTTAGTCATATCCTCTTGTTCATATTCTCTTTAAGTATCACATGGGAAAACTATTCAGAAACTCCCCATTAGAAGAATGAGGAATACAAACTGTTTTAAATACATCATAGCTCCTACACCAGAAGCTACCACACCCTGAATTTCATGCCAACTCTCATCTCTATGTCAAAGATTGGCTTTTTCTAGAGACTTTTTCCACAATCCCTATGATTATTCCTTTTCATAGGGATAGGAAGTTATAAACTTTTCATAAAAGGCACCAAGTGAACTCCAGAATGAAGTCAGTAGAACTTTTGAGTTGTGTTCCCAGTTTCACCATTACCTTCTGCTTCTCTGTAAAACTAGAGCACAAATACTGTTCTCATTTACTTGTCTCCCCCAATTCTCCTTCAAGAAAATAAAGTCGCCTTGGCTCACTCACGTGTCAACAACTCACTTCAAAAGAAGAGCAGTTACCAGTTCTAACATTTGGAAATTAGTTTTCTGAAGTCTAGAAATCTTGTCATTGTACTCCTGGTTATTAATCAGAAAGAAACCCAGTTTACAAAAAAAGAAAACATTAGGCAACAGTTTTAGTGTTAGACACACCTATACAACTTAAATACCGTTTGCAGAGCTGTAATTCAGTTCCAGGCCAATAAAACTGCCCTGATTTATGGTCTCATTCCCTAAGAATAGTAACATTAACAACCCTCATCATTTTGTTCCACCATTTCAGGCTATGACTGAACTTTGACATTATCAGGAACTCTAAACGGGAATGTATAATCCAGAAGACAGAAAAATCAGGTCAAAGCGTTACTTGATATAAATTTAATCAGATGAACTGGAAGCCAACTTTTCTAGGAAAAAAAAAAAAAAAGACTAAATGACAAGATATCAGAGAAAAAGTTATCCTAGTAAATTTCCTAGCACACAGTTTAGGAACTCTGATTTAAATTAGATTTCCAGATGCTTAGATTCCACAAAAAAAAAAAACTCAATTTTAAAATTAAAAAATTAAGAAACTATATTGCCAACTTTATTTTTCCAAGTAAAAACTTTAAAAAAAACCCCAACCACCTACTACACTCATTTCATTGTAAAAGTATCAATTTAACACCAAAAAGAAAGGAATAAAGAACAAAATGTTATATTAAATGAAATAATAACTTTTAAATAATTTAGCACTGTTATCCTTTCTGTGTGCCTATGAGCAATCCTAGAACCTCTGACAAAGATGTCTTCATCAAAATACAAATAATACCTGGAATTCTAGTATTACCTTTCCATTAATGAGATAATAGAACTTGTAAAAGTATGATCTAAATCACGTAACAGCAGGAACATTCAGGTAAGGAAGATCACATACAAACTGGATGAAAAAAACAGTGAATGACAATTACGAAGTAAGTGTTAATCAAACACAACGTCAAAAAAAAAAAAATTTTAAAGGGGATATATATAAAATAGTCCTGAAAAGGAAACTAACCCAGGTCAAATTCACCTGACATTGAATGCCAAGTCTTTAAAAAATGAGGTCTTTAACTGATTCAGTCAGCATTATCAGCATTAAGAATGTAGAATTTCCTTTGATTTCTTTTTTTTAAGAGAAGGAGATGCATTTTAAGGAAGGAAGGAAGAGGAGATGGAAGCACTTTTTGTTTGTTTATTTTGGTTGTTCCCTCCAGCCCTGGGTCTTTAAGCCAGGTTCTTAGGTTGCACATGGTCCACACCCCAGGTACTGGCTTAGACCTGAGCCACCAGGGTGCACCAGCTTTGTTTAATTTGACAAATGAAAATCTTAACATTGCCCTTCATTATGATGTTCTTAGTTCTAAGATTTGAAGATAGTTCATTATTGTGAGAGAGACAATATAGTTTGTAACTCATAGAGGCTTCACTTCACAGGGAAAATTTTAATACCTGTAAGACTAAATCAGTGGATGTCAAAAGATCTTCTACGTGAAAAAACTGGAGAACAAAACTCCTTTACACACCATTTTAAAATATCCAAATTGCTTAATCATAGGAATAAACTCAACTGTCTCATTTTATAGACCAGGAAAACTAATGCCCTTGAAATTTGTTTAAACATTAAAATAAACATATAAAAATAGCTATATACAATTTATATATAATAAATAAAACCAACTGTAGAAAGAGCTGATAACAGTAGCAAAATGGGCACAAGGGGTTTAGTTCTACAGCTTGCAGTGTGTTTATTCTGAAAGCCCCTTACTACTCTTTTTAAATATACTCAGACCTAAAATGGACAAAAAGATATTTGCTCTAATCTTGAGACAGCCACATTATTTTAATGTTATACAGAAAATCAAAAGAAAATATTTAAATTCTAATTCCATTACTTATTTTTCCTTACATTTTATGAATCTCTTACATCTTCCTGAATATAGCCCACAAAGTTAGAACAGCTGTTGAAATATAGTAGGCACCAATAAATAGCTATTAAATGAATTCAAAAGCAGTGCTATATTCTGCATGATCTCAAGTCCATAATTTTAATGGTAACAAACCAATATCAAAGTGCTATATGTCAAAAAGGATGTATGTCTTCTCAAAGAAAATATTCAGACTCGATCACACTCAAACAGAAATAGACATACTTCTGAAACTTTTATAGCACCACTGTTGCAGGGTAAGACAGACCTGTGTTACACTGCCAAGCTTATTAAAAACCTTGGGAACTCTGAAATTGTTCATCTAATACTGTATGTTAAAACTGAATACTAGTATTTTTTTTAATATTTATTGAGGCAACTTTGCTTTACAAAATAAATGTGCAGGTTCCCCATTCCTTAAATATGTCAACAGACCACAACCACCACCAAGTTACCAAGAGTTCTTCCCTGAATATTAGTATAATATTAAAACACAATTCCCTAAATGAATTGGCGCCTACACTTGTCACAGAATAAACCAATAATTTTAGTACTTAATATACAGTTGAAATTTTAGAAAATTAAACTTTTATACTTCTCACTTATTAATATTACTTTAAATCAGTTTTTAATCTAAACATGTAAACATCAGCAGTGAAAGCTAATTGGTTAAATTTGCCTTTTACATATTATTAAACCAAATTAAATAGTTTTCACACTACATCAGCAATCAAAATAACAGAAATTTTTTTTTTAAAGGAAAGGTGCCGGTAGGAAGGAAAGCAATTAGGCAGGCAGGCACGCAGGAAGAGAGAAGAGGAAAAAGAACTTGGCTGATTTTAAAGCAAAGATGCAGGCAGGAATGAAGGCAAGTAGGCAGGTAAACAGAAAGAGAGAGGTGGAAGACGCAGTTTACTTTTTATTTAGTTGTTCGCACTGGTTGTTCACCCTGGACCCGGGTCTTGAACCCGGAACCTTGGGATATATGTGGGACTGCTCCCAGGGTGTACTAGGCCACTAGGCCACCAGGGCAAACCAAGAACTTTTATTTTTATTTAGTTGCACATTGTGGTTGTTCTCCCCTACCCAGGACACGAATCCCGGACCTTGGAATGTATCTGGCCTGAGCTTTGGCCAGAAGCAGTTGACCAAACCACTTCTCTACCAGGGCATCCCAATAACAGTACAAGAAGCTTGACGTACAAAATTTTCATTCCTGAACCTAACTTCTCTTAACTAAGACACTAATGCCTCTAGACAGTCAGCAGAAACCATATTATAAGACCAGAGTCTAATAACTGGCACTATAAATAGAAATCAGAGAATCAATAACTTAAATTTGTCTGAAAATAAATTTCCTCACACTATCACTTAAAGAAGATCCACTAGAAGGTACCAAGTTCCATTTGCCAAATTCAGCTACAGATGATTGCTTAAAAAACTGCTTAAAAGCTGAGCTATTTATCTGGAGGGTAGGTAACCATGGAATTATAAAAACTCATATATAACTTTTAAATTCTCATACAGAATTCAGAAACAAAGTCTTATTCAAAAACCAGAGCTCAACTGTCCCTACCAGTAACTAATGAAAATTGGTTCATCAAACCATTGCTTTCAATCAGCCTTATATTCATCCGTCTACAGGTCTGTGATTTGAACAATAGTACTGCCATGATTTTCAACATGTACAAAAGCAGAAAGTGAAGAGAAGAAAACGCCTTACAATTACAATTCCTTCATTCAACAAATACTTACTGAATGAGTTCTAGGTACCAGGCACTATTCTAAACACTGATTTAAAAAAAAAAAAAAAAAAAAAAAAGTAGCAATAATAAGAATTGAGAAAATGACAAACTTAAAGGTATATAGGAGGTGTTGTCTGAAAGACAAATCTAAAGAATGAAGACAGAATCTTGCAATATGTGAAAAGTATAGCTCTAAAGTAGTAAACAGTAATCAAGAGAAGAGTAAATGATAAAACAAGAAAGGTTTCCCTATATGACTATAAGGCATTCTCAGTGAGGGACAATATAATTATCAAGGGAACATTTTTCTATGGAAGTTTTTTGGTTGCCACAGTGACTTTAAAAATGCTACTGGGGCACAACTCTTTGGCTCTGGCAGCTGAGATGCTGGCAAGTAGACCATACAGAGCCCAAGGACCCAGGTTCAAGACTCAGGGCTAGAGTGAAAATTCAAAAATTAAATAAAGAAACTTTTTCCTTCTCTCCCTTCCTTCCTTCTTTAAGGTGCTTCTTCCTTCTCTCCCTTCTTTATTTCCTCTACTAAAATACAAAAATAAACTTTTTTTAAAAACTGCTCAAATTCAAGGGACAGAGACCAAGAAAGCCTAACAAAGACCCGTACAAAGAAATGTCTCTATTCTCAAACGTCATATTGATAGTTAAGTAGATTAAAATTTTTAATTATCAAAGCCTAGGACCTAAGTCCACTCCATAATACATACAGACACCAGTCTTTGTGCATAATCTGAATGTGCATTAAATATCCAGAAAGGCAACTACTGAATAAAGCACAAGAAAATTATATTTAATTCATACCTTTACCAAGAACTGTTCACCAGTCTGGATTCTGGTGGCATGCCTCTCATGGTATTTAAGCTGCGAACACCTGTGTAGCAGTCTACCTGTGTAGTTGTTATATCTGCTTGACGCCAATAACTACTTACATTAGTTTATTTACATATATATATATATATATATATATCCATGTTACAAGCAAACAAGTATTTACAGATTGAAATAATTATTTTGTTGTGAATTATTTTCCTTTTATTTATTCAGTCTTACAGATAAATTACCTTATTTAAAAAAAAACTTTTACGTATAGAAAAGTTGTTATTAACTATAATTGTCATTTCATTAGAGTATTTCAAATTATTTATTATAAAAAGGGGGCACTGGGTCTTGCAGGTTTCAGAACCACCAGGTAGAAGATCAGCATCGTTACAATATATCTACAGGCCTCAGTTAATCTAGCAAAGGGCAGAAAAAGGCATTAGATTTTTTTTCTTTCTTTTGAGAATGTAAATCCCAAGCATGGAGAAAAATAAACATAATGAAAACTCTATTGGTACATAGTTCTCTTGGGTCTATTCAAATCTTCAAATCAAAGAGCGGCAAGGAGGTGAATATAGGACACCTTGTCTACAAAGAAGCTCCCTTTGAAACCTGTGGAAATCATCAGAGACACCGCCTATTTTCATGAAAAACAAAATTAACTGCTCTAGTGTGGGGAAAGAAGCTGGAAAGTCTACTTAACATATGGAAAAAGGGTGCCTGGTTTAAATTTACCAGAACCAACTCACTTCTATTTGACATACAGACATCTGGAGATCTCTAAGGAACATTAAACTAACAATTGAACTTAAAAAAGGATTTAAAAAATCTTTCTGAATGTAACCTAAACTTTATATGTGAAACTTTAAGAGCAACCTAAAACACTTCTTCTGCAGGAAAAAAAAGCCTTATTTCTCTGCACATAGGTCTGATCATTCCTATACTACCTTTCAAATATTATATAGCTGGCTTCATTTCTCTGACTGTTTCTTCAACAGCCAATAGAAGCACTTCAGTATCACTTTACAGTGGGACACACTAAAGTAAAGTGAGAGGGTCAGATGACTCAGCTCCAGTCACAAGAAGAATTAGTATCAGCACAAGGATAACTTCAATCATCCTTTCCACTGAGTTTAAAGAAACTAAAAATTTAAGCACAAAATCTCCTGAGCTCATGAAACTACTAAGCGCTATAGGAGAAACACAGAAAATAAAACTTGATTAAGTATATGGCGAGTTACAGAAAAACTGAAAGTTAGGCTTACTACCTGTTTTTTGCTTTGTTTTCAAACAGGAATTTCCAGCTGTCTTACTAAATTACAGGCAGTGTTACTACTTCAATTAATTCCCAACTGACAAAAAATTTGGATACTTTTCTCTCAGAACTTGTCCTACAGTGTGTAACTTGAGAGGAGTTATCCAATTCCCCTAGTCTCAGTAACCACAAGGAGAGAAAGTGACCCCAACAGATACTGTTATAATGAAATAACAGTCACTAACTACTGTTTTAAACAATTGCTTTCATTAGGGCTTTGGCTAAAATGATATGACTCAGTTATCTTTCTGAAAATTCTCATCAGGATCCCAAAACTAAAAATCACAGTTACAGTGCACCCTGGTAGAGTAGTGGTTAGATCAATTACCTCCAGAAGAGTGCAAACCACATACCCCGGGCCTGAAGGGAACAACCAGTGTGAACAGCTAAATGAAAATAAAATAAAGTGCTTCTTTCTCCTCTCTTCCTGCCTGTTTGCACCTTCCCTTTAAAAAAAAAAAATCAAAGTTACACAAGAACAAAACAAAACCTGTGGTACAAGAAGACAATGACTTCCTTTATTCTGTATACCAGAGTTCCTCAACCTTAGCACTCTAAACATTTGGGTCCAGTAAGTCTTTGGGGTTAAGGGGTGTCCTGTACACTACATCATGTTCAGCAACATCACTGACCTCTATAAATTAGATGCCAGAAACAACTCTCCCTCCCCTCACTTGTGACAACCAAAAATGTCTAAAGACACTGCCAAATGTCCTGAGGAACAAAACTGCCTCTGTGTGAGAGCCACTACCCCACACTATCTCCTTTATGGCTCAGTATTAGGCTGTGAAGAGATGAAAAAGTAAGCACCCACAGGCTTCATATTCTTAGACTCTTTCTAATTTGATTTTAGAGAATAAGAAGCAATCCAAATCTTTCCTCTTCTCTAGTAAGATGGATGTCTGAAAGCACCCTCCTCCTGAATATAGGAAAAGGTCATAAAAAGTCAAACATAAACACAAAGCCTTAGCATCCAGCTGTACTTTCCAAAAAGCACAATAAGTTAATTCTGAATGTGTGTTCTTCCTCATACTGAAAAAGCCCCACAGACAGCCCCCAGCATACACATTTATTTGTCAGTTAAATGTCAAGACTACAACTAGTCTTTTACCTGTTAAGTATACATATTTATTAGTTCTAGATCCTTGCAGAGAATATATTTACTGACATGGTTCAAACTGCATTTTGTACCACTGAAGCGTTTTCGAAAACGATCTCACTAAAGCAACTAATAATTAAATAAGAATAAAATAAATATTCTTTTGCACCTCTGTCTTCCTGCCTGCCTGCCTACTCACCTTCACTCCTGCCTGCACATTTTCTCTCTAAAAAAAAAAAAAAAAAAAGATCAGTGAGCTTAGAGTTTTAAGAGTCACAAATCCTTAGGGGATCTACTTTTTAGCTACTTTATTACAGGATGGTTAGAAAGTTTTCCTGTATTAGAGTCATTACAGGTACAGCATAATGATAATGTCTCAGAGAACTGTATAGCAAAGAACCAAACTAGATAACTTTACTTATTGATAAATATTGATACTTAACATTTTATTAGCTCAAAGAAGGTAATATAATAAGGAGCTATGAGAAGGAGAGGTATTCATTCTTTGAGAGAATCTCAGAAGTGAACAATTAATTCACTGGTCGTCTTTATTTAGAATGGTCTCTGATCTACGTAAAACGCAAGAACCACTTTACTCTCATCAAATCAAAAGCAGTTTACACCACATACGATCTATCTCACCTGTTTAATGATGACTCTACCAGATTTAATCTCATAGGGTAACATTCCCTGACTATGATTTTAAAAACGGGGAGGGGTAGCCTGGGAATAGAATGACACCTTTGTATTCCATGGCATAGTCCTCTGTGGTACTACCCTGTTTTCTCTCAATGTAGCATAGTAACTCCATCAGCCTTGGCTTCACAAAGTCTCTCAATAAAATAGTCAGATGAGACAGAAGCTGCTGCTGTGTTTTGAAAATAATTTAACTTACTTCATTCTTCTATATTCTGATAAGCAAAAAATATATAATGTCATTTTAGACAATCATATATAAACATGAAACCCTAGAGTTTCAGACCATGGAATCAAAATCTCTTATTTTAAAAATCAAGTTTAGTACCTGCTAAATTTTATTAAAATTATTTTCAGTATAAACAGAAAAACAATAAAAGGAAGAAAGTCCTAAGTCAATACTCACTTCTAGAATGGACATTCTTTTTAAGCCTAACAGGAACACAGTATAGCCGAATATATTTTCAAAAATGCCCTCCATGACATGAAACTTTTGCTCTCTTACCTGGAAAGATTCAAACTAAATACATACAAAGCTAAGGTAGATAGATCAGTCACAGTAAGCAGGATTATTTCACCAAACTAATTTGACTAATGCAGTTTAACTTACACAGCATTAAGTATAACCCAACCTCTCTGAGAAGCTATAACCAAAATTATTTATTTGAACAAAGACACTAGAGTTAGCTAGACCCACAGATCTTTTAATGTAGTAGGGCTGACATGAAAAACAAAGATCTAAGGGTAGTTTCAGGGTTGAACTAAGCTACTGTTGCTTGAACACACTTACAGATGTATCAAGGGTTATAGTCTAGAAACTAGGAAAGGGAGAAGAAATAGATATAAAACTAACCCAATGAACACAGGTGTTGAATAAAAGGGCAAAAAATGACATGGCTCTGAAGTAGTGCTTCCCACTGACTGGCTAAAGACATCTACCTAGCAATAGTTCACCAAAAGCTGATGTAAAATTCAATACTCAGCCTCTGGAGTTCAGAGAGGATGGCACTAATGGGTGACAATTCTAGTGATCCAATTAGCAAAATAGCAAGTTCTCCCATTAGATAGAAATTAAAACAAAGAAACTTTATTCAAGGTTAAGTTGGGTCTAGCTATCTCTAGAAACACATCCAGGTTTCCTATAATATTTGTCCAGTTCAAGAAACAATGCATTTCTAATGTATACTGGATACTTATAGTGAGGGACTCTTGAATTTATATAAAAAAATTTTCTTACCTTTCAATGTTGTCCTATATATACAAAAATCAACTTACTGACTTACCAGTGCTTGAGCTGGTGTTTCATTAGCAGAGACAGATTTGTACTGAACCAGTCACTTACTGACCTACTCATTCTTACAATCAATACTTTCAAGAAGATTGCCAGGAGTCAAAGAAATAGAAACGGCCATGAAACAAAATGAAACTCAATAGTTATCTACAAATCAAAATTGTATCCCTGACCTCACTACACCTTTTCCTAAAAATGCATACTAACTAGAATTTATTAAATGCTTCTCCCTTCTTCCTCAACTCACTCTTCCTTTTCTACCTCAGTCTATGCTATTCTCCTCAATCTGAATTCTACCTATCCTGCAGAATTCAATTTAAAATCCCATCTCTCCTCTCACTCTTTCCCTCACATCACCAATACTACTCTCTCCTCCCGCTTTGATTTCTAAAAAACATGTCATCCATCCTCATTAACCTTACGTTATTACTTTTTCCATGTCTGTCTTGTCTTTCTAACAAAATTGTGAGATCCTAAAACACAACCATGTATTCCTCAGTATGGCCTCCAACACATTCAGCGGAGAACATCATGTGTTTGTAGGAAATAGTTATATTTATTTGTGTTAGGTCTCACTTTACAATCAATATGGCACATAATAAATCAGACTAAAAACATTAACAACTTCTCCAGCCATCACACTAAGGCTTAGAAAAACACCTAAAAAATCTTCAAAACAATCCCTTTTCAAGAGCACTTTAAAGTGAGGACTTGAGGTAGTAAGAAAATTAGATTACTTCCTCACTTTTAAAAGCAAATAGTGAACAACTAAGAGCTAAGACTGAAATGTTCAACAGGGCATCACATTTAACATGTCACTGGTCACACACATAGTAGCTGAATTCCAGACTCCTCCATGGTCAGAGAGTTCTGGAGGCTCTTGTGTCTGGCCGCAAAAAAAAAAAAAAAAAAAAAAAAAGTTCTTGGCTCTTCCCAGCACTGAAATAGGGCAAAAAAGCAAATACACACATAGCCAAATCAGAAAGCAAAACTAATATAGCATGTAGATATAACAACGACTATGAAGTTGGGTGTGGGGCAAATAAAGAAAATGCTGTAAAAGTCTGAAAAAAAAATACAACTGTTAGGCGACAAGGCTAAAATAAACCTGAGTCACTTATTCATGGGACTCCATTTGTGTTTCTAAGACATGAAGACACACTTCAGTAGATTTTCTCATAGAGCATATCAAACAGTATAGAAAAGTTAGCAGCCACCCTGCATTAAGGCTGAACTTGTATATTTCTAAAGAAAAAAAGTAGCCAACTAACCCTAAAGAGCATTGACCCAAAGCTGGATTAGCATTCAGGTGGATCTCCCGCAGTAGTTATAACCCAAGCCTGGGTTTGGGGTGCAGAAGCCGGTTAGCAAGCTACAGAAGTGTTTTCTTCACAACCACAGCATTATCACTCTAGCTGCCAGCAGAGTCTGGCAGAGAATGGTGAAAACCAATTTTATGTCAGAGAATGCTGTCCCCGACATTCTGTCCTAGATCTTTTTATTAAGTGAAGAGAGAGGCTGCCCCCCGGCCCCCGCGGAGACGGGGAGGAAGGGCGGTAGTGCCAAAGACACCGGCAGCAGGACAACCAAAATAAACCACGTTGAAACAATTTGTACTGCCTTTTTCCTAAGGCAATTTCCTTCGATAGATAGCGACGGCAGGCAGTGAGTGTGCAAGTCATGAATACACTGCTGTTTTCACTTTCACAAGAACCCTGGACACCAATGAAGAACAAAATCCTCTTTTCCCCACGGTTACCTTCCAACCCCCTCTCCTTCCTCGCCTGCTTCCCAGAGACAACTGAATAGGGACAATCCTCAGCGACCCGCTACTTGGCGCTCCAAAAGAGGGGAGGGGGATCTGGTGAAAATGGAAAAGAGAGGAAGGCGAGAAACAACGGCGAAAGGAATAGCGAGCGGCGGAAAAGAGAGGTCATTCTAGGAAGGCAACATGGTGAAGTACCGTGCAAGAAAACTGAGGGGAGAGTAGTCGGAGAACTTGCTAAGGAAGACAAAATGGTGAATGGGGGCGCCGGTAAAAAGGCGAGAGGGAGTAGAGGGCAGGTGGGCATCAGGGGAGGGGAAAGGACGGGGGAGTTACGGGACCAGGCCCGGGACAACCCGGCTTCGATGCCAGCGCCGGCAGACAGAAAGAAGCAGGTATTTGGGAGACTGGTGTCAGGGGAATCAAGGGTGTGCTGGGACTAAGAGCCACTGCGGGACACTGGGGGGAGAAATCCAGGCGGATACCCAACCGCAGAGGACACGGGGCTCTTACCGGTAGTTTGGGGCTGACCTCGCCCTTGCAAAAGTGGCAGAAAAACCGGTGTGCGGCGACAGCGGCGCCTGCGCCCGCCCCGGCCGCCGAGGCCTCCGCCATTTTTCTCTGCCGCCGCAGCTGTCCGAGAGGGCAGCCGGCCCTCCTCGCCAGGCCGCTACCTCCCGGCTGCGGTCTCCGCCTCCGCCACTGCCGCCGCTTCCTCGGTGCTTCAGCTCCAGCGCCCGCGTCGGTCACGTGAGTCAGCCCGGCCCAGAGAGGCGGCGACGCGGACAGCGACCCCGCGGCCCGCCTCCCAGCGCCAAAGACGTGCAGGAAGGAGTGTCCGCCCGCCGCGGCCCGCCCGCCGGCTCCTCAAACAGCCCTCGCGGGTCCTCCAACTTTCCAGCGAGAAGAAAGAAAGAGCGTCCCCGGAAACCACCGAAACTCTGGGTAGAGCGGCGCGGGTTTTTTCCCCTTTCCTGGTCCTGTTCTGGGTCCGTCCCCTTGCGAGCGGGGATCGTGGGCTCCGCCTCTGCCCTAGCGGCCCGCGGGAGCCGCACCAGTCTGCCGTGCGAAGCTCGGCGGCGTAGATTGCGTTGACCAGAGGTTAGTGAAAAATGCTGGCTGAGCAAGGCGGCTCCAAGTCCGGAGTGGGAACCTTTGTGTAGGACCAGGAGCCAAGCTCCTTGGAAATCCTCTTCGAGGATGGCGAAGAGTCTAGGGATGCTCCGCGGGAGACATGTGGCTGGGGATACTGAGGCTGAGGCAAAGCCCTGGCTCTTGAGGAATTGCGAGGAATAAACAAATCAGTGTTTGGTAGCCGCGTGTGATAATAAGGAAGTAATGATATAGTCAACTACAATACTGCCCTGCAAGCAACAGACTTCCTCTCCTCTTTGAAACACCTCTTTGAGAAGTCCGTTACCTCCTGGTTTCTTTTTCTAAGTTGTCACTTCCTTTATGGACTTGGAATGACACTGCCTGTTCACTTCCAAATGGGCCGTGAACGATGGCCTTAATGCTTCCAGTGAAATGCACGGAATGGCCTGTGACAGATCGCAAAACCAGCTACTCCTAATCTTTAAAGAAAATTAGAATCACAGAATACCATAAAGATAAATTCGGTGTTTGACCTTCCAGCATTTTTCCTTTATTTTTTAAGAACTAAAATGAACAACCAAGTAAAACCTCATCTCCTCTCCTGCCCACCTGCCTACTGACCTTCATTCCTGCCTGTACTTTTCCTAAAAAAAAAATAAAAAAAGATTGTTGCTTTGGGCCCCATTCAGGCAGCTAAAGTTTTGCTTTGTAAATCTCCTTTTGCTTAATACATTATGAACATTTTAAATGTTGGCATAGTATTCCATTCTGTGTGTATACTGTAATTTATTGGACTAATCCCTTTATTGTTAGACAAAAAAAAAGAATTGTTGAGTTGAAGGTATGCAATATTTGAAGACTTTTGATGGGTAATGTCACATTTCCCTCCATAAAGTACATGAATTTACACTGAACAGCATTACTTCCAACTTGAAAGAAAAACTTTCAATTATGCAGTCTTTTTTTCCCCCCTAGTTCTGAGACTCCTCAGTACAATGACTCAAGCAGAAATAAAACTGTGTTCTCTGTTGCTGCAAGAGCATTTTGGAGAGATCGTAGAGAAAATTGGAGTTCACCTAATCAGAACTGGCAGCCAGCCAATAAGAGTAATTGCCCATGACACAGGAACATCACTGGATCAGGTATGCTATTAATTTGCTTCACTTTATGAATTCCTTTTACCTATGTTTGACTATTGTTACTTCTCCCAAAGTGGAAAAGGGCATAACCTAGCTTGTGATCAGAACAGTGGTAGTTGGAGGAAAGAAGATGAGACATAGATCTCAAACTTCTGCATCTCAAAATATTCCTAATTCATTCATGGTGTTTTTAGGCAAATCTTTGCTCTTCCTGTGCCATACCTCATTTATTCACAAGGTGTCCATTCATCTCAGTAATACCTTTAAGACATGAGAATAAGAGAGGGGAAGTAAATTATACTTTGAAAATAAGAATCATATGAGCATTACAGCAAGGAATCATCCTGATTTCTTTCCTTGACATGTGAGTCTTACTAGAACCTCCACTGGAGGCGAGAAAGAAGCACAGAAATTCTTATATAGCTAACTCCGGGTGCTTGCAAAGTTACTAGAGAAAAATTGCCAGCAATAATGATCTGTGTCTTCAGATCTTTCTTCTCTTTCCTTTGGGTCCTATCTAGGTGAAAAAAGCCCTTTGTGTCCTCATCCAACATAACTTGGTGATATATCAAGTGCACAAACGTGGTGTGGTGGAGTATGAAGCCCAGTGTAGCCGAGTATTACGAATTCTTAGGTATCCCCGGTACATCTATACTGCCAAAACACTGTACAGTGACACTGGAGAGCTGATTGTCGAGGAGCTGCTCCTGAATGGCAAAATGACAATGTCAGGTATCGTGAAAAAGGTGGCAGACCGACTCACAGAAACTATGGAAGGTCAGTAGCACACCCAGAACTGTTAACAAAAGTATAGAGTGGCTGAAGCTGCAGGAGTGGATCCTTAGCTACCTAGACCATTTCACCTGCCTTTTACCTCATGTTCTACAGATGGCAAGACCATGGACTATGCTGAGGTATCAAACACATTTGTGCGACTAGCAGACACACACTTTGTACAGCGTTGCCCCTTGGTGCCTACCAGTGAGAACTCAGACCCTGGGCCACTACCACCTGCCCCTACTCTTGTCGTCAATGAAAAGGACATGTATCTGGTTCCTAAACTAAACTTGATAGGTAAGGAATTTTGGTCCCTGAACTGTGACTTACCTTAATTGTGTATTCTTTCTCAGTTATTAAATGAGTATTAAATGAATGACTCAATCAGTTAAGCAGTTACCAATGATTTAATCGTTGTCAGGTACTCTGGCTAAAATGATGAAAAAGACATCATCATCTCTGCCTTAATGGGGCTTAAGTCTAGTGTAGGAGTCCTACGTTAATCAAATGATCACACAGATGTGTAATTAACAAACTGTGATAAGTACTATGAAGGAAAAGTATGAGGTGTTATGAAAATAATGTAATAGGGGTCTAAATTTATCTGAGGGTTTAGATCACATGTTTCTTTAAGAAAGTAGCATTTGAGTTAAGATGGAAGCAGAAGTAGGAGCCAACCAATGAGGTAAAGTAGGGAGGAATGCAGAAGATAAGATTTTGAATAAAAAGAATAGTATTATGTAAGAAAAAAATAGAGTATGTGAAGAGGTGAAAGCTCAGTATAGTAAAAGCTTGGTGAACAAAGCAAAGAGAGCCATGAGACAAGATTAGAGAGATAGGCAGGGGCTGGATCAAGCATAACTATATAGATCATCTGTTCTTATCCTAAGAGCAAAGGAAAGCTACTAAAGGATTTTAAGCAGGGCAGTGACAGTCTTATTTGCATTTTTCAAAGATTTTTCTATTTCTAGAAAGGATGGGGCAAAGGTAAATATAAACCAGTGAAAAAATAGGACTGAGAGAAACAGATATCAAAATGACATTTGGGCATGCCCTGGTGGCTCAGACCTTAAGTCTGTGGCTATCGCATAGTCTACATAAAGCCCAAGGACCCAAGTTTGCAACCCCGGGCAGGGGGAACAAAAAAAATGAACAACTAAATAAATGCTGCTGCTTCTTTCTTCCTTTCCACCTGCTGCCTGCCTACTTGCTTTCCTTCCTTCATTCCCGCCTGCTTCCTTCCTCTTTAAAAAGAAAAAAAGAATGACATCTCTGTCTGAATGCGCATATGTGAGGAGGATTGTACCTTTCATTATGAAAGGAAACACTGGAGCAGGAGCAATTTGAGGGAGAAAGATCATGAATTTCTTTTTGAATGTGTTAACTTCATCATTAATTGGGATCCCTAGTAGTTACTCAGTCTCTTCAGCTACTGTAACCTAGAGGCAACTTTGGGATGTCTTTGGGATGGAGACACCTACTCTGTTCAGTCATTTCCTATCATCATGAGATAGAGCCAAACTGTTCAACTGTTTGATTTGGCAGGGAAAGGTAAAAGGAGGAGATCTTCTGATGAAGATGCTACTGGGGAACCCAAGGCCAAGAGACCAAAACAAACCACAGATAACAAAGAGGTAATGCCCCTTTCTGAGTCCTCATCCTGAGGCAAGCCAGGAAGAGCACTAAGATAACAAGCCAGAGAGAGCCTAAAGGTTCCTGGGTGGAGAAAATAGTGGGATTATGAACTTCATTAAATATTGTCCAGAAATGGTGCGCCCTGGTGGAGCAGCAGTTAGGTCAGTCACCTCCGACAGAGCAAGCCACATAACCCTAGGTTCAAGTGCCAGGTCTGGGGAAAATAACCAGTGCGAACAAATAAATAAAAATAAAATAAATATTCTTCCTCCTCTCTCTTCCTGCCTGCGTACTCACCTTCATTCCTGCCTGCAGCTACCCTTTAAAAAAAAAAAAATTGGGCAAGAAATAGACTAATATTCCATTGCTGTCCCTCTCGTGAGACTTTACTTACTTCAGTCATTAAACAGAGGTAACAGCTTCTGTTAAAAAAAAATACCTAGAAAAAGTGTATCGTTCAGTATGGCTGTAACATGGGGACCAGTGGTAAGAGATAAGTCTAGAAAGACATATTATGGGCCTGAGTTCTTATATTCAAATGAGTTCACATCATCTCTATAGCTGTCTATTAAGCATATCAAAATTAGTCTGGCCAAAATAGAATATCTCCCCTCCCAAATACCTGCTCCCTCCTAAGCTTTCTCATCTTAGTAAAGGACACTACCACCTAAGATACACTTGTTTAGGCCCAAATCCTGGGAACCATCCAGTCTCAGAGTAAAACCTATCTGCCTACTTGCCAAAATTACCTCAGATCCAAATATTTCTCACCATTTCCATTGCTGTCACCACAGTCCAAGCCAGCGCCATCTCGTACAAACTGTGCTGATACTACTAAATGTTCTTACCTGCATTCTTGCCTGTGTAAGAGCCAAAACGACTTTCTCAAGTTGGTGTTTTGTTTTTGTTAAATCCCAGCACGTCACTGACTTAGATTCCTTTAATAACTCTTATAAAAAATCCTGGCATGCCCTGGTAGAGTAACAATTAAGTACACGCCTCCAAATGAACTCACTTCACATGCATCCCAAGGATCCATTTCAAGTTCTGGTGCCAGCCAGAACAACCCAGATGAACTACTGAAATGAAAGTGCTGCTTCTTCCTCTCTTCCTGCCTGCCTGTCTGTCTACTCACCTTCATTCCTGCTTGTACCTTTCCCTAAAAAAAAGAAAAGAAAAAAAAGAAGAGGGAGAGTAGAAAGAACTGGGTTTGGAGAAACGTCTCTGCCAAATCAGTAAAAACCTAGATCATAAATGACTTAGTAGCTCACAGTACAGGCATAGATTTTTTTTTTCTCTCTCTTTTTTTTTTTTTGAAAGGAAAGGTGCAGGAAGGAATAAAGGCAAGTTGGCAGGCAAGCAAGAAGAGAGAGGAGGAGGAAGCATTTTATTTTATTTAGTTCACAATGGCTGTCCCCCTACACCCCCAAACGCAGACTCAGCCCGGGTGTATGTGAATTTCACTCCTTTGGAAGCAATTGGCATGACCACTACACCACCAGAACATGCCTCCACTCTCCCTCTTAGTCACTGTTTCATCAGCTATCTTTCTTTTTATCCTTCAAACATATGTTCTTTCTAATCTTCAGGATTTTGCCTTTTATATTCCTTCTACTCCACATACTTGCCCCCCAGATCTTCATGTAATTGCCTCCTTTTTATCCTTTAGATCTCAGCTCAAGCACCATTGCCCACCCCTACTCCATTCTCTGCCACATTTTCCCTTTTCATCTTTTTTACGTCATTTCCAAGTAGCTGACATTGAGTATAAATTCCTTGAAGGCACTATCTTGTCCTTGGCACCTGAAATATTAGCAGGACCTCAAAAAATATTTTTTAATTGACTAAGAGCTTTGGACTTTATTCTGAAAACATGGGAGTAGAGCCATTGATAAATTTTAAGTGGGGAATAAAGTGACTATATTTATATTTTAAAGACTGCTATAGGACAGTGGTTCATATCTTGTATGACTCCATGCAAGGGTTTCAGCATTCAGCTGTACTTGTATATTTATATATGTCTCTGCAGGGATCTCCAGTTACCCTGAGAATGGAAAGAAGGGTGCAGTCTAGAATACAAATACGGTCATGAACTTAGGTAAAAGGAGGGATACTTTCTCCCCATTGTAAGAGTGGGGAAAATACAAAAAGAAATATTTTTTAAAGAGAAAGAAGCATGGAGCTTGTGAGCACAAAGTTGAATGAGTTCTGATGTAATGGCTTCTATTTTCTCTGAAATAAGAGGCAATGCCATCTACTGAGAGAAGGGAGAGGTAAATAGGAGATAATTTGAGGATAATGGAGAAGACTTGAAAGAAAGAATGACTAGAAGTGAGCTTAGAGAACCTGCTTTAAGTTGGGGGACTAAGAGTTAGTTATTGTCAAGGCATTAATCCATTTAATTGAATGATTTTTCTCCAGTCTATTTAGTTGCTACTTATAAGAAGAGAAATGGTGAACAGTTAAAGCCAAGCTCCTCCCCAGAAAGTTCTTCACTCCAAACGTTTCCTCTCTAATCTTTTTCTCCTCAGCCCATACCAGATGATGGGATTTATTGGCAGGCCAACCTGGATAGATTCCACCAGCACTTCCGTGACCAAGCCATTGTCAGTGCAGTTGCCAACAGAATGGACCAGGTAGGGCACCACCGTGTAACTGAGGTGCCTAAGGTGCAGGCTATGAAAGCCATGGCCCTGGGTTGGTGACCCAGGGCTAGAAAAAATTTAATGAAAATGAAAGTGTTAAAAAAAAAAAAAAGAGAGAGAATGGACCAGGTAGATATTTAAGTTGGTGGGACAGTGGCCATCAGTGACATTCACTTATTTGCCAGATGTGGCCACTGACATATAGCCAGAGTCAGCAAAGCTCAGTAAATACTAACTTTCAGTTCACCTTTTAAACCCAGACCAGCAGTGAGATCGTGCGGACCATGCTCCGGATGAGTGAGATTACCACTTCTTCTGGTGCCCCCTTCACCCAGCCATTGTCGTCCAATGAGGTGAGTTTCATGTTCTTGTATTAGTTTCCTGACAGACTCTTGGATATTATAATAATAATTATGACACAGAGAGCCTGGGATTAGATTGAGGACTAAGCCTTGAAAGAAAGAGTTTTTGTTGTTTGAGGTGGGAGAGGGGGCTTATCTTCAGGTGGTTAGCAATTAAATATTTGGTCTCTTGGGATCCAACCTTTGAAAACTTATACCATACTTGGTGCGCCGGGTGGCTTAGGCTCTACGCTGGCAGCTGGGGTGTAAACGATGTAAAGCCCATCTTTGAGACCTGGGGCCAGGCTGAAGGGACCAAAACAAATAAATGAAAGTGCTTCCTTCTTCCCTTCCTTCCTTAAAATGCTTCTTCCTCTATCCTTCATTCCTCTCAAAAAAGATGATCTATATACTATTCTCTTTATCAAAGTGCAAACAATTCCTAATTGCTCAAGGATCAACTATTTAGAATCTGAAAGCCTTGGTGTTCAAGACATTATTTGGCCCTTCTATTTGTTTTTTCTAAATATATTAACTTGGTATTTTCAGATTTTGAAAATGTCTTTTCTTAAAATATAATATTACAAATATATAAAATAAGCTTTATATTTTTTATTTTTTCATCTTATTAAAAAACAAAAATTCAAATATAAGTGGTTTTCTGATGACAAAAAGTAGTTATATGACTATTTCAAACAACAAACAAATGTACAAATTTTTATTAAAGTTATAATTCCCCAGACTTCAGGAACAGTGGACATGTTCTATATTATATTGTGGATGATAGTTACATGGGTAAACACAGGTATAAACTCATATCAGACTGAACCCTTAACATCTGTGCTTCTTATTGTATTTAACATACCTCGACTTTAAAAAAAATTACATATGTGTGTGGTATATATGTGTGTGTGTGTGTGTGTGTGTATCCTTGTTAATAGTTTGATATAGATCTCTATTCAGATCTCTTTTTTAATGTATAGCATGTAGACATCTGTGTATTTTTTAAATAAAAAAATGGGATTATATGCTACTTACTGTTTTAAACTTTGTTGATTGACAGAATATATACACCTTTTCATATCAGTATGTAGAGCACTGTCTCATTCTTGATATTCCTTTTTTCTTTGAATAGCTACAGTTTGTTGGAAAGGCTGGCAACAGTGGTGGAGGAATAGACATCCATTCCATGCTGTACTTCATTAATCAATGCCTTATTACTGGACATTTGGATTGTTTCTAGTTTCTTACTCTTGCAAACAATGCTACTGTGACTTTATTTTTTATTGTAGTAATTATTCAGCACATTAAATAATTTCCTATGTATATGTTCCCCATTCCTTAGTCATGTTTCAGCACACCATGTCCGCCACCAAATCACCAAATGTTCCTCCCCATTGTCTATGACTGTTTTTGGGCATTTTTATACTTGTGATATCTAAAATTAAAACTTCTTTATTTCAATAATGTCAGCAATTCTTACTTCCAAATTCCATTTTAAGCATCTTTTTGATCTTTAGATCTTCAGATCCCTGCCTGTTGGCTATAACATCTCTAAGCAAGTTCTTGACCAGTATCTCACTCTATTGTCAGATGATCCAGTAAGTGTGATTTTTTTTCTTTTTTTCTGCTGTGTCTATAATTTATTTCTGCCAATAATACCTAGCATCATTTTCCTATGGCCTTATTCTCAATTACCCAGCTCAGACAATTTCTTCACCATTATCTGATATAAGGGCCACCTGCTACAGACTCTTGGCCAGATTTTGGCTCTCTGGAAATAGAATCACTGGACTTTGCATTCAGTTAATTCTCTCTCTCTCTCTCTCTCTCTCTCTCTCTCTTTCTTTTTTAATAGCTACAGTTTGTTGGAAAGGCTGGCGACAGTGGTGGAGGAATGTACGTCATCAGTATCCTTACCAGTTATTTCCTTGCAGTCAGGCAGCCTGAACTATGAAACAGAATGGTCACTTATAAAAGAAAAAATTTGAGATTTTTTAGTATACTAAATAAGTTTAAAAACTGAACTATTACATTGGTAATAAAGAAGTAAAAAGGACTTTTAATTAACCAAATTTTAGTTAAGCAAAACCTTTACTTAAAACATTCTAGTTAATTAAAGTTTAGAAATACTTACATACCATAAATGAGACCAACGTGGAAAAAATATTTCAATTTTAATTATAAATTAGAGACTTAGGAATAAAACTGAGATCATAATGACCAACCAAAACATTACTGGGTGAACCTTAATCGACTATGTAAAGACCTGCATAAGGCCCTGGCATCCCTGGCCACAGCCACTCTGGAATCAGTTGTACAGGAGAGGTAAGGAGGTCAGACACTTGATTGGCACTGGGGGTCAGACACTTCCTTTCTATACTCTATTTGAGCAAGTAATTTAATCATTCTGTAAGTAGCCAGTATAGGCACAGCTGGGCCCATTTTTCCACTGGATTGCTGTGGATCCTATCTACTACTGCTCTTCATCCTAAATACCCTACTGCTTAATTTCTAATGATGCCAATTAACCAGCCCTCCTGAAGCCCTTGCTTACAAATAAATGAAGGACTGAGGCACTCCACTGAGTCAGCAGTTATGATGAGCAGCACCATCATCAGTCTGTGGAGCTGTGAAAGAATTTCCTGTTGCTGTTAGTCATGGCTCCACATGTGGAAACAGAGCAACCACCATCTGTGATTTGGAGCTAAAGCTAATCTATGTTGGTATGATTTGCTCTCTTTCCAGATTTGGGTCTCGTTGTGCCAGGATATTCCGTCTAGTTTTGCAAAAGAAACACCTGGAGCAGAAACAAGTGGAAGATTTTGCAATGATTCCAGCAAAGGAAGCAAAGGATATGCTTTATAAGATGCTCTCAGAAAATTTCATATCACTCCAGGTAACCAGTGGAGCTGGCCTAAAGTGAAAGAAATTCCTGAGACGGACATCCTGAAACTCAAGGAAGCTCTGTATCCAGCTCTAAACTAGAAAAATGATTAACAGAGACATAGGAAGCACTTGAAAGATATTTATGAAGCTTTAACTGATCTAGTAAAAAAAAAAAAAAAAGGCACAGCCAAGAAATCACCCTGTCTTTTTTCCTGTGATTTCGGCCCTTTCCTCAAGCCTTAAGTTTATTACAGATTAAATCTATCAACAGCATCTATTGGGTTCTTGCTATGTGCAGAGCCATGTGGTAGGTCCTCTGAAGAAATAGGTGGAATGAATTTTGGAGTCAGAAGCATAGCTCTACCTCTTACCCAGTTACATTAAGCAAATTACCTGCCATCATTTTTCCTCTCTATAAAAGTGAAGGATGATGGTAATAATGTGGACTGCTGTAATCAAACACAATCTACCTAGCACATAAGAGTTGCTCAGGAAATGTTAGTTGCCTTCTCTTTCTTCCCACTTAGGATGCTGACAGTCAAATGGAAAATACAGGGAAGCCCAACTCTCCATATGGCTCATTATACCATAAGCTCAGAGGCTAAATGACTTGGGAAGAGGAAAGTATAAGTGAAGAGAGGACTGAGTAGCTCCACATGGGACAGGTGTTTAATGGTTCTGAAAAACTGTAATTTTTCTCATATTTCTTCCTATGGACAAATAGGAAATTCCCAAAACACCAGACCATGCCCCATCCAGAACCTTCTATTTATATACTGTGAACATCTTGTCAGCTGCCCGAATGTTGCTGCACAGGTGCTACAAGGTAACTTCTTCTGGGCCTTCTCCCCATCCTGACAGTCATTTTACCAGAGTTACTAAAATAGAACTAGAGGCAGTTCTTGTTTTTTTCTCTCCTCAGAGCATAGCCAACTTGATAGAAAGGAGGCAATTTGAAACTAAAGAGAACAAGTAAGTAGCATTTTCAGATGAGTAATTACATTTTCTTCTTCCTTTTTTTTTTTTTTTTTTCTGTAGGAAAGGTGTAGGCAAGCAGGGAGAGGAGGAAGTACTTTATTTTATTTAATTGTTCATCTTGGTTGCCCTTCCCCCTACTACCATGTGAACTGTACCAGCCAAAGGCAGCTGACCAAGCCACTATTCAACCAGGACACACCGTATACATTTTTCAAAGACAAAGGCTTAAAGGGAAATTTCTTATAGAAATGGAAACCTGGTGCTCCCTGGTGGAGTAGCGGTTAGGCCATTTGCTGCCAAAGGAGCAAGCCACATACCCCTGGGTTTGAGTCCCAGGTCCAGGGGAAACTACCAGTGTGAACAACTAAATAAAAGTAAAATAAACATGCTTCCTACTCCTTTCTCTTCCTGTCTGCCTGCCTGCCAACTGGACCTTCATTCCTGCCTCACCTTTTCTTTAGATAAAATAGAAATAGAAACCTGGTGCAGGCTGGTGACTCAGTGGTTAAGTACAGATGGTGTAGTCCATGTAAAGCCAAGGACCCAGGTTCAAAGCCCAGGGTACAGGCAACATGAACTACTAAATGAATGAATTAACCCTTTTTCCCCCTCTCTCTTTCTACCTACCTGCCTGCTCTGGTTTCCTTCATTCCTGACTACTTTCCTCTAAAAATATAATCCTTAAATAAAACAGGAAACCAATAGAGACAAAAACTAATCTAGTTGCATTGAATCATTGACATAGATTGGCATATATCATTCATTACTCTATACTTAAATGATACACCCCCAGTGAAATTATCTTGCAGATTAAATTTATGAGAAATATACAAACTGGCACCAAATTTTAAATGCAAAAAAGAAAATGTTTCATTTTCAGGAGTGAAGTCATATTTCTAATAAAATTTGTACGAAATGTACTGAGAGGATGACACTATCCATTTTGGCCAAGAATATGGTAAAAGAGGGAGTTATACCCCAGAGCTAAAGGAAAAGAGAATCTCCAAAGTTAGGGAACATGACTCGGAGTTGTGTTTTTCTAACAGGCGTCTGCTAGAAAAGTCTCAGAGGGTGGAAGCCATCATTGCATCTATGCAGGCTACAGGTGCAGAAGAAGCACAGCTACAAGAAATAGAGGAGATGATCACAGCCCCAGAACGCCAGCAGCTAGAGACCCTGAAACGTAATGTCAACAAGTAAGCATTATTAACTTCAGACCTTGTTTCAAAATGCCTTCCAGACAAATCTGCCTTGATAATCTTGAAACTGCTCCAGTTTAACACCAGCAAACCTTATCTCTCCTCTTCCCCAGCTTAATTAAAGGAATTTATTCCACATATTTTCCAGCAAAACACTCTGAAGATAGCCTTATCTTCTACCCTCACCATACACTCTTGTTCACTATTGATTTTGTGCCTCAAATCTGGCCTTTCATTTTGATCCTCATGCAAATGTTCATCACCTATTTCCTAGACCTTTTGAAACCATCTCTTATAATGCTCTTGAAGCTATTGTCTTTAAAATAATTCATAATACCACTCTCACTTAAATGCTTTATTGACTCCTTATATTTACAAAGACCAGACTCCTTGGTGTAACATTGCACCGTACACAGTTTCATAGCTGCCTGTCTCTAACTTCATTTCCTGTTACTCTTCACCTTATGATTGCTTTGAATCTGTAAGTCACTTTGGGGAATATTGCCATCTTAGCAATATTAAATCATGAATCCATTTTTCAGATCTTCTTTAATTTCTTTCAGTGTTGCTTTTTTATTGTCAGTGTTCAGGTCTTGTTCAGTCCTTCTTTTGTTAAATTTATTCCTAAGTAATTCTTTTTGACATATTTTAGTTTTTTCATAATTTCATTTTTGAAGTGTTCATTTCTGTTATCCTGCAACTTTTCTAAATTTGTTTATTAACCCTAGTAGTTTTATTGTGAATGCTTTTGAGTTTTCATTTATATTACATATGTACATATATGAATGCGTGTGTGTGTGTGTGTGTGTGTGAGTGAGTGTATGATCATATCATCTATGAATAGAAATAGCTTTACTTCCTTTCTAGGATGGATGACTTTTCTTCCCCCACCCCCACCACCCCAAATGAAGGAGGGAGGGAGCGAGGGAAAACGGGAGTGGAGGGGAAGAGAGGAAGGAGCATTCTTATTGATTGATTGATTTTAGTTTTTCTGCCATACCCAGCCCCACTAGGCTGGTCCACACCCCAGTCTTCTGAAATACTTGAGCCACAAGGGCTCACCCATGTATGACTTTATTTTTCTTGCCTAATTGCCCTTGCTCTGTTAAATCGTTGACAGGAGGGTGTACCCTTGTGTCTTAGGTGGCTAAGGTGCTGGCCATGTAAAGCTCAAGGAGACCAGGATTTGAGACTTGGGACTGGGAGAAACAAAACATGAATGACTGAATGAATGAATGAAATTGCAATTTTTTAAAAAAACGATTGTTGACTAGAAGTGCAAGAATAGACATTTTTGTCTTGTTCCTGATCTTCTGGGGAAAGTTTTCCATCTTTTACCATTATGTATGTAAATTAGCTGTTAATCCCACAACTAAATGGCTTTTTTTTTTAATCAGGTTAGGGAAGTTTCCTTGTTCCTAAACACTACTCACTGTAAGCTTCTACCACTTTCAGCTTCTATTTTAAAATAAACTAGGTTCTTTTATACTTGTGCTATTTTATACATGTGCTAGTCCTTCTCCTAGTTGCAAGTTAGATTGAACCTTCCCCCAGAAAGCTTGTATATCTTTTAAATCCTCAGTGATTCCCACAAGGTCTGACACCTGAGAGACTGGTAAATGAGAGAATGATCTATTCATTCTCCTGCTTTCTACCCTTTACTCTTAAGGGTAGCCACACAATTCTCTAAGGTCACACCCAGCCCAGCCTCTAATCTTATTCATTATGCTAGTGAATGTTTAGTCTCAGCAAATGCTTTCACTTTTTCACAGGTTGGATGCCAGTGAGATCCAGGTAGATGAAACTATTTTCCTGCTGGAGTCATACACTGAGAGCACCATGAAGAGATAATGACATCGAACATGAATCTTCCTTAAAAGATCTGGGGGTGGGGACACACCTTGGTGTCTAGTGGATGAGCGCTGTCTCTGCCTGACAGAGTCCATATACATCCCAGGCACTGAGGTTTATGTCCTGGGGAGAAGGGGAACAACAAAGATAATCAGCTAAATAAAAGAAATAAAATATTTCTCCCTCTTCTTGTCCTGCCTACCTTCTTGCCTTCATTCCTCCTGCCTGCACCTTTCCTTAAAAAGAAAAAAGAGGATTGGAAGGAAAAATAAAGATGTTTGGATGCACTCTTTGCAGTGGGATAAACTGCAGATTATTGTGCTGTTTCTTTCTTCATACAACCCAGAATACACCAGAATTTGATTATTTTTTTAAATGCTTATCTTGGCACTCTCTGGTGGCTTAATGTTTAAGTCCACAGCCTCTGGCCAGCATAGTCCACATACATCCAAAAGACCTGGGTTCACATCCCAGGGCTGGAGGGAAACAGCCAAGATGAACAACTGAAATAAATGCTTCTTCCTCCTCTCTCTCTCTTCCTCCCTATCTACTTGCCTTCATCCCTTCCTGTACCTTCCTTTAAAACAAATAATTTTTAAAAAATGCAAGTTTGCTAACCTCATCTTAGACCCATCACTATATTCATCCCTTATCAAATCTTGGCTGGGGGAAGAACTTTTAAATCAACTAGATCAGTCATCTATCGGATGTGTTCCCAGAATTCCATTTTCAAAGAGTACCTATTCTGGAACCCTTTTGTACTATTGGTGGGAGTACAAATTGGTGCAACCCCTATGGAAAGCAGTGTGGAGATTCTTCAAAAAGTTGAAGATGGAACTACCATATGATCCTGCCATTCCACTTCTGGGTATTTATCCAAAAGATACAAAAACTCATCTAGATTTATGCACCCACGTGTTTATTGCAGCACTATTCACAATAGTTAAGTCTAAACTAAGTGCCCAACGTCAGATGAATAAAGAAGATGTGCTATATACACATAACACACAATGGAAAACTACACAGCCCTTAGAAGAGATGAAATCCTGTCGTTTGAATCAACACGAATGGATCCATAGGAGATTATGCTATGTAAAATAAGTCAAACGGAGAAAGATACCAGATGACAGATGACCTCACTCAGGTGGAATGTGAATAGATAAAACAGAAATAGATTAAACAAAACCAACCCTGGGACACCTGAAACAGAACTGAGGCTACCAGGGACAGGGAAATGGCGGAGCCCACTGGACAATGGTGAAGAACACGTGGTGATTTGGTGGAGAACGTGTTGACATATATCTAAGAAGTGGGGACTCTATACATAAGAAATTATTTTAAAGTATAGAATAATTACTACAATAAATTCTTTTTAAAAAAGTGTACCTATTCTTCATATTATGAAGCTCTCATCGTAAACATGCACACACGTACACAGGGTGTAGGCAATGTAAAAAGGCTACCACAGGGTTAAAGTTATTTTTTGTGCACCCTCATGGCAGGCAGCTAAGTCTGCAGCTTCAGAGGCATAGTCCACATGCAACCCAAGGACCTGAATTGCCAGAGGGGTTGATAGACAGCCAAATAAAGGCTACTTCCTCCTCTGCCCACCTGCTTGGCTACTCGCCCTCATTCCTGCCTGCAACTTGCGTTTTGTTTTGTTTTGTGTTTAAGTTTATTTTCAGGATTAGCAGGTGGATTTATCCAAGAAATAACATAATCTATGAAGAGAAGCCACATTTGCCAACTCCAGGCTTCTAGCACATCTGAAATTATGCATGTAAAACACTTAGCACAATGCCTAGCATATGAGAGGCACTCAAAAGCATTCCCTTTTCTCCAGGGTTTCTTAAAAGTGTCAAGTGCTCCTACCCCCCCACACACAGCGCCCACCGCCCCTGCCTCTCTCTACCATGGACAGATCATCTGATTGTTGTTATTTGTACCCATAGCTTCAGTTCATTTAAAGTGGCCAGGTTAAATAAAAGATTTAATTAAAAATTTTAAATCAAAAAATTATAAAGTGGTTAGGTATTGTCTTATAATCTCTGCAGTTTTATCTTACCAGTGTTCTCTCTCATTCATTAAACATTTAAGTGCCAACTAATTGCCAGTCACTATACTAGATATAAAATACAAAAAGTAAGATTCCATCTCTCCCTTCAAGCCATTCACCGATCATTTTCTGAGAACCTATTATGATGGTACAGACCAGGCCTTAAGGAAACAAAGATAAGTAAACCTTGAGCACAAAGCTAATGAGAGTTCACAAATAAGTACAAGTATTGGGGGGCTATATTATGTACAGAGAGGCACCTGGGAAACAAGTCAGGCAAGAAGGGAGTATAAAGAAAGAGACATAATCACAATCTGTATTTTGAAAGATGAACTTTGCTGAGTAGAAGGGAAAAAGGATCCCAGAGAGCAGCGGAGTCTGGTCCTGGGGGGAACGGAAAATTGGAAATGACTAGAAAGTAGGGCATCAGTCCCTAGAGGTTGATCCCACTTCTGAGTATTTACCCAAAAGATACAAAAACACTCATCCACAGAGATGTATGCACCCCCGTGTTTACTGCAGCCCTATTCACAAGAGTTAACTGGAAACTCACTCATAGGTTGACCGTGAATAGACAAAACAAAAGAATGGATGAAACAAACCAGCCCTTGACAATTGGACAATTGCAACAGAACTGAGGTTACCAATAGGGAATGGTGTGGGGGGTGAGGGGGACAAGTGGTGGTGGAGCCCACTGGATAATGGTGAAGAACATTTGGTGATGTGGTGGAGGGCAGGGTGTGTTGACATATATATGAGGAATGGGGAACATATGTGTGTGAGTTTATTTTAATGTGTAGAACAAGCTACTACAACTAAAAAATGAAAAAGAAAAAAATGCTAAAATAGTTATTTTAAAAATTTCATTCCATATGTTGGGTCCTAGTGGCCCACGTGCTAAGCTGGTTGGGGCATGAACCAATAAAGCCCAAGGGTTTATGACCCACAGCTGAGGCAGAACCATAAAAATAGACTACTTTTAAAAATTGACTGAAGAGACAGCAGGGACAAGTACTGGTGGATTCTTGCCACCCTGTGCTAAGTAGTTTATCATTCCCTGAGAGCAATGGACAACATTGATCAGATTTGTTTTCAAAAGATCACTCTGGCAAGGGTATAGCGAATGATTTGGTTGGGGCAGGACTATTTGGAGACTTGGCAATAACAGCTTTTCTGACTGTGAGAAAGGCTTAAAGAAGGACAGTGGAAACTGGAGAATAAGGCATGGATTTGAGAAAGTTTTAGGAGGTCAAATCCGTTGCATTTGAATGAGAAGAAAAGAAGATGCCAGAATGTTTCCTGGGTGTCTGGCCAGGAGATGAATGGAGCTGTAACAGGTAGATGTGTAGAGTCACGGAGGGGTGCTGATAGTTCACACATGGCTGGTGGGAAGTGACAGAAATCAGTCACTTGGGGGAAACATTGTCCTAAACAAAGATGGGCAGAAAAAAGGAGCTGAAGATTTAGAAGTGTTCTTCTTTGTCACGTATTAACATTACACCCATGAACCACCCCTCCATCCCCCTTTCCCCGTACCCCAAGTGCTAGGCCTAAATTCCCGGGCAGGTCAGTAAGCCTGGCTTCCCTTCCAAGCCCGCGGAATACCTCCAGGGACGCTCCGCGGAGCCGCTAGAGGGCGCCGAGCGATCGCAGTCCCCCAGAGCCCCGTCATGGCGGCCTCGCGGGTGCTGCTGCTCGGGTCTGGGCTCCCGGGGTCGGTGAGCTTTGCGCGGAGTGTGTGTGGCCTCCTGGGCGCCGGGCCAGGGCTCGGACCGTGGCCCACGCACTGCGGCTTGAAGCGAGGACAACTCGTCCTCTCCAGCAGGCCATTTCCAGGTGCCTTGGCCAGGCTTCCGCTTCAGGTTCGGTGAAGAGCGGATAGGAGGGTCCAGGACGGGTAATAAAGGGCCGTAAATAGGGACGGACAAGGTGGTGCCAGGGGACCTAACTACAGGCCCCCAATTGGCCTATTCCGGCAGCGTTTGGTGTCACCCAATTTTTGAAAACCCGCCTCCCCCACACCCCTTAAACTTTAACCCTTTCGCTTCCTTCCGGCCAGCGACCCCCTTTCTGCCCTTTCGCGGACCTGGACCATCAGCCCAGGCCTTCTGGGGCAGAACTGCCCACCAATCGAGGTGTGGATCTGGGTGTGGCCATCATTCTGCAATCCAGCGACCAGACTGTCTTGTTGACCCAAAGGACATCCACCCTTAGCGTTTTTCCCAACCTCTGGGTACCCCCAGGTGAGTGCCCTGAAGATTAAGATCCCAAGGCCAGGGAAGAAACTTGGCCCTTCACCCAATCCTGCTATTCCTAGTCTCAAAAGAATGTAGAGGTGGACCCAGAAATGTAGCATGTCCCATAATCACAAGGGACTGCAGGTTGAGCGATATAAACAGGAAGTGAGGGCACAGTCCCTGCTGGAAACCATTCACCTATGGGTCCCACTGTTGTTGCAGGTGGGCATGTGGAACTGGATGAAGAGGTAAACTGTCAGCTCACATAACCTGCATCCTGCCTGGAATGGAAAGACCTCTATCTGGGAACAAATTGGGTGTGGGATGAGGGAGGAGCAAACCAAGGACTTGGAGGAATCAGGCATTGACTTGACTCGTTTTTAATTCCCAGCTGCTGGATGGAGGACTTCGAGAGCTCTGGGAGGAGACTGGAATACAGCTGCCCCAGGGCCAGTTCTCTTGGGTCCCTTTGGGGTTATGGGAGGTGAGACAGGAACCTGGGAGAGGTCCATCCCTATTTAACTGAGAGCCCTCAACTTCTAACTCATCACAGCCCCATAGAACAGCCCCTACCTTTGGCTACAGAGCAAATGGCATATGGATGGTCTGAAGTCCCTTAACCCACAACCTTCACTTGTGTTCCTCCTGTACCATTTCTACCCGCACTTCAACTGCATTTAAACAATCTCAAAAAAGACAGGATTCCACCCCACCCCACCTGAAAGCTGAGCTCCGAGCCCTGAGCGGGGACAAATAGGAAAGTCTCACTTTTGTTCTTTTCTTCTTAGTCCGCCTACCCTCCTCGGCTGAGCTGGGGTCTCCCCAAATACCATCATATCATTCTCTATCTACTTGTGGTCTCCCAGGAGTCACAGAAGCAGCTGCAGGTAGGGTTGACATGGCAAGAAGTGGAGCTTGAGGAGCAAAGCAATCCTCTTTTGATTGTAATTAAGGTAGGAGACGGGGGAGGTTAGAGGTAACCAAGAAATCCAATAACATTTCCTCCTGTTCCTGCCCCAAGTCTCTCCGTTCAATCGGTTGGTAGGCTGTGATCAAGAACAGGCCTCTGGAGAGAGGTTCTGACTGTGGAATCAACATGTTTGGCCCCAGGCCCGGATCCAACCAAACCCAAGTGAGGTGAGTGCCTTTGTGTGGCTGGAACCAGACGTAGCAGCTGCAGTGGCTGCCTCAGAGGAGAGCACAGAGATACCCAGGTCTCTCCCCCAGGACCTGCCACGCTCTGTCCTGTAAGTAATAGTTTCTCATTAATCCTACACACCAGCATGTAAACATTGAGATGTTCAGTTTCTATCCCTTCCTCAGGGAAGTTTTGTGATGTGGGAGATCTGGGGAGTAGAGTTGGTCAAATGATAATGAAGATGATACATGAGACAGTACTTATCAAACTCCAAGTTTCTGCTCCGACTGGCTAGCACTAAAACCTGGGTTTGAGTCCCGCTCTCCCATTGGGGTAGTCATTTAACCCTCCTTGAAACTGTCTTCTTTCTGTAAATGACGTTAACAACTCACCTATCTGGTTTCTGGACATAAAGGAAATGGAAGTGGGCTAAGCCACAAGGCACAGCCCTGACAGTTGTCATTATGCAGTGCAGTGGAACTCAAGGATGGAAGAGCTCAACCTCTGGCCTTGCCCCTGTCCACACTGCTGCAGACAACCCCAGCTACAGCAGAGGTCACAGAGAGAGTCAGCACTGGGACCAAGTTTGCCCTCCAACTCTGGCTGCAACACCTGGGCAGGTAAGAATGAGGAAAAACTTGAGGCTTCCACAGTGCTGGGCTGAACGCTCTAAGTGTTTTTATGGGTGTAGGAGAGAGGAAGGAAGAAAAAAGAACTGCTCATGGAAATCTTCAGTGACACTCCTACCATATGAAAGAGGGCCCAGGATTAGCAAAGGAAGAATTGAGCACTCACCACCTTTCCCCAAAACCAGGGGCCTGCAAAGCAAAGTACATTCCCCTCCCAGCCCACCTCCATGACACACACAGAACATTCACAACCTTTATTATGGGTGAGAACTTTGCTACAACTTTGGGAATAAAAAGTAACATGACATAGATCCTAGGTCCTGGAGGAGCCTGAAAAAGGAGATTGGAGAGAGCATGAGGGTACTCCCACCTCCCAGAAAAGGTGCAGAATGGGCCAGACCTAACCACAGGGCCTTGGGCCTCTAGAAGCTCAGGCCATGGGCTGCTCAGCCTCAGAAACTTTGTGAACTTAAATATATAAATAGAGAGAGACCCAGGCAATAAAAGAGGCCCTGCTCCCACCTCCCCACCCCGCTGGGGACCAGGGCTAAGGCCTTATCTCCTCAGTTATACTGGGAAGTAGAAGGCAGGAGAAGTCATCTTTGGAGTATTTTGGTTTTTCTTTATGTACAAAAAATCTGCAACCCAAAATAGAGTTCTCTGTCCACGCTTCTGCCTGTCTTAGTTTCTCCCATTTGGCCAAAAAGAACGGAATGGACATGAAGAGACAATGGCTATTGGGAAGGAACAGAGCCAGTGGTTTGGGGAATGGGAATAGAGGCATCTGGGAGACAAGAGAAGGGCCCCTTCCCCACCAGGCTCTAGACAGTGAAGGTTAAGGATTCAGTCTTTCTTCAACTCGCATCCCACCCCATAAGCCTTCCAATGCCCAGGTTAACATACCCAAAGGAATGTGCTAGTCATCTAAAGAACATTTCAAAAAATACACCCCAAATGTCCTTAAAAAGAGGTTAAATATTAACCCTTTGGGCACTGGCCTTGTCAGGCAGAGGTGAGGCCAAAAACAGGTGTCCATGAAGATCTTTCTGGCCTTAAGCCAAAGCCCCCGTGAAGGGTCACAGTGGCCAGCAGCCCAGACTCCACAGCTTAGTTGCTCAGTGATGGGAGGCAGTGAAAGTTCCCCCATTCAGGGGACTCAGTCCAGGGAAATGATGTCCGACCGACAGCCCGCCAAAGAGGGACCTGAGGGCAGGGCTCCTCCATGCCCTTCCCTCAAGGCCCCGCCAGGGGCGACAATGCTACTGACACGGCCAGGAGGGGGCGCTGGAGTGGTGCTGCGGTGAGAGCTCCCCAATGTGGGGGCAAGTGGGCCAAGGAAGTGGGAAGGGGTCCCTCGGTACTGGAAGAAGTGGCCAAGGGCATCCTGTTCGTCTAGCGAGGTGATGACGGAGGGACCATAGTGCTGGGAGGAATCAAGGGCAGAGTTTAAGTTTTTATCCTAACTTTATCCACCTCCCACTCACTCATCTTAGAAATATCAATCAACCTTGCTGAGTCCCAAGGTGTTCTCTGAGAAGTGGGAGAGCCCCTCTTTGACTCTTTCCCCTACTTCCCACCCCTACTCCCTGCCTTGAGACAGTTCCTCCAGTTTGCTAGTTTCCTGGCTTGTTGTGGGTGCCTGGAATGTGTGGAATGTCCGGCTAGGGCAGGCAGGGTTGGCTCAAGTACACATGGTGTGGGGAGGTAAGCAAGGAAGGGCAGAGCTACACTAAAAACTCTGGAGACAGAACAGTAACAGGATTCGAGGAAGACGTGGGGGAGAATCCAAGAAAGTAGCAGGGGTCCTCTCAGGGAAACAGGCTGCCTACACTAGAGGGCAGCTTTAGGTCCCTGGGGAAAATGAAAGGGCCTCTCAAGGCCTGAAAAGGGATTTTCAGAGATCTGCGATCTTCCTGGGCAGTGAAGGGACCACTTACCTGACTCTCAGTCTGAAGGAAAGAAAACAAATCTAAACCTGGTAGGAAAAGAAAAACGATAATCAATCTCCTGTCCGACCCCTTCGCCACCAAAAAAATCAAGAGGTCTTTGGACTGTGGCCCTTTGCAAGGGAGCCAGGAAGCTCTGAAAGGGAGCGGGGGATGTGGTCTGGTCTGGAAAGGATATGGTAGTGGTGAGCCCCACCCTGTGAACAACATCATACCTTGGATGTCGGTCCCCAGAGAGAAGGCAGGTGGATATTCATGTAGTGGGAGACTGGACAGGAAATCCCCACCCAGCGTGCCCATAGCAGGGCTCCGTAGCACTGAAGATGGCTGGTGACTAGATGTCAGGACTCTGAGGAGAGAAAGGAAGCTGCTGCAGCTAGGGACCCTCAGATGCTCTCACCCAGCAATGTCCCCTCTCTGCCCCAGGGCTGGTCCAGATCCTGACTTGTTGCTCTATCCCTTCTGCTATAGATTCAGACTCTTTCCTCATACCCTTTGCTTCCAGGCAGAGCTGGGATGGCAGCTGAGGTGACAGGACAGTGCTTCTTGGTCGGGGGCAGATCTTCCTCATCTGACGAGCTTTCTATTGTCAAGTCAATAACTTCAACCTTCTTCTTGTTCTCTGGCGGATTGCCCTCTTGGACTGGGCTGTACTGGAGGCCTGCGGGTAGCAAAGACTGTGTCTCAGAGAAGAGGCCACCCAAGACTTAGGTGAGCTGGGGGACAGTGGGTCACTCACCATCCAGCCCATACCCTGGTGGGGGGCAAACCTCAGATGCCTCCTTCTTGGGTTTCATTGGGCACCAGGATCCATCTTCCATGAATTGGATCTCATCACAATCCGAGCAGGAATTAAGAATCTCCATGAATAAACTGGGGGAGGGGAGAGATGGGACTTCATGGGGCTGGGAAATGACTGAAATAGTAACAAGGGACTTCTGTGACTCACCTTCCTGAATCTCAGTTTCCTCATCTGTAACAGAGGGATATTATCCACCCTACTGGCCTCTGTAAGTTGTTGGAATCAAATAATGTAAAGTATGTAAAAGAGCTTTGCAAAGTATAAATGCTAAGTTTTAAAATAAATACATTCTAAGCACCTGTTTCATGTAGTATACAGAAAAAACAGAAGGAACAGAGATAACAGAATTCCATAAAAGAGTACTGGGTTAGCGCACCCTCGTGGAGTAGTGGTTTGGTCTACCACCTCTGCCAACACAGTCCACATATATCCCAAGGACCCAGGTTCACCTCCCATGGCCAGAGGACCAACAAAGATGAACAACTTTGGTAAATAAATAAAGGCTTCTTCCTCTCGCTTCCTGCCTGGACCTTTCCTTTAAAAACAAAAAAACAAAAATATACCTGGAATAATTAGAAGATGAGCACATACAGGTTCACAAAATAGCTTTCTTGTTATGCTCAGTGAGAGATCAGGTCATGGTTACAGATGATATATTGTAACAGTTCGATACATTGGCTCTGCCCCTTACTAACAGTAACTTTGAGCACCACGCTCAATCTCTTTAAACCTCAGTTTCCCCACATGTAATGATAGTATCCATTCCAAAGAGTTATAGGGAAAGCATATAGTAGGTCTCATGAGAGAGGAAGTTAGCTCTTTGCAGCCATGAATATATAGGGAGAAAGACAGGGGGACAGTCCTAGTGGATATCCTAGGTAAAAGGAAGCAGAAAGCAAAATGGCCTTACCCATCAATGATAAGCGATTCATATGGAGCTTTCTTGTCACACACAGGACATGTCCACGTTGGCTTCTTTTCATTCATCTGTAGATAAAGGGCAGCATCGAAGCTCTGCAGGTGGGCGCATGTGAGGGCACGACAAGGGACAGTCAGGCGCATCTTCCCAAGCTAAGGAGAGAGAGACAAATTTCCTGGTCAGAATCCCTACATCCCAGGAAACCTCTCTAGTAACTCTAGGAACCCTCATCTGAGTCCAGAGGTTTAACCCAACCCTCCTCCCCTTCTCTTCTCCCTTATACCCACCGGGCACATGAGTGACACCCGGAGACTTGTAGTGGCCACCTCACTGTCAGGGTCAGCCGTCAATTTCTCCTTGACTAAAACAAGAGTGAGGTCAGAGCCAAAGCTAGAGAGGAAGCTGAGAAGGTGTTGAGGCCAGAAGCAGGTGGCTCTGGCAGAGAGGCAACTGGGTAGAAAACCTTTGGGGACACAATGTTCACATGCGGATGGTGTAGGATCTGGGGGGAGGGCAGCTGAAGAAGATATCCCCATCCCTGAAGGTGTTTAAATACAGTTGGTGACACATTGGCAGAAATGACCTAGAGGGACTTGAAGCATCACAAGAGGGTTAGAGCATGATCTTTAAGACTCTCACCAGTTGGGAGAACCCATATTCCAGCAGGGCTGGAGTTCAAAAATCTGTGAAATACAAAGCTGATGGATAACTGGGAATGGAGAATTGTCACTCAGTGCCTGGGAGTGGTCCATCTTCTAGAACATTAATATTGGTAAGGATGATAGGAAGACTGGGGTTCATATAAAAGATAAGTTGTCAAAAGATGAGTATTTTCATGATCATGTCTATAGGTCCAGAAAGATTTGGATTCAGGTCAGAGTGGGAAAAAAGGGAAGATGTTACTCACTCAGTGCCCGGGAGTGATCAGGGTTCCGGATGCCCTTTGCCCTGAGTTTCTGTAGAAGGGTCCCTGCCGTCAACTGCCTCACCAGGTACACGGACAAGGAGTAATTCTACTTGGAGGTGGGGGGAGACAATTAGCCTCTGCTTCATACACACCACACCCTCTCCCCTTTGTGCCATGAGGATGAGAGATAGCAAGTTAATGCAGAGACCCGGAAAGAAAATGTTTCTTTAACCCAGAATACTACACAATTTCCCCTTGTTCCCTGCAGGCTTCTCTAGGCTCCCTGCCTCAGCCATGCTCACCCGTCCAAACTCAGATGACCAGTTGACCACAATGGTATTGGGAACGGTGGCTGAGAGTCGTGCCAAGGGTGTGATGTTGATGGGGCGGCTGGGCCTCTTGGGCTCAGCCCCATTCTTGGTAGGAGGAAGGTAACCCTGGGGAAGGGAGGGACTGGTCAAGACATCTTGTCTTGGGCTACTCACTCACTGACCAAGGAGATCAGGGCCCAGACTCACAAAACTGGGGCACTGTCTATGGTTGTTTGTGGGATTCATTCCTAGAGGAAAAGAAGAGCTTATTTACTGACCAAGGAAATAGGAACCCAATCATTGAGTTCCTGAAGAGGAAGAATAGGGACACCTACTTCTCCCAACTCAACTCCAAGATCATCACTTTTGAGAAGTCTTCCCTGAACCTTTGGGTTAAACCAATGTCCTCTTCCTGGTTTTGACAGAACCTCTGTTTGGCTTTATCTTAGTCCTCTCTAGAGTATATTGATTAGGTCAGTAAACCAAGCATCTACTATATGCTAAGGACTGCTCAGCATGTCTCTTTCATAATAGGTTTGTAGTTAACATATAGGAACTGATACAGAGAAGGAGGGGGTTATTGCCTAAAGAAGGGAAGAACATTTACCGGTAGAGGGCACAGTTTCCCATTGACCTTGACAAAAAGGTTGGGGGGAAAATAATCCTCCTGGGGGCAGCTGGTCTCACAGAGACAGAACCTGGTAAGAGATAAGACGAAAGGGTAGGAGGCAGTTTTTTGAGTTGAATCTGACAGAGGCAGAGAACCTCAGCAAATCAGTCATGGATACCTGTACCCTCACCATTCAAAAAAGAATCCCAAGGCTGAGGCCGAGCAGCGATATCTCCTAGAAGGATCTGTCATACCCCTGCTTTATCCCCAACCGAACTAGGAGTCTAGTGGGGCAAGGAGGATCAACTCACCTTAGTTGCACCTGTATGGTATAGTCACACTTGGCTCCTGGCAGAACCTCTCTGTAACAGAAAGGATGAGGGAGAGATGTCAGTATTTGATATCCACAGAACAAGAAAGAACAGAGTCAGAAGTTAACTGTTCAAGGGCTAGAGAAGAGAATGAGATACAACAGGTATAGGACGGACAGGGACGAGAGCAGAGTCCAGAGTAAGCACTCCAGGATGAGGTAGGAAGACTGAAAGAGATCTACCTGGAGGTGAGAATCTGCTGCACTTGTTGGGGTGTGAGGG
Organism: Solenodon paradoxus; assembly: GCA_004363575.1. Taxonomy (NCBI): domain Eukaryota; kingdom Metazoa; phylum Chordata; class Mammalia; order Eulipotyphla; family Solenodontidae; genus Solenodon; species Solenodon paradoxus. The sequence goes on along the minus strand of RJWH01000738.1, from coordinate 164,865 downwards.
CAAAGGTAAAGTGTGCCTCCTCAAACCGCTGACTAGAAGTAGATGCTGAGGAAACAAAGAAGAAGTTATTCTCAAGCCCACACACAAGCAGCCACAGAAGTCATTCCCACCCCATGTTATTGATCCAAACAGGACTAATGCCTCAGAGAGGCTTGATAAAGAGGCATGGAGTCCAGGAGACTGAGGGAGCACAAAGAGCCGTACCAAGGGTGGTGGGCCGGATGAGCTCCCCGTAGATTTCATAGAAGGGCAAAGGTTTCATGGTGACATCAGGGTGCACAGGCTGGGGCAGAGGGGGGTGCATGTCCACTTCACGCTTGGGGCCCAGCAGGGTGCCAGGGGCCAAGAGGGCAGGGGGAATGGGAGCTAGGGGGCCAGGAGAGCCTACAGGAGGGTTGCCAGGGGGCAGAGAGAGCAGGGAGAGCTCAGAAGGCCCCAAGGTCTTCCGGGGAAAGCGCCGGCGGTAGAGCTCTTTGATCTTCATCTGGACACTGGGGGCACAGCTGGACTTGAGGAGGTGCAAGGCCTTGGCCAGGAGTTCGTGTTTCCGTCCACTCTTGTTTCGGCCAGCAAAGCCAAGGAGCACCTGGAGCTCAGACACCCGGAAACTCATCACCATGTGCTGTGGAGAATGGAGAAGCTTGAAAACCCTGCCCTGCACAGACCCATCCTGCCAAAGACACTGGGGCTACACTGTGAGGTGGGTGATGCCTCTCTCCCTTTGGCCCTGATCAGAAAGGTGTTTTGCAGCCAGCAGATTACCACCAGGCAGCCAGCCTGCCCAAAGGGACCTCCCAGTCCCACAGTAGCAACCCTTTGCTCAACCTCACCATAACCCTAGAGCTTGATCAACCCTGCCTCCCCATGCCTGCAAGTTGACCAGTGGGGGCAGGCGGGCAGACAGACAGCCATCTTCAGGCACACCCCTGAGGCCACTACAATCTCAAGCCTAGAATCTTCTTTAAGCTGCTTATCTCTCTTTCAGCTTTCTCAGACTCTCAAACACATTCCAGTCTCCTTGGACGAGCCAGGGAGAAGGAGGGGAGAAGAGGATTTAGACCAGAGAAAGGGCCAGGTGGCTGGAGGATTGCGCCCCGTGGCCCACCCCTCCCAATACCACAATCCACCTCAGCTATTTTTCCCAAGCCTCTGAATCGTTGTGGCCAGTTTTCAGGTCATAGCTCCCCCACATCCTTTCTCAGAGTCATTCACATAGCCACCCCTCCCTCAGTCCTATTTTTCTGGGAAGGAAACAACCAAAGCATCAGGCAACTGCCCAGTCCAGGTAGCCTTCCTTTACCTGTTTAGTCCATCTTCCAGGAATTAATATCCTGCTTCTCTCTTGCATAGGGAATATAAGTGACCCCACCCACCAGAGGATGATAGGAGACAGGGCAAAGCTCTAAACAGAGACCTGGAAGAATGAGAAAGCATTGGGCCCCTGAGACAGGGTGCAGACTGGTAAGCTCTCCTAGAGGTAGCTGGGTGCAGTGACTTGACCTCAAGCCTGGCAGGTGTCATGGTTCTATTTCAAAAGATAGAACAAAGCCAGGAGACAGGGGGATGAACCCAGTGGTTTAAGGTTCTGTGAAATATCCTTGAATATGGTTACCTCAAGACTCTCGGTAGGAGTAGAAGAGCACAAAAAGTTCTCTCTTTAGATGGCTCCTTCTGTGAGTCTCAGAAGACCCTGCCATGAGCAGGCCTTGCTAGCTCTCCACAACCCTTCCCCATAGAAGGCGTCGTGGCTTTGGGTCTCTTTTGAGAAATGTGATGATAAACGTGCTCCTCACCTTTCTCCCTCTCCCTATCTCCTCTAGCCCTGTTTTTATGTCTTCATTAGCTTTGCCAATAACTTCCCTCCTTTCTATCCCATAGTTTCACACTCCTGTCTCTGCCCAACGATGCTTCTGCCCCACCCCTCCATCTATCTGCCCGCACAGCCCCGCCCCCTACCTCGCATCCGCCTACTGGTACTTCCCAAGGCTCGGACGGATCCCAACTACAGCCCCAAAGGCTCAATCCTCTCAGCTGCATTTCCCCCCAGGAGCCTCTCGTACATCAGCCCCCACTAGTCCCATGCCTACCTCTGCTCACTCTGTCACGTCTCTGGCCTTGATAGACTCGCTCCCTGTGCCTCTACAGCAGCTTTCCCCGCCAGTCCACGCCCTACAGCGGCCCCCATTTCCAAATCTGACTTCTACCCCGCGTTCCCACCTCCCCCCGGCGCCTGGGTCCCCAACAGCTGCAATTCCCCTCAGCCCCACCCCTACATCTGCCCCGCGGCCCCGCCCCCGGAGCCTCGCCGCAGCCCCTTCCTGGCTCAGCCACCTCTCCCATCCCTAGCGGGCAGCCCTCGCCACGTCTCCAGCCCTCACCCGAGCCCTCAGCACCCAGTCTCCGTCGCTCCCCTAACTCGGCGCACCGCCGGGCTCCCGCCAGATGGGGCTGGGGAGGGGGCCGGTACCTTTAATTCGCCCAGCTCCGCCATCTTGAGACATCGCAGGCGCCCGAGCCCGAGCCCGAGCCCAGGCCCAGGGACCGGCGCACAACTCTCCACCCCGGCGCCGGCCGCAAATGCCGCCCGCTCCGCCCGGTCCGGCCCCCTACACCTCCCCTTCCCCGCCCCGCCCGCTTGGCTTCGGACGAGCCCCAGCTCCAGCCCCTCCCTCCACCGCCGGCCCGGGGCCCGGGTGGCGGCCCCGGCAAGTCGTTAGCCAGTCTGCTAGACCCGCGGACCCGGAGGGAGTGTACCGCTCCAGAGATCGCGGGGCCCCTGGGGGAATGGAGAGGAGGCGGACCTCAAGTGCCTGGAGAAGGGGGGCTTTGCCACCCCAGATTTAAGAAGGGGTGAGCTGCTAGAAAGCCAAGATCTTCGAACTATGGAGGGAAAGTCTCGAGAACAGCTACACCTCAAAGAACGGGGGAGGGGGAAGCGAAGTCGGAGAGAATACCTTCGTTACGCTCTCAACAAGTTAACCAGCTGAAATCAAGAGTTCTACTAACTCGGGAAATGAGGGGGATCTGATCCATTTTGAGAGGCTCTGGAGTCGTGACTAGTTCATTTCGCGATGGCTCTTCTCAGTCCTTCAACCAGCCCCTCCCCAACTACAATGTAGACCGAGGTCCAGCCGTAGGACGCAAACTTGGCAGCAAAAAAGTTTGGTGCGAGAGCGGGACTTACCAGGACAGTTGCAGGGAGCGGGGAGGGGGCTCGGGAGACTTGGAGGGTGGGCTGGGGAGGTTGGGGGAGGGGGCCCGGCGCCGCTCCCACAGTCTGCAAGGCTGGAGGTCGGTCCGGCAGCTGGACGCTGCAGGCGTAGCTCCTCCCGGGCGGGAGCTCCGCCCGACCCAGCGGCGGGGCTGGGGCCGCCCCCTCGTGGATGAGCCCGCCTGGACCGGTCAAAGAGTTGGTGGGGAGGAAGGGGGCGGTGTCTGAGGCGGGCGAGGGAGGGACTCCGGAGCCTGGGCCTGGAGAGATTTAACTCCTCCAGTGAGTGAATCTGGAAACAAGATTTCTTGGATCTCGTCTACCTCTCTGACCCCTCAAGAAGGCAAGTGCGGTGAAAGTGTGCTGCAAATGAGACAGTATGGATTACGAATCCTGTGCATAGAGAGGTTTCTGCTTGGAATGCGATTCTTCCTCCTGGGGGAAAGCCTGGGCCGTTTTCCAAATGTGCGTAAGGCCTAACTCTACCTGTGGTCCCCCAGATACACAGACCTCCACCGGAGAAGAGACCCCCCCACACCTCTGTGTAGCTGAAGGTGAACAGGGGAGATTTTCATAGCCCCCAAAAGAGGTATATTTCCGCCCCTCTCTGACCTACCAACTCTCCTTTCTCCAAAGCCGGAGACCTTCAGAAGACCTTCAACCAAGCTAATCACTCACTCACATGCTGGTCCTGTGAAAATACCAACTTTAGGTACTGGAAAAACTCATAGCATTTTATGGTTAGTTGCCTGGGACTTAAGTGATAATGTCATTTGTTCAATAAAAACTTGTTAGGTGTTGAGCCTGCAGGAACTCTCAGTTTAGCAGCAGACATTATAAGATGAAATTATAATAGACATACAGTTTTTTAACAAATACAGTTGACTCAACACTGATTTGAACTTCAAGAGTTCTGTTATAAAGTTATTTTGAAGTTGTGTGAAATATTCGGATGAAATACTATGTTACTATAACAAACTCAGAAAAAAAGCATGTTTAAACGTGTTTGGAACCTAGCTGGTGTTCAGTAAAGATAATAAATCTGTGTTGAGTGACAAATAAGTACAATGCCCTGACACACCAATGTATGTTAAAGTGTAATATGTAAAATGAATGTTAAGATGTGATAACAAACCCCTGAACCCCCTAGTGTACCCAACTGATAGCCTGTGGATACAAGCTATAAAAGGGGCTCCCATTTCAATCAAGTCAGTTCCCTAGACTCCAGCTCGACCCTTCCACGTTCCTTACCGTGATTGGCTGGAAGCAGCTCTCAGAACTCATCGCTACAGCCACTGTTCTAGAGAAGATCGCCACGGGGCCCCTCTTAAGTTACCCAGGCATCAGGAACTTGTGAGTAACATAAAGCCAGTGTGTAACTTGCAACTAATGTTTTTGTGGGCATATCTTAGCAGCATAGAAATATTAATATTTATATAAACTCTGAGAGCAACTAAGTAACAGAGCACACCTAGAGTAGTCTTGACTACTTTAGACCTGCGATTGTGCGATATGTTTAGCGGCATATTTTCCATCACAATCATATCTCTTACAAGTTCACTTATACACAGATTTATTTTCAATAAATGCAGTATTGTAAATGTATTTTCTTTTATGATTTTCATAATAACATTTCAAGTATAAGCTATATTGTTAGTGTAAGGGAGACTGAACAAGAAACATTTCTACCTAATGTTTGTCTCCAGCCCTAGGTCAAAGAAAATAACCGTGCCAAAAATAAAGTATTAGCAGCAAGAGCCCCGGCCAGCTGGAACCCACAGCCCATATTCGAGATCCCCACCTGTCTGGGAAGGAAAATACAAAGCTGTCTGAAAAGATGGAAAACCCTATTTTCCAGAGGATGCAAGACCCTCCAAGCATCTGGGAAGCCTCTGAATACTGGAAGTTATGTGGGAAACTGTAAAAGCATCCTATCTCCCAGAACCCCAGACCTTCAAGTCCCAGGAAACAAGCCCCTTATTTTCCAAGCTATGTGAGAAACTGAAAAACTTCCTGCATCCCACCCAGCTGCCACCTTCATCCAAATCCCTGGTCATTCAATGTCGACCCACCATCTAGGGTCTGACCCCTGTTCTCCTTAGAGAGTGAATAAAATCTTTCTGTTGCTTGCTTGTGAATTCTTTCACACCTGTGCTCCAGTCATCTCCACCTTAAATCCACCTTACAGTAAGAATATAATATATATCATACATAAAATATATGTTAATCAGCTGTTTAAGTTATTGGTATGATTTCTAGTTAATAGGCTTTAGTGGTTAAGTTTGGGGGGAATCCAAAGTTATATATAACCTGAAGCTGATGGGAACAACCAAGATGAATAACTAAATAAAATAAATTGCATCTTCCTCCTCTCTCTTCCTACCTACCTGCTTCTGCTCACCTTCATTCCTGCCTACAACTTTCCTTAAAAAAAAAAAAAAGTTACAGATTAACCGTATACGTTGAGTCCAGTGTCTCGCTTCTCATTCTTTCTTCACTATCACCCCATTAAAGTTAGTAATGGCCTCCAAATTGCTCACTCTTCTGAGCTGCCATCAGTCCTCATCTAGTCTGATTTGTCAGCAGTGTTTACCATGGGACTGTTTGTTTCTGAAACTCTTCTTTCACTTGCTTTTAGAACACTAGAGTCTACTACTTTTCAGAGTCTTTGCTTTTTCCCTTCATCTCTGCTATCTCTTAGGTTTGGAGACTCCCAGGAATTAGTCCTTGGATCTCTTATTTTCTATCTATATTCTCCCTTGTAAGGATCTTCTGTGGTCTCCTCGCTTTATCTATGTCTTAGAAAATCTATCTGTATATCTCCAACCTGTCCTATTTCCTCAACTCCACATCTTTATAGCTGACTGTCCACTTAATATATTTACTTAGGTGTCTAATAAGCATCTCAACTTTAGCATGTATGTAACTGAATCCCTGATAGTTCCCGTCAACAAAACAGGCTTTTTTCATTGTCTTTCTCATTATGTAAATTGCAACTTCATTCTTTTAATCAGTCAGATTAGAAAGGCTGGCTATATCCACTTTTTAAAAAAAATAATCAACTTTTTTGAGAGATGATTCATGGCCAGTAAACTATCTCCATAAAGTATACAATTCAATGAGTTTCAACTGATGTATACACCCATAAGGCTGCTGCCACAATCAATATACAGAATGTTTTTATCTTCCTTTGTCACCAATCCCTCTCTTCACCTCTCTCCTAGAGAATACTGATATGCTTTTTGTCCCCATAGAATTTATTTATATTTTCTAAAATTGTATAAAATGGCAACAGTTGAAATAAACCTGTTAAAATAGGAAAAATAAGTTATACACAGATTTTTGACTGAGGAGGGTGGTATCTCAAAGGTCAACTGTATGAATGTGAATATGTATATGAATAATTCCCTCACTTAGTTTAAACCTTCAGGATAACTCTTCCCAAGAGACCTCAGTCAAGCTATATTTTAAGACTAATATCCCCAGGTCCCAGTTGAACTATATCCAGCTATTTTATGGATTTTGCCCTTAAGGAAGATGCCCACCCTCTCCCAACACTCAGGTCCTGTACTTGATGTTTTGCTGCCTGCAACTTATGGATGTAAACATTGGTGGGGCATCAAGCTACACTCAAGCTCAAGTACTTATTTCTAAATCCCAAATGCTCCTGCCAATACTTGAGTCTTCATGAGGTCCTGAGCTGATTTTTTCAATTCTCTTCAGAATGGATTAGTTTGTATTTTCTAGATTTTCATTGGTTTTGGGGAAGGAAGGTAGGGAGGTTTAAAAATAAAAGAGAGAGATGATGGGCATACCTTGGTGCACCTCTCACGTTCATCCCAAGGGTCTGGGTTTGCATCCTGCTGGGGCAGCAGGAATAACCAAGATGAACAACTAAATAAAATAAGTAGATGTCCCTTTCTGCTTGCCTGCCTCTGCTCACCTGATTGGGTGATGGTTTTATAAACGTACACATTTGTCAGAACATCAAATTATATGGTTAGTTTTTTGTTTTTGTTTTTGTTTTTTGGAGCAAGGAAGGCAGACAAGAGTGAAGGTGGGCAGGCATGAAGGAAGGAAGAGGAAGAAGAAATGTTTTTAAGAAAAGGTGCAGACAGGAATGAAAATGAGCAGACAGGCAGGCAGGAGAGAGGAGGAAGAAGGAAGAAATATCTTTTTTTTTTTTTAATTTATTTAGTTGATCAGATTGATTGTTCCCCTGGACCTGGGAAGCAAACTGGGGTCCTAGGAATGTATATGTACTGTGCTCCTTTGCAGGCAGCTAATCTAATGGCTACTCCACCGGGGCATTCTAGGAAGAATCAGTTTATGTGTTAATTTCTGGTTGCCCTCCCAACCCCCAACTCGGGGTTGAAAGCCTGGTCTTTAATGGTCTACACCCCAAATACCGACTTAGCATCTGAGTCATGATGGCATGCCCGATTTATACGGTTTAAGTATACACTCAATAAAACTGTAAAAATGTAAAAGAAAAAGAATCAACTTCACCTTAATTCTCAGTGAGTTGATAAAAGAGGCATCTCGCTTAATAAGAGACTAAATTCTAGTATCTCTACAGGATAACTGAAAATTATAACCAGGGCTACACATCTGATCCTGCCTACAAACTCCACAAGGACAAGAACCTTTTTTGTTCTGTTCACTCTCTATCCCTGCGTCTGACTCTTAGAAGTCTCTTTAAATATCAGTTTGATAAGTTAATGTTACCAAAGGAGGGAAATTGCAATCAGGACCAAGTTCCAGATTGAGGGCATTCAAAGACATAGTCTGAACCCCACCATAGACCACCAACCTTCACCTACTCTCACCCACAAACTCCTACATCTGGGGAACATGAAACAGATGTAACTAAATCCCTTTAATCCCACAGTCTAGAAGGAATAGGGGAACATTAAGACTAAAGTTACTTAGGAGATTTATTTATGAAATCAAGGAAGATTTCAGGACTTAGTATTGGTGGGGTAACAGTTTACAGAGTTGAATAGAAGATTATTCCATTCTCCCTGGGACGAGGGAAGGTTCCACTCTTATGTTAACAATAACATCATTCAACACTGCCAAGGTGCAGGCACACTGAAATCAGCTTCCAAGAGCCCCAGAGGGAGCCAATGCTGTTTCTTGACTCATATTTGAGCTTTTCCAAATGATCTCCCCCTCTCTGAACCCTTTTCTCAGCTGTTTCTTCATTCTTCCCACTCCATACCCCCATAAATAAGGATGCAGAAGTCCTCTTATATTCTACGGTACCTCTATGAGCAGAAAGGAAAGAGAGGCTCTCTTCTCCTAATAAAAATGACTTAAGACCTTTTCCATCTTTTCCCTCTAGCAGCTGTACATAATCACTTTCTCCATCAACAGTCCCCTCTCCATTCTCCCAACTTTAACACAGGCCTGTGCCCATCCACACAAACCCCAAAGCTGACCCTCATCCTCTCTGGGACCTGATCTAAATGCATAACTATTCTTTTCCAAGCCAAGCTCTAGAGTCAGATTCTGCAGCCCTTGTGTGGCCCCCTGCCTTCCCCAGCAGCCCCTCCCCACTCTTCTCTCAGTCCAGTCTCTTTCCTGCCAAACCGTAGAGGCTGACCCAGCATAACCCAGCCGGGGGCGGGCAGAGAAGGAATGGGGAGGAATCAATGTGCAGGCTGCCAAGCTGCAATTTCAAATTTTGGAGGAAATTTTTCTCACTCTCACCTAGCAGTCTGGCTGGGGGAGGGGTAGGCAGAGGAGGTGTGCTGAGGTTAAGTGGCCAGGGAAGATACATTTTCCATTCTGAGAACAGAACTAGAAGAAGAAGGCAACTCTGAGTATCCCTTCATCCCTTTCCCAGAAATCAGATTTTTCATCCCTCTTTGTCCATGAGGCAAACTGTGACCTAGAAACTATGGGCCTCAAATCTAAACACATCAGAGAATATTTGTATTTGTTTATCTATGTTTGTAAAGGAAAGTTGCAGACCGGAATAAAGGTAATAGGCAGGCAGGCAGAAAGAGAAAGGAGGAAGAAACACTTTATTTTATTTATTTGTTCATCTTGATTGTTCCTCCCATCCTGGGTCAGGAACCCAAGGTCCTTGGACTTTACACGGACTATGCCCCAGTCACTGATTTAATGCCTGAGTCACCAGGGCACACCTCGATCTTTTTTAAAAAAACAAAACATAAGAGTAGAGTGCTTGCTTTGGTAGCATGCATACTAAACTGAAATAATACAGAAAATATTAGTATGGCCCCTGTCAGAGGATATGCAAATTCATAAGCATTCAATATTTTCTTGTCATTTGTCAATGAAATAGTTTGACGGAAATGATAAAACAGAATTTGTGGGGGGAAAAATATGGTGCTAGTCCAATTCAGAAGGAAAAACAAAAGCAAAATTACATAGTAGACTCAGGAATCCCAAGGCAGAGAAAAAAGATTCAAGCTGTGTCCATCCTTCAAAGATAGGTTTGAGAAAGAAAAAGAGGTGCGCCCAGGTGGAGCAGTGGTTGGGTCAATGTGCTTCCAAGGAGGAAATCACATACCCCTGGGTTCAAGTCCCAGGCCTGGAGGGAAGCAGCCAGTGTGAACAACTCAATGAAAAATAAAATCAGTCTGATTCTTTCTGCCTACAACTTTCCTTTAAAAAAAAAAAAAAAAAGCAGGGGGTGGGGCAGGGCATGCCCTGGTAGAGCAGCAGTCCAGGTCAGGGGGGAAGCAAGAAATGTGAACAACTAAATAAAAATAAAAATAAAAATGCTTCTTCCTGCCTACTCAACTTCATTCCTACCAGCACCTTTCCTTAAAAATAGGAAGAGCATCAAGTCCTGTTTTCAGAAGGCTGTTTTTCAAACTGTGGGAATGCTATTTTTCTTTATTATTTTTTGTGTTTCTTTGTCTTATCTTCCCCACCCCCACACCAGGTCTTGAACCTGGGTCCTTGGGCTTTACCTGGTCTGCACCTTTAGCCACCTCAGCAGATTGAGCCACAAGGATGTGCCTAGGAGTACTGTTTTCTAAACTGTGGGTCTTGACCCATTAGTGGATGTATCATGACCAGCATTTTTCCAGTGAAGTATAAGAGCAGAGAATAGAATAGAAATAGTAAAGGGAAATATTATTGCAGGTACGTACACACAGGAAATAAAATTTATTTTTTATTATGAATCCTAATCAAAGTTTGAAAGTTGCTGACTTATGCGGGCCATTTGTGGTCAAAAAGAAACGGAAAAGATTCCTTCCCCTAATCCCCTTCAAACAGAAAAAAAAGCAATAACACCCAGTACCCTCCTGCCTTCTGCTTTATTGTCCATAGAGCATCCACACCAGCTCGAGTCTTATCCTGCTGATTCCTGCATTCAGGTTCTCAGGTCTGAGGTCCATAAGATTAGATGAAGCCCCATCCACATCACCCCTCATGGTCAATTCCCAACCCCTCACAGCCTGATGAAGCCTCTGGAACCAGGGATGCTCTTAGTACCTAAAAAAAGAAATTCAAGGATAAAATGCACACACTTCCTCAATATCCTCAATATCCTCCCACCCAGGCCAAGATGCTAAAGAGTTTCTTTATCTATCTAGAGTGGAGAAGGTAGCCACTTGCATAGAGACGGGGAGAAAAATGAAAGTTGACTACTCTTTGAATGAGCGGTATGGGAGTGAAGGAGATATTCTGGAATTTGTAGAGTCCTATCCTAGAAAACAACTTTGCACCATTATCCCATAATCACTCATCTTTTATTGGAATCCCTCTGCTCCAGGCCTTAGAAGAATCACTCAACTCTTCTTTTACTCTCCATTCCAGAAATCCAACCCCTTCAGTCTACCTGCTCACCGATTCCTGATTCCGAGTGATTCCCTACATTTTGTCTTCTCAGTGGGCTCACTTCAAAGGCTCTGTGCCCTATAGAACTCCCTCGTATCAGCCACCACATAGGGCAAAGGTAACCCTAATTCCCATCTTTAAACCACCTTTTCCTAAGTCCCTTCTCCAAGTTCCTTCCCTCGTCACCCTCAATACACAACTCACAACAGAGAAACCCCTTATCCCTCAGGGCACCAACAGCCTCATTCCTCCTGCATGCTGAGGATCCGAAGTAAGATATTGTACACATCCTGTTCCATGTAGCCCTGTAGGTGGCAAGAAAGAAAGAAGTGTAAATGAAGGACAGAAAAAGGGAAGAGATAGGTGAGAGAGAGAATCTGTGGAATAGTGGTATGCGCTTTACTATGTGCCTTCTCTTATAGTATTTAACTTCAAGATAAGGATGTCTGCTTCTCAGAATTGCTGTGGGAATTACAACTATGAATATGAAGCAAAGCACCAGGTATACAGTAAGTTTTCCATTCTTTGTAGTTATTATCCTAATGAAGGAGCAAGTCACCCACTGCTACTTTCTTGGGCAAGGATAAGTTGCTTCAAGAGGAAACTGAGAAAGGGCATAGGACATAGGAAAAGGCTTCACATTGGATCAGGGAATTGAAACAGAGGAGCAAACACCACCACACACATATTCATGCATAATCTCTCTTGGTCTACATAATGAGATCCAGAGACCTGGCACTAGATCATCAAAAGTCCAGCTCTGAGAAATGGCTAGTATGGGCAGGTAAGAGAAGGGATCCCAAATGCAATAGTCCCTGCCCAGCTCTGTCTCTATCTCCCCCAAATCTCCACCATGCTCACCTGAGCAGCATTCAGCAGATGACTCCTATAGGTGGAGATGATCTCTTCATGGTTCTTCTGGGAATCCTAGGAGGAAGCATCTATGGGAGGTGATGTGCACACCATTCCCACACTCACCCTGATCTGCCAGCATGAGGAATAATAAAGCAAAGTGGTCACCTAGCCAGGCCTCTGATAGTCCCAAATCCTCCCACGCAAATACTATTTCCACTGCCCACCCTCTTCTCTAACAGTGTCCATTCTCCCGAGGGCCAAAGCATACCTGCACCTGCAGGGCAAGGCGAGTGTTTTCTCCCCGAATTGCCAGGACCTCCTCTGAAAGTTGTTCCAGCTTCTTCAGCAATTCCTTGATCTAAGACCAAAACGAAAAAAAGGGAACCAATGAGGCCCAAGTCATAGTCCCATCCCAATACCACCCAGTGTCAAGGTCTGTCTGGGTATATATACCAGATACTTCACACACATTGTGTCCTTTAATAAAGCAGTTTTTCCTCTGTTCTGAGGACAGAACTCCTCTAGCAGAACAATTTTTATCCACATTATGGAGATAAGGAGACTGAGTTAGGTAATTTGTCAAAATCCTATATATCCTATAGCCAATAAGTGATGAAATCATGATTTGAATGAACATCACTTTAAATTCATGACCCATGCTCTTATCCCTGTAGTGGATCCTGACCTACTTCTAACAATTGAAGGAGACAGAGGTGAGTTTTTATGGTTAATGAGGCTGAGGCCCAAATGCAGTTAATGATAACCAGCATTTATAGGAATGGTGGTAGTAGGAATAATAATAATAATAATAATTAACTTTTATTAAGTACTTGCCATATGCCAAAAGTTGTTCTAAGTATCTTAAACATAATATGCTATTGAATGTAATCTTCACAACACCCCTTTTATTATCCCCATTTTACAGATGAGAAAACAGAGACTTAGAGGCGAAGATAACTTGGCCATTATCAATGAATAAGTTTTCAAACTTAAGTTAAAATCCATCCAAAGTCTACTACCTTACTTTCTTTGACCCACTCACTACTTTCAACTTCTTTAAAACCAACACAAAATTCTTCCTTTCTTTAACCCTACCCCACACAGATTCCTTTGTTGTATAATATTCCTCCTTTTTTTTTCATGTGCTTTATCATATGTAATCTATATATTCTTTTGTATTTTTTAATCATTCTAAATGTGATCACATACACAACTTTTAGTGTTTGGATTAATTCATTTCACAGGTACTTCTAGAATGATGAAATTCATTTGTAAATTGATTATTTCTAATTCATAAAACATGTCTCCTAGAAACATACAGACTTAAGAAGCATTAGGAAACAGGCATCTAACTCAATGGTTTTCAAACTTTTTTCTTCTACATTGGCACCTCTTTGCCAGTGGAACTCTCTTGTAAAACCTACTCTAACTAGAACAGCAGGGGAGAAGAGAGGTCATAGCCTAGTCTACTTTTCTTTCTTTCTTTTTTAAAGAGAGGAAAGAAGAAAGGATGAGGACGGAAAAATATCTATTTACTTATTTAATTGTTCATTTTTGATTTTTCACTCCAGCTCCAGATCTTGAACCCCAAGTCTTGGCATTTATGCAATCTGTGCAGCAGCATCTCAGCCCCCTGAATCACGGAGGCCTGCTCCAGTCTGCTTTTCTTAACCCATCAGCCCCTGAGTCACCTCCTCAGAACCCTAGTAAAACCACAGCCACTCAGCATATTATTAGACCTCTTCCTGATATCATGCGCTGAGTCAAAATGCTAATAAACCATAGTACTCCCCTGCGGGTGGCCCTGAGCACACTGCTTCTGAACCTCCCCCCCTCCTAAATGTTAGTTCTTTGCCCCCCTCTCTTTTTCTATTTATATCTCACCTCGCTTCCAACCTCAATCCCAGCCCCCTCACACAGGAGAACTGCGTGGTCCTGGCAAATGACTGGCTTGAAGGTATTAATTCGGGGGTATTAAATTCAGGTAAGCCAGCCCCTAAACACACAGAAACTTCCCCCCATGCTCCTTATGGCTTCCTGGACTGCCCACCTTGGCCTCCTTGGCCCGACAAGCTCCAATTAGATGCTCCACCTTCCCTTTCAGCAGCTCTGCGGTTTTCTCAAACTGTTCGGAGCGCTGGCGCTCCTGTTCCGCAGCCCGCGCGGCCAGATCCCCACTTCTGCGGCGTTCCTCGGCCACTGACTCCTTCAGCCGACCCATTTCCCGGCAGGCAGTGTTATACTTTTCCAGCAGTGCCTTTAGCTCCTGGCCCCAAGCCTGGGCCTGGGCCACCAGTGAGCCCCGAGTTTTCTCGTGCTGCCGCAGGCTGGCGGCCTCCCGCGCCCTCAGCTCGGCCACCTCATCTGTGGCGTGGTAGAGCAGCTGCCTCAGTTTCCCGATCTCCTGGCTCTTCCCTCGCATGGTGGCCTGCACAGCCCTCAGCTCTTCCTCCAGTTTCCCCAGGTCTTGCTCCAGAGCTGCCACTTGGGGGGATGCTAGGGCCTTTAAGGAGGCCCCTGGCTCAGCGTGTGGGCCAGGGGACCCCCTCAGTTGCTGATTTTCTTCCTCCAGCCGAGCCAACACCTGCTGGGCCTGGCGGTGTCTGTCCACCAGGGTGCTGATGCAGGCCTGCAGCGTCTCCAGGGGCTCCGCTGCGGTGCTTCCGGCACTCCCCTTGCCCACGAGGTCGCGGGGCAGACAGTCCCACAAGCCTCGGAGGCCACTGTTCTGCGAGGCCAGGCGCTTCCGCAACTTCTCTGTGGCCTCCTTCTCCAAGGCCAATTCATCAGTCAGCAGTCCCACATTCCGCCGCAGCTGCTGCAGCTGAGCCTGTGCCTCGGGCTTGGGCACAAACTCCCGCTGCAGCCGCTGGCTCAGGGACTGCAGCTCTCCCTGCAACCGCTGCCGCTCTCTTCCCAGCTCCCCCAGCTCCTCCAACAAGTTACTGTTACTCAGTCTCAGTGCCGACACCTCCTTCTCCAGTTGTCCCTTTGCCAGATTTCCTCCTGAGGTCTGTTCCCCTCCAGGGGCCCCGAGAGGCTCACCCCGGGCCCCTGGAGCCCCTTTCTCCCTCCCTTCATCCTCTGTGTTGATGGTTCTTGGGGCTGCCTTGGGGACTCCCTCTTCAGGCTCCTGGGCCTCAGGTTTCACCTGTAGGCCTGCTTTGGCCCGATCCAGCCTCACCAGCACCTGCTCCAATCTGGCTTCCATCTTCTCCCAGGAAGCTGCTGCAGCCTCAGCTCCCGCTGTCCCCAGAGCTCCCTCCAGGAATGGTCTGGACAAAGCCCCTCGGGCAGCATCCTTTTCTAGCCACACGGCTGCTAACTCCTCCCTCAGTTGTAGCAGGAGTTGGTTCATGGCTGCTGAACTCGCTGGTTCAGGCACTGTACCTGCTGGTTCACCCCCTGAGGCCTGGGGTCTCTCCTGGTCCACATGAAGCTCTTCAGAATGATCACAGTCGAGGGCCTGTCCCACCCTGGTGGTCATTGGTTGTCCTGTGTCCTTCCCAATGGTCTCAAACCTTGGGCTCTGGGGTGGCCCCTGTTCTTCTGGTTGGGATCCTCCCTGGGCTTCATACTGGATCTCTCCTGAGGCTGAATCCTCTGTCTTCTTGGGAGCTAACACTGGGTTGGCTCTGGCTGTCGTTGCTGCCTGCTGCTGTTTCTTTAGCTCTCGTATGCGCTCAGCCAGCAGGTTCAGGGGACAGGCCTGCTCCATGCCATCTCCTCCAGGCTGGAGACTGGAGCCCTGCCCTCCTGGAGTGGGGGGCTCTTGGGATAAGAGGATTCCCAGCTCTTGCACATGCTCTCGAATCTGGTTCTCCAGGTCCAGGTAGGCTGCAGCATGAGCCTGACACTCCTCTGTCTTTCGCATCAGCTCCTGCTCCAACTGAGACACTTTCCTCTGCACTTCTTCATACTTCCACTTCCACTCCTCTGAGCATGGGTCTCCATCCTCCTCTTCCTCCTGCTCCTCCTCAGGTTCTGCTCTCCATGGGCTCTTAGGTGGAGAACTCACCTGTGGCTCAGATGGTGAGGCCTATGTAGAAAATAGAACAGTGGAGTAAAGGCAGGCAGGTAACTAGCCTCAGGAGGGTCTTTTTTCTCTTAAATTGTCTCCACACCCCTCAGTAAATCTACCAGGGAGCTATCCCAGGGAGATAGCCGTGAGTGGGTCAGGAGCAAAACAGTCTTACCTTGCATGAAACATCCGGTTGTTGAACTAGCCCCTGACCTAGGTGAAAAGACATGGGGACACTGAAAGCAGAGATCAGTCCCAGACGCTTCTAGCCCTTACTTTGTCCTCAGACTCTCTCCAAGAAAGTGGCCCCTCAGCATAGTAACCTTACTGCACATCTTTCTGGTGCTGGGAGCCACCCTTGTTCAATGGATCCCTGACTGTTCAGCAAACTTAGTTCCTGATCCCAAAGATGTGCCTGATTATTCATTTTGCTTACTTATTATCAGACACTGTCAGGCACTGTTGTTGGCATCAGGACCTCAATAGTGAGTGAACCAGAAATGGCCTATCATCTGAGGGGTTTACAGTTTAATAGCAGGGGCAGGAGAGAATCTTCCACAAATCACACAAATAGATGTAACAATTACAACTCATACATGCTAGCAATAGTTGCTATTAGAGTTGCCATCAGTGGAAGACAAGATTGCATTTTATAGTCATACTTTTGGGAATTTAGGGGCTTTGTAGCATCAATAAACAAGTATACTCTCAATTAAAGTGATAATATTTGTCTCAGAGATGATTTACATGGGAACAAATGGTATTCTCAGAAGATTCTTAGAAGTGAAGGCTGTTGAAGAGAATCTCACAGTTACCAAAAACAAACCGTCTTTACCTCCCTGCCGCCGGTTCAGGGCCTGCCCCAGCAGCCTACACAGCTCCTTGTCTTGCGTGTGCAGAGCGTAGTGCAGAGCACCATGCCCCGCTCCATCCAATGCCCCGGCATCTGCTCCGTGGCTCAGGAGCAGTTCAGCCACCTCGGTGCTGCCCTTCTCACAGGCCAGGATCAGAGCTGATCTGCAGGTTGGGATAAATCTGACACAGGCTTTCCCCATGGAACCCAGGAGTCCTGCTTCCCAGAAATTCCACTCACAGGGTCCGTTCTCAGGGTTAGGAGACCCACAGACCAACACTAGGTGGTGACAAAGCAGCAGACCCGGCCAGACCTTTTCTGCTGCTGTTATTGGGAAGCTACAACATCAGATAGCAGGGACTACATGTAAGAGCTCCATTTTCCTCTGCTTTATTTGTAGAAATTCTTTATTGGAAAAAGGATTGTATTGCTTAGAAGAGAGTGTGAAGAGCAGTAAACTAGTAAAGTAAAACAGGGGTATTGGTTCTACTTCCAGAGTCCTCTGTTCCAGGCAGATGGTGGTGGCAGTAGCTGAACAGGAAAGGATAAGGAAAATTCTCAGCTCCCCAAGAGGAAAAGAGTGGAACAGCAGGCAGAGAGAGCAATTCTGAATCCACACTCAGAAAGAAGGAATCTCTCAAGAACACAGACCAACCTGCCTTATTCCCCAACAACACACACACACACACACACACACACACACACACGCACACACACACACATTTTGACACTTTTCCAAGTAGCTCCTTTCTAGACTGGCCAGCGTCTGGATCTGGGGAAGGCTCACTTGTTATCCTTGTCTGTGACGTTCACTTGGGCACCTCTCTGCAGAAGCTGCGAGCAGATGGCTGCATGACCACCCAGTGATGCAATCATCAGGGGTGTACGTCCATCCTGCACAGATTGTGGGAAGGGGATTCATGAGGAGCTGGGTGGAGCCAGTTTGACACAATCTGACCCACTCTCCTCTCTCTGTATCTCTCCAAGAAAAAATCCTGTAGCTAAGAGCTCTGTTAGGAGGGTTAAATGCTTTCCAGAAGCTAAGGCTTAATCTCTCTGTGAAGAGGTTGAGGAAAGGCTGCTGTACACATGCTGGTCAGGGAACTTGGCCAGTCAGCTCAGAGAGAGCAGCAGCCTCGTCGTGCAGGGCTCCGCCCAGCGGACACTCACATTATCCGGGACATCCAGAAAGGCTTCATGATCACACAGCAGGAGGACACTTGAGGCACACCCTGAGGAGGCTGGGAGGGTTGAGACATGATTGGGTTAAGGGGTATCTGGAAGGATGCCTAGGCAGACCATGACCCAACATCCCCTCCAGCATCTATTTCAGCAGTCAGCCCTGGCTGCCCTCCCCACCAAATGTAACCCTCCCCACTTTCCTTCCTATGGGCCCTGAAGCCCTGTTTCCCCCTGGTACACACCTGCCCAGTGCAGTGGACTACGGTTTTCTGCATCTACAGCATCTTCATTGGCACCATGCTGAAGACAGCCACAGAGGGAAGCAGCATGGTGTTAATATCTTCATCCCGTAACCCCTGTTGGGTCACCAGCTTCCGTAATACTATGGGGTGGGGCAGGAGAGCCAGGGCTCTGACCACACTACTAGGCAAGTCCATCTATTCTTTGCAGATGATAGTTAGCCTCCACTTTCAGCCCTGGTTCCTAAACCTAGGGCCTGAGGAAAATCAGACTATGGGTAAGTAGACATATCAGGGGAAAGGATATCTGAATACCTGACTGGTAAGGGTCATGATTGGGGAACTTGGAAAGGACCAGGAAGAACAAATGCAAAATGGACATTTACTTAAGACCTGCTGAACTGTGCCTTTTGTACATTCAGAGACTTATTGATAAATTGTACACATGTCATTTTACATATCTATTTCTCTTTGTTGCCTAGATGAGAAACTCCTCAGCCCACACCTGGGGCTCAGTCCACATAACAGCCCAAGGACTCTAGTTCATGGCCTGGGGGCTCAGAGTGGGATACAACTAAATAAGTAAAATACTTCTTCCTCCTCTCTCTCTTCCTATCTGCCTGCTGCCTACCTGCCTTCCTCTTTAAACAAAACAAACAAACAAAACAGGAGGATTTATTTGGGTTTAAACACCTCTGCCCTCCTCCCAGTTGCCTGTCATCACAGCAAAGGCTCTGCTAATGGCAGAACTCATTTTATGCATATTGACTGACCAGCATTCAGTTCCTGACAACTCTGCTTTGTGAGTTGCCCTTGAGGGCAGCATTTAACATGATGTCTTCATACAGTAAGTATTAAATAAATGTTTGTGAGTCCATCATTACCACTTCTCTTAGCGGAGATGACGAGTGTATATTTAGTCAAATATTGCTTGTGAATATAAGCTCCAGTGTGGAGACTCCACTTCTTCCCTTCACAATTACCTGCAGCAAGACCTTGACACACTGTGGCTGGCAGGAGATGGTGGCCAAGTGCAGGGCAGTGCTTCCTGGAAAGAGAAAGAGGGAGCTAGGGAGGGTGGGTGGCCCCATACAGGTTGATGACTCAGAGGGAGGGAAGGTAAGAGACGCACAGATAATCAGAGGGAGATTAGAGAGAGAAGCTCTCAGTCACCCTGGGCCAGAAATTCTTGTTCCCCAGGTGCAGTGGAGATGGGAGTGTAGGGAGTTGTGCCCAGCTTGCAGGGAGGGAACCCTTGGAAGAATGCTGGTGAGAACTTACCAGGAGAGAAGCAGGGATCTACTGGTGGAAAGCATACAGCACTGACTGCTCTAAAGGGAGAAACAAGTGGTCCAAGGCTCAGCCTAACTCACCATCCTCATTCTTGCTGTTGATGTCGGCTCCATTTGCAAGTAGTATAGAGAGACATTCTGTAAGGCCTTTGGAAGCTGCCAGATGAAATCTATCAGAACCAAAGCCAAGAGGCAACATGATGAAGGGACCAGGGCACAAGGAGTGGGAGAATCTAATATGCTCTTTCACCCCAAAGCCAATCCCAAAAGCTGAGAGGGGAAGGCCAGGAGGATCCTAGCCGGACTTTATGAGAAAAAAGAAGACTATATGGTCCACTGCCATAAAAGCAAAGGAAGCTAGAAGTAAAGATAGGACTAAGAGCTATGAAAGTCTCAAACAATCTCAGATGATTGCAGGGGTGTCCAGGAAACACGTAATTACCTGTCACTCTGAACTCAGGACCCTTTGTGGTATGAAAGTGTCACAGAAAGAGTCACCCTGAGTAGGGCGGAAGGCTAGACATTTGAAGGTTGACTTGGGCAGAGTCAAGGGATCTTGTCCCTATCCCTCTTGTCCTAATATTCCTTCTAGCCATGTGACTCTCATGACTCCCGTTGCTGACTTCCCCATTGCACCCTCCTCGTGCAATGAAGGAAGACTCTGATTAGGGCATGCCTGGTTTTCTGTTTGTTTCACGGGCCTTCTGTCTGTTTTTGTGGTGTGGTGGACCTAGGTTATGAAGTGGATGGAGTTCAAGGACAAGATCTTCTTTCATTTTGGGCAGCACTTGACCTATAGTAAAGATTTATTGAGCTTCTTGCTAATGAAGACAACAAGGGCTCTGAAGTTGCAGGCACTTCAGGGACCTACAATGTATGGGGGATTGGGGCTTTCAAAGGGAAGCACATGCCAAGAGTGGGAGCAAGAGGACTTACTTACGGGGACTGGCCGTTCGAGTCCATCTTGGTGGGTCGGGCCGACTTCCTGGAGGCCAGGGCAGCCACGCGTCCCACGTCCCCCCGCTGCACTGCCTCCAGCAGCTTCTGATCACGGCGGTTCCATCGCTCCACCTGGGTCAGAGCCAAATATTGCATGAATTTAGGGTATGAGGATGGTGTGGGGAAAGAAAAAAGGAGATGTTAGGTACCAAACAAGGGAAAAAGGGACATTTCTGAGTCCTTTTAATGTCCCATCAGTCACTCAACTGAAATCATTTTGCTTTCTTAGGTGGGCCAGTCACCAACTCAGATGCACCAAGAACTATGCCAGATATTGCCAGCACTAGGCCAAAAGGACTTGGGCTACTTGGCCAAAGCTTGGACTACTGAATTAAAAACTGTTTAGGAGTACCGAGTGCAAAGTATTTCAAGTATCTTTTTCCCTTTCCCCCACCGTGGGTCTTGAACCCAGGTTCTTGGGCTTTACATAGTTGGCACCTTAGCTGCCTGACCACAGGGTACACCTTTTTGACCATCATCATGATTGTTGTTGTTGGAACACAACCCCAGAGCAATCCTGTCCATGACTCCTGTCCCTCTTGCTCTCCAGGCTTGCTAAAGCAGACAGGACCAGCCATATCGTTCCAAATTTGGCCTACTTTGCCTCTCACCTCTTCACACTGCTCTGCTTTCTGTCCCCAGATATTTGACAAATCAAGGCACCTAGCTTTAGGTCACAGCTGGGAGTCCAGAAAACTAGCCACATACCATCTCTACCCATTGGCTTTGGGCCCAAAAACTGGGAGGAGGAGCACAGAGTTTCTGTTTTCCCTTCTCACAGATATGCCCTTCCCTAGTCACTCTCCCCTCCCATGGCAACCCAAACGCAAAGACAGGTCTCTGTTTCTCATTAGGCTTGAGGAGGCAACAGGAGGAGCACCCTCTTCCCCACACCCCTCCCTCCTCCTGGTTTTCCTGGCAGGAAGCAGCTGTCCCAGACAACAGTCACACCTGGCCATGCATTGTTCTACCATTCTAGCTGGAGTTTTGTCGGTAGTGGGGTAATTACAATAAGTGAAGTATCACAGGGCATGAAAGAGAGAGCTGGGTAATACACCCAGAGCTGAAAACACAGAAAAGTCTGATTTGAAAAAGAGAAAGGGACGCAGCAACCTGTGAAAGGGGTCCTAGATGAACATTTGGTCAACACGTCTGAGGCTATGACCTGGTTCAGCTACTTTCTTGTCTGTGTGACCTGAACCATTAAACACTTCTAACTAGTTTCCTCATCTATGAAATGAGGGAAATAATAACTACCTCATCGTGTTGTGAGTGTTAGATGAGCTAATGTGTATGAAATCTCTTTGTAAACTGTAAGGAGTCATGCAAGAATATGGTATCCTTATAATGAAACAGGAAGTGGCAGGGAGATTGGTGGCACCTTGCATTTTATGAGGCGTAATCGCAGCAAGAAAGAGGCATTGGAGGAGGGGGGAAAAATAGGGTCTATGGAAGTCAAATAACTCAAATACTGTTTACATAGCCAGGGCAAATTATTGATCAAAAACAGGAAATATTTTAAATGACCAAACTTTAGAATGATCTAGGGTAGATGGGGCCTGGGGTAATACTCTTGTACAGCACTTGTAATTCCTTTGAAGTGCTATTTTTATTAGTTTTTCAACAGCATTGAGAAGTAGTTGGAGCTGGTTGATAATATTTTATTGATCTGACAGAAGAAAATGAAGCACGCTGAGGTGAGAGAACTGTCCAGTTTCACACCACAAAATAGTGGTAAAACTGACATTAGAACTCAGACCCCTGATGCCCAATCTCAGTTCTCACCACCAGACTGTAGTGCCAGAGCTTTGGAAGGTTTCTTTATTTCAAATGAAGTATAAAACAGCCTCCAGAGAAAAGTCACCCATCTTCAGACACTACCGCCTTCACAGAGGAGAGTCTCCAAACAGATTAATTCTCAAAGGACAAAAATGACACCTCTACAAGCCAAAAGAATCTGAGATGTAAGAATACAATCGCTAATGTCTCTTGCAGGGCAAGTGACCCTTAGGAAAAACAGAGAGTTGAAGCTATCATCACAGGGCACTACTATTGATAGACTTCATTCAGAAATTCTGATTCTAGTACTTACTATCTTTGTGAATTTAGACATGTGACAACTTCTCTGAACCTCAGTTTCTTAACTATCTCGGTACATAATAAATGTAATTTCCAATCCCCATCCTTCTTAGGCACATTTCCGATGTTCCTGGGCTCAGAATTTTCTGTCCAGGAGAGTGAGAAGATGGGATCTTGCTGATAACAGCCAGGCTCTACAGTTGGTAAAGTTGCTTCTTAGCAATGCAGATACTTTTCTTCTTTTTTTTTAATCTGTAGATATTTTTCCAGTTCTAAACCCATGCAATTTACTTCTTATAATCTTGTTTTACTAAGACAAGTTTAGGGAGGATAGAAATTATTTACTTTTCAAGGAAAGGTGCAAGCAGGAATGAAGGGGAGCGGAGGCAGGCAGGCAGAAAGAGAGAAGAGGAAGAAGCACTTTTATTTATTTTTATTTCATTATTCATCTTGATTGTTCCTCCCAGCCTGGGACACCAACTGAGGTCCTTGGGGTATATGTGGACTGCACTGGGCTGGAGGTGGTAGACCAAACCACTACTCCACCAGGGCACACCATTCTTCATGACCAAACTTCTGCAGAGTTAGGGTGAAAAACAGAAGGAATGTTTCCAAATTCTAAGACGCAGTTCATTGCTCACCCCAGGAGCTTGGGAGAGAGGCACTGGATTGTCATCATAGTCTCAAGGGAGCAATCGCTAAATTAATCATCAGACTCACGAGGAAGGATGAGCTTTGTATTTCTGTAGACAGGATTAGGAGACATTTATAGAAATAATTGCAGCCTCTCTTTATCTCTCTCTATGTGCCTATCAAGATGTAACAAAGCACCAAAGCAAGGAAAGAGTGCTTCCCATTGTAGGACAGGTGAGTGGAAATGGAAAGCCTGCCCTGAAGGAACCAGGAACTGACTCTCACATTTTTTTTTTTTTTTTTAGGATAGAAGGCAAGTAGGCAGGCAGGCAGAGAGAGGAGAAAGAAACATTTACTTATTTAGTTGCTCATTTTGGTTGTTCCTCTTGTCCTGACCCTGTGTCACAAACCCTGGTCCTTGGGCTTTATGTTAATTATACCACAGCCACAGAGTTAACTAGTGCCTGAGCCACCAGGATGCACCTCAAATCTTTTATTTTTTTTAATGCAATTGACATTTCTATAAACCAACCCAGTTCTAACTGTTTAAAACTTTTCTGGTCTACTTCCTATATAGGCAGAGGAAGCTAACAGATATGACACACTCAAGGACATTTTCTACTTAAATGAGATTATAGGAGTGGAGCTTTGTTTTTTGATCTTCCTGTATTCTGAAATTAGATTAATTTAAAAACAATCCCTGATCCTTCAGTCCTTATCAAAATTTGAGGATGCTGGGCTCAGGCCCTGGATCTAGAGGTGGGAGTAGAGAGAGCCAGGGACAATCTTCTGACATGACTGAAAAGCTAAGCTTTGGGAGTAGCCAAGAAGGCTGTCACACTGTTTCTCTGACAAATGGGTCCCAAGTAGCTAGCCACAGAGGGTCTTATCCTGAGGAGTTTATCCTGAGAAGTGTGGGCAAATTTCGTAGGAAAACAACTTGCAACTGAAACTGACCTATTTTCCAGTTTTTGGGCATCCCAACCTGAGGAAGTAGTTTATCTAACTTGATAGTTCTAAAGCTACACAATTTACTTACTATAATTTTATGATACTAAGAAGAGTTTAGAACAGGTAAAAAAAATTTTCATGGCCAAACCAATCTCGGCAGAGAGAGGGTGAAGAACAGAGGGATGTTTTCAAATTATATCATTCAGTTCATTGCTCACTCTAGAATCCTAGAAAAGAGGCACTGATCAAGGACTGGAGAATCATCAAGAATGAGATAGTTTCCCCATTCTTAAGAAGCAACAGTACTTTCAGTAACTAGGGAAGAGTTAATGAGAATGAAAAAAAAAATTTTTTTTCAGTTAAGACAGTCTGGGTAGCCTCCTTTTCTAGTACGTATTGTAGTCACTCAGTAAATACCTTTTGATGGGTTGACCAATATGTAGAAACGAAGTAGAGAAGCAAGTGTAAATGGGACAAGGGCAGGTCTCAACAGAGTTCCTGCTCTTGCCTCATAGATTGCCTCCAGGCCTCTGTGGCCTGCCCATCAGAGTGAGCGGGGCACTTCTCATGTTTGCTTATGAATGACACCACTAAGTCAGGTTAGGCTAAGCAACATTGCTACAAGTAGTTGGTAATTTAACTTCCAAATGAACCATAATCCCAATTACCACACACACAAAAATTTCTTCTCCAATTAGGGGATTCCTCTGTAAGAGATCTTCAGAAAGGGAGAGAAGCCTTACTCTCCCTGAGCCAGCAGCTTGTGTTTGTTCTGGGAGAACATGAGACATAGAGAGGCATCTACTGGGAACTCTCACAGTGAATCTGTCTATCCTCTTTTCTCAATATCACCTTTCCAACTCAGTCCAAAAAAGCAAAAAGGGCAAGACCTAAACACCTGAGTGAGGGTTTAGAATAAAGGAAGATTCTGGGGAGAATAAAGCAGAGGCCTTGACTGCTCAGGGATCATTCTGATGACCAGATACTGCAGGGAACTGACTAGGATGGATTCTGCAGGCAACTCTCCCAGTACTTTGGGGAGCAGCCAGGCCGTCTCTCCTCTGGCAGTGCCTGTCAGGCTGGCCAGACTGCAAGATTAACTCACAGAGAGCAGGCTGAAGGAGTTTCAGGCAAAGAGAGGATAAGTGGGGTTGGAAAACTATTGGGTAGAGGTTGAAGGGAGACAGGAAAAGGGCGCTGTTGTGGGAGCACCAAATGGAAAGAGTTAGAGTGATGTCCAAGGGCCAGTGGTGATGGTGAGGAAATGACAGTGGAAGTGGCAGGGAATGAGATGGGGACAAGGACAGAGAAGACTAAAGAAAAGCTAGTGGAAGGCATTGGGGCTGAGAATACTTATTGCACTGACAGAAACATCTAGGATAGGGCCGTATGGCCCGTGCCTGTGAAGACAGGGCAGGACTGGAAAATGGGGCCATGGAGCAGGACTTAGGAGAGAGAATGAAGCTTGGGGATGAGAAGGGGCTGGGGATAGGGCAGATGCTTGGGGTCGTTCAGTGCGAGGAGGCAGAGCAGAAGTAAAGGATGGGGCCTTTCAGGAGGGACAGGGGGTGCAGAAAACATACCTGAAGTTGAGAGTGTAGATGATAGGCAGACAAGAAAGGGTTGAGGTAAAGGATCTTGGAGAAAGTAGAGGTTAGGAAGGCAAGTCAGGGGTTGAGAACAGGGTCTTGAAGGAAGTGTTGACGGGCTGCATTGCGAGGAGTGGGAGAGCTGGAAAGACTGATGAAAAGACTAGGATGCATGGGGATGGGACCAGGACTTCTGTCACCACACGACCTGGACCCCAGCCACGTGCCCATCCTCCCAGACAGTTTGGCACCTACCGCCACCTGTGAACTGGAGCAGGAGAAGATGCGCTTCATGGCCGGGGCCAGGGCCACGGGGGGACGGGGACGCGCGGAGAGCTGGGGCACAGGTTCCTGAACCCACCGGACTGGGCTGCGGCTGTGCTAGAGGGAGCTGTCAAAAGCAGAGCGGGATCCGCCCCAGGGCCCGCCCCGCTCAATCAGGGACAGGAACTGAAGGGCTAGGCCTAAAGCTCCGCCCCTGGTCCTGCCCCATTCAGCCGCTGCGGAGGCAAAAGGACTGCAGTCTTTGACTGCGACTTTGCGCTCAAACCTCGCCGTCTCAAACCCAACCTGCCCAAACTCTGACTTGCTCAATCTCAACGACAACCCGGTGGGCTTCGCCTAAAACTCCGACCCGCCCCCGCCCCTCCCTGCAGTTTCAGGCTGAGGCTCCGCCCCTAATCCCGACTCCCGCGGACCCGTCCCAGGGCTGCTGAGCCAGGCTGGGAGGTCCCGGCTCCTCGAAAAGTCTTCCTAAAAAAAGTCTTACCGACTGTCGCGTGTATTACTTATTGCATTATTATTATTAGTGGAGGCACTTTTATTAAACCTGGAGATATTTAGACAATTTAGCGAACTCTTAATTCCTCCCCTCATTTCCCGGTCAAAAAGCCAGGCACACAAGGGAATCTGAACAGAGCAGTTTGGAAATGAGTGGAGGTTGTGGTGCTGAGTGTAGACTGCTGCGGAGAGCGTGTGCATGACCTTCTGC
Source organism: Solenodon paradoxus (assembly GCA_004363575.1). NCBI lineage: Eukaryota > Metazoa > Chordata > Mammalia > Eulipotyphla > Solenodontidae > Solenodon > Solenodon paradoxus. The sequence continues at coordinate 138,146 of RJWH01000738.1, read as the reverse complement.
GACCTGGGGAACAAAACTTGAGGGAAAGAAATCAGGCTTAATATGCTAACGCACCTCTAAATTGGAAAAGGGCAGAGGGGGAGGGGAGAATTTTTATTAACAAAAATAACAACAAAACCTTCACAAAAATGTCTTCGTTATTTCCAATACCCTTTAAATTCAGATTCTTAACAAATTTTGCAGGTTAGCTGGTCCGCTCTTCTCTCCTTTCTTCTTCCTGTGCCCAGAGAAAGTCCTCTTAAATGCACGTGAAAAGCCTGCTGGATAAAGCTCAAAGTTCTGACTGTGGTTTACACATCAAGAGCCTCATCCTGCTTCCTCCAGTCTCATTTCTCACTAATTTCACAAGAAGAGCTCAATGCTCAGACTATTCTAATGGTCCATTCCCTTCCTCACTTGTGATTAAGCCTCTTCGGAATGAATGATTTCTCTTATATTTGGTGACCCCTCAAGCTGATTTGTTTTCTATAAATTTCCTTTACTTTTGCCACCTCCCACCCAAAAAAAGTGTGTGTGTGCGACACACTTTTAGTACATAACAACCACCTCTCACTTGCCATTATTTGTTTACATGTTTGTTTTCCCTACTGAACTGGGCTCTTTGATTGTAGGAGTTGTATTTTCTATTATTCGCAAAGCGTGGCACCTCTTTGGTGTTTAATGTCTGATGAAAGAAGGAAAGAAGGGAGGGAGGGAGAGAGGGACAAATAAGCAAAAAGAAAGGAACACTCAGGGATCTGAAGAAAGTCTGTTGTTTCTATAATTGTTGTCAAACTGGTTCTGTCCAAAGGAAGAGGTAATTGGCTTCATTGGGGTTAGTGGTGCACTTTGGTGGATTAGTGGTTAGGTCCACTACCTCTGGCTGAGCACAGTCCACATACATACAAAGAACCCAGGTTGCATCCCGAGGAAGCAGGGCTGGGTAGGGTACAACCAAGATGAACAACTAAATAAAAATAAAATTTTTCTTCCTCCTCTCTCTTCCTGCCTGCCTACTCACGCTCATTTCTTTCTCTCTCATTCTCTTTTTAAGCATTTAATTTTAATTTTATTTAGTTGTTCACACTGGTTGTTTCCTCCCAAATCTGGGACTCGAAACCAGGGGATGTGGTTTGTTCCTCTGGGGGCGACTGACCTAACTGCTATTCCACCAGAGTGTGCCTCACATTCATTTCTACCTATGCTTTTCCTTTAAAAATAAATAAATTGAGGTTAGAGAAAGTCCCACCTTGGAGCTGAGGGACTAAGAGGAGAGAGATCTCTAAGTGGAGAAAAGTAGTAAAAGTGCCCTTGGAATCTCATGGATAAAGAATTAGAAAATTCATCTCCTTTTGGAGGCCGATTAGGGCTAAAGAGAAGAGATCTGTCAACATAGCTATGGCCTCTGTCCCAGCCCTAGAAACAGTATGCTTTATAAAGGATGATCGAGCTATAACCTATGTGACGTGCACTGAAGGACTCCATGGGTTCCTCCTTCCACAGAATAACTTACCAGCTTGCCACAGAACAGCTGTCCCTAATAGACCGGATAGCCCACCATTCTCTGAGTTAGGCAACGGAGACAGAGACATGGTCTCTAGAAGACATTTGATTAAGTATACATGTTCCTTGAGGTTATTAGAAGAATCCTGGGTGTCTAAAGAAATCAAATAGATTTTATTTCTACCATTAGAACCTTCAGTTAGTTAGTTAATTATCACCTTTGTGACTATGAGGGCTTTTTTCAAAGGGGCTGAATGATGGGATACTGTTTAGTGACAAGGAGAGGCCAGGGGGCTGAGAGCTGGCATGTGGACCATGTATAGTCCATGAACCTGGGTTCAGAACCTGAAACTGGCATGAAAACCCAAAATGAACCACTGAATAAGTGGAGATGCTTCTTCCTCCTTTCTATTCCTCTCTTAAAAAGTAAATACAGATCTTCTCTGGAAACTTTGATTCCTTTTAACAATACATAACTTAAAAAAAAAAATTTAGTGGCCAGAGACAAATTCTCAGGGTCTGTGAGTCAAAGGTAAGTCACCAGATCAAGAACACCACCTGGTATTTCAATATGCCTTCTTGGCGTGCCCTGGTAGAGTAGTGATTTGATCAACTGCATCCAAAGGAACACGGGCCATGTACCCCTGGGTTTGAGTCCCTGGTCCTGGGGAAAACAACCAGTGTGAACAACTAAATAAAAATAAAATAAGATGCTTCTCACTCCTCTCTTTTCCTGCCTACTTACTATTTGCCTTCAAGAAAGATATATGTATACATGCATGTGCGTGTGTGTGTGTGTGTGTATATATCTCCCTTCTCACTCAACCCACTCAACACAAAGTAGGATAACTTACTTTATAACAAAATATTTGCATAGCAATAGTTAACCCTTTATTGAGTACTTACTATATACTCACTTTCCTTGAATTCTTTCATTTGGTCCTCACAACCCTATACATTTAAAGGTAAGAAAGCCAAGATTTAGAGAGGTTGTACTTTGTCCAAGGTCAAAAAGTGATATAGTTTAGATTTAAATCTATCTTCCTTCCTTTGCTTTTTTTTAAGGAAAGGTGCAGGCAGGAATGAAGACAAGTAGAGGTAGGCAGGCAGGAAGAGACAGAAGGAAGAAGCACTCCATTTTATTTTAGTTGTTCATTTTGATTGTCTCCCCAGACCCAGAATGCAAACTGGGATCATTGGGACTGGCATTAGTTGAAGGCAACTGATCAAACCACTACTCTACCAGGGTGCTCCCTATTTTCTTTTCAATTTTTTTTAAAGGAAAGGTGTAGGCAGGAATAAAGGTGAGTGGGTAGGCAGCAAGAGTGAGGAGGAATAAGCCTTTTATTTTATTTTTATTTAGTTGTTCACACTGGTTCCCCTCAACCCCCACCCCAGGTCCTTGGAAAACCCCGGTCCTTGGGATGTATGTGGACTGAACTCCTTTGGAAGCAGGGGACCTGACTGCTACTCCAACAGGGGGAGATCCCATCATAATTCTTAACCACTGTACTACACCGCCATGTAGTGTTATCTGCTAGCCTCAGGGTACTTAGGACTTGCCAAAGACGACATAGCTAATAAATGGCAGATCTAGGATTTCAATCTAGTCTCTGTGCTTCTTGAATTTATACTTTTTATACTCTATGGTCACTTAAGTGGGTGAGGTTGCAGGTGGCTAGAGTCAGAGAAAACTTTTCAAGTGCTTCATAACTTTGCCTTCCAGGGACTCAATTGTATAAGGCATCAGGTGAATCTACCTCTTACCATTCCCAAGAGCCCCATATCCCTGGGAATTCAAATGTAACCAGAAGTCATTTGACACTGAACTTTATTTGTTCTGACCATCTGATATGCTGTCCACCCTGCTGGGAAACAGAGTCAATATCCTTGTAAAAGGTCAGAAACAAGCCAAAATAAACATTGTGGTCAGGCCTCAAGACCAGTGCGGGGGGGATGGATTTTGTGGCTGCTGGTCAACTGTCCAACCAGCCTCTTCTGAACAGCTCTAACCAGACACTGGTTCTTCAAAGGGTGGTACGAGCTGCACTCTGCAGACCAGTAAGTGACTTTGGTATCCAAAGTCTTACAAAGAAGTATAAGTTACCCAGGTGTCAATGAGAATCTAATTCTCTTTACTGGCGATGACCAAAGGATGGGCATGGGGGAGGGGGGTGTCCAGAGAGAGAAGTTAACCTGGCAAACTTCCGACAAGGTCCTGGCACACTGAATCCACCAGAGGAGCACTACCAAGTATGACTGGGGTTGCCCCAGAAACATTTTCCTAGGAGCTCTTTGTGTTAGACGGTTGTATGTGCAAGTAAGGACTTATTCCCCCAGAGACCTCCTGCCACTCGCTTTGGCTTCTTCCTTAACCAGATCCCACTTGTTTTTATTCCATGTAGCTGCTACTTCTCCAAGCTGGTCAGGCAAAAAGGTTTTCAACCATCAAGTAACAATCCTCTCCCTTCTCTCTAGTGCCTATCAGAAGGCAGCAAAGAGCAGGGTAAGGCTTAAGAGAGGAATAACCTTTTCCTGAGCTAGCCAGTCTTCTAGGCTATTCCAGCTCCAGCCACCTGGGGGCCCCTGGCTCCAGAGAATGGGGCATGAGGCCTGGCTCTGCTCCCGGGGAAGGCGGTGAGTCCGTTAACCCGTGCCCAGCAGGTCTGGGGCAGCTCTGTTTCACCAGCACCTGAGGGTGGGCGGGTGAGTGTGCCACGAAGTCTCCGGTTTCAGGGGGATGGTAGTTGCCTGTCTAAAGGCTTCTCTGTTCCTTGGAATTGTACAGAATGTCTCTTGTGGCTTTTCCTCCTCCCTCCTTTTTTCCTGTTGACGCTCCCCATCCAGCTCTCTGAATCACCAGACTCCACAGGAAAGCAGCAGATGTTGACTTTACTTCTTTCAAGCCAACATCAGCTCCCTCCTGTGGAGTGAGGAGCAGGCAAGAAGGTGAGAGGCAGGGAATGAGGATGCAAACTCTTTCTTTCCAAACTGTGAGGGAAGTTGTAGAGGGAACTGAAAGGACTCAGGGACCTAGTCAAAAATTTCTTGATTCATGGGGACAGGGTAAAAAGGGTCCCAAAGGAAGATCCAGTGATGACTGGGGAACCAGGATCATAAGGAGGGAGGCACAGGGTGGGAGTGCTCCTGGTTTTGGTGCCAGCCCTTCTTGTCTGAGGTAAGGCCTCATCTTCTGCCAGCAGCATCCTCATGACTCAAGTGTCAAGGCAGGCTGCAGTTCTGGAGAGATAGTTCAGAGGCTTCTTCTTGTTCCCTCTGAGCCCCCAAGCCTCCATTCTTATGCAAGTCTTTTGGAGAAGCTGCCAGGAAGAACGTTGTAGGGCTTTATTCTACATTCATTGCTCCAATTTCTCTTCTCTTTTTTCTTCCTCAGGGATTTTCTTACGGGCAAAGAAACCAAGCTGAAGAAGAAGAGATTAAGAGTCACAGCCAATGCCCTAACTGGGGACTTTGCCAATAGCCCTCAGATGTATCTGAAGTTTTCTCTTTTGTTCAGCTTCCAAAAATGAGATTCAAATTTATTTTATTTGGCTTAGTTTAATTCTACTAACATTTGTGAAGTGCAGAGAAGATGTGGGTATGACACCCACAGCCTGCTTTGCTGCCCAGCACAAATCCTGTTCTCCCTGCTATTATCAAGGATCCCTCAATTCATGGGCACCATGCCCCTCCTGCCCACTAAAGCAGAGCTTACCTTCCAAAGGCAGAAGACAAGGAGAGCAAGCAGGAGCAGCCCTCCCAGCACACTGCCAATGAGGATCCAGAGTGAGATGAGGACTGGGCGGGTCTGAATCACCTCCAGGAGGCTCTGTATGGTGAAGAGAGTTGGTTTCTACTTGCACTGTTTAGCCCAGCTAGCCTCACCTCACAAGGTAGTAAAACCAGTCCCCAAATAGAATAATAATAAAAGGAAAGAAAACGCTGCAGGAATGGAGGCGATGGGACCTCAGCATCCTGATTTACCACGTCTGACTCACCAGCTGCTAATAAAGATGCCTCTGGTCTGAAAAAGCCCACAGGTGTTCCTGCCCTAGCCCCACCATCACTGTTTTCACAGCTCTCAAACTTAGTCTCCAGCCCCACCTCACTCCAGCGAGATACTTCAATCAGCTGTAGGACACTGCCCTCCTCAGTCCCCAGCTCAAAGGTGCTGACCACTGTCAGAGACTTGAATTTGGCCTGTGGAACAAGTGAATGGAAAGACGTTATCAGGCTCTTGGAACCCCAATAGCAAAGATGAGGCTGAGAGGCACAACTCCCAGGACCCTCAACACTAGAAGAAAAGGTTGAGGACGAAGGAGGAAAAGAAGGCTAAGGGATAGAAAGTCTTTGGCCCTTCGCATATGCTGTTTGCTCTAGCTGGAATGAACTCCTTTTTTTTAGCTAACCCCTCCTTTCAGTTAAAGTTTACATGTCATCTCCCCACACCCTGGGAATTAGGGAAGTGTTTTATCCTAATCCCCGCTCCACACCGTATCAGGTTATAATATTCTGCTTACTTCTGTCTTTCACCTCTGAACTGCAGAAACTCCTTGAAGTCAGGTGCTGTGTTTTACTAGGCTGAAGGCCTAGCACAGTGCCAAGTACATAGTGGTTCCTCAATAAATTTTTGTTGAAAGAATGAATGAATGAAAAGAAAGAAAGAAAGAAAGAAAGAATACCAAAGAGAGAACCAGATTTAGAGAGGGACAGTTTGTCAGATTTAACTTCCTTAAAACATATGCCTACAACCCAGGTTTCTTGTGTTTTTTAAAGTAGATGGTATATGGGAAAGAACAATATAAATCCCGAGTACAAATTAACTGTTATAAAGATGACATTTTCCTGCACAGAAACTCACACTGATTCCTAATGACTTTTCATACCTTTTTTTTTTTTTTTTTTTTTTTTTTGTAAGGAAAGGTGCAGGAAGGAATGAAGGCAGGTAGAAAGGAAGAAGCCGTTTATTTTTTATTTAGTTGTTCAGATTGGTTGTTCCCCCCAGATCTCGGATGTGAACCAGGGCCCTTGGGATGTATGTGGACTATGCTCCTTGAGAAGAGCTAGCCTAACCACTAGTGCACCAGGGCATGTTCATATTAATTTTAAACCATTAAGTTTTAAAGTTCAATTTCATCTTTTTAGCTTTAGAGAACTTTCATAATATTGATCACTCTTAACTATACAATCTTACTTTCCACCACTCTCCAATACATATCCTGCATGTGTAATGTCAACTATTAATTCATTTAACAACACTGTATTAACTTACTACAATGAGTTACACGTGGCTCTAAATGTTGGGGAGGGTGTGCCCTGGTGGCCTAGCGGTCTAGCACACCTGGGAGCTCTCCCATATACATCCCAAGGTCCTGGCTTCAAGACCCAGAGCTGGGGGAACAACCAACGTGAACAACTAAATAAAATAAACAGCCTACTCACCTTCAAAAAAAAAATGTTGGGACATTCTCCTCAATGTCTGCTTAACACCGGACCTTTTATAGAGTAGGCACTTGATGAATTATTATTGATTGAATTTAGGTATCCTGTAAATGCTGACAGATTACTAACATCACACCAAGAGGTAATATATAGAGAAAAATACAAGGATAATAGCTAGCTGTTAGTGAGTCCATTTGAGCCTTCACTTATTTTTTTACAACTCCCTGAAGTAATTATTTTCTTCCCTGTTTTAGGGATGAGGAAAAGACAGATGAAATAACTTGCTCAAAGCCTACAGTTACTCAGTTACTAAAAGGCAAAGCTGGCACTTGAACATGGCGTTTGTCTACTTCCGCAAACTATGCTAACATTTCCTATAGGAGCTGAAGGGGACAGTGGTAGAAAATTCCATGCTTACCCTCCGGAAAAATTCATTGTGAACCAATCTTAGTAGTCCAACAGAGACCTCCGTCCCCTTGGCCAGCCTCCCAAGATGGCACCTCACAACCTGACACCGAGTATTGCTCTCGTTCTACCATTAGAGAGACACAGGTCAGGACCTGGGATGGAGGAGCCCCTCCTCCCCATCCCAACTCAACCTCCCTGTTCCAAGCCTCCCAGCTCTGGACACCTTCTCCCCCTTCTTTCGACTCATACCAGTCTGCTTGTGTGCTGAAGCTCCTCTGGATGCACAGGGGACCCTGGGGGCTCAGTCAGGTTCTGCACTGTGCAGCTTGCCTAGAGGAAGATCCAACTCGTGGGACCCTTTTGAGGGTAGGAAGCTAGCCACTCCAGGCTGTGCAAGAACATACCACCTACACCCTTAGTAGTTCTTCCCTGAGCAATCCTTTTCCTTCTCAAAGAAGCTCAAAATGTACAAGAAAGTTCCCACAGGTGGGGAACCCTGAGGGCAATGACCCAACAGCTAGGGAGCTGGGATAGGGGAAGTCCACCTTCAGTAAGTCCGCCAGATCAAGGTAGCAGGGTTCCCCACACCCCCTACCCCTAGCCCTGACTCACATTATTAGTGATGACTTGAGACAGTGACAGGAAGTAATTGCCTCCATGGGCCACAGCTGGAAGGAGGGTGGAGATTACGAGGCCACTCACCACATAGCAGCCGAGGTTCTGAACCTGAGAGGAAGATTGGCAATGGGAAGAGACGGGAGACAGAAGACCCTTTCTCATCTGTTCCCCTTTACATTAGATTCCAATGAAAACTAAGAGACTTCCCACCCAATTCCCAGCACTCCTCCTCCTCCTCCCCCTGCTCATGCCAAGACCCCTCCAGCTTCTCACCCTAAGAGTGGTTTTGAATTCTGGGCCAGGACCCACTGGGAGGGTCCCGTATGGGTGAACCTCATAGCGGTGCAGAGTAGACTCACTGTGTGAACACCAAGTCAGGGAGTACATAGTCACAGCCAAGACACAGACACAGGGGCACATGATCAGCACACACATGGATTCAGGGAAGGCAGAGTCAGTAGAGGGATAGAGAGATGCAGGTACATAGAGAAGATAGAGGTGACACTTGACGTAGACTTGGTACAAACTTTACGGTCATATCCCATATCCCCCAACCCCAGCTCCAATCCCCAGGATCCAGCAAAATCTTGAACCTAGGAAAGTTAGATGTATAAAAGAGAAGGTTCAGCATGAGTGGGGTAGGGGGAAAGATGGAATAATCCCAAGGGTTTGGAAGGGAGAGGGAAGAAATGTAAAGAACAAGAATCTTCGGTCAAAATAGGATCTCAGCAGGAAACTGACCCATACCTAGAAAACAGGAGGTGAGGCTCATATTGGAGGTAGGCTGAGGTCTGAGCTGTGTTATCCTGAAGGGTCCTGTTTCTCTCCAGGCTATCGCTGTAGGGTTAGGAGGAAAGACTCATCCCATTCCTACCTCACACATCCTTCTCTGGAGTAGGGGAATCAGTGTTGTTTCTAATGCCCACCTTGCTTGTGAAGACATTACCTGCCCCACCCACCAGGAGAGGGCTAAGAGGAAGTTCCCTTTGTTCTCACCTGGTGGCAGTTAGCCTCACAAGGACCTGACTCAGGAGGACAGAGCAGCTAAATTCAAACTCCAGCAGAAAGGTCACCTAGGGTCATGGTAAATTCCTTCTCAGGGGGCAATTACACTGGAGCAGGAGCCCTTGTGTGCCCCTCCCAAATACCCAGGCCTGCTCTTTGAGAGTCCCTTTCTCCTTCTGGGCCCTGACTCACCTTGGCTCCAGTCTGAAAGACAGGATGTCCCACACTGCAGAGCCGGGCATGAGGGGAAGAAGTTGTGCATTCCACCTTCACTGGGCTGTCCCTCTGAGAGCAGAGGAATTGGGTTGGAGCTGGAGCTGCAGCTGCTCTCCTGCCCACAGTCTCTCAACACTGACCCTTTCTCTAGAGCCCCTCATGGCCCAGGCCTATACACACCATTCTTTCTCCTCCTTTCCTGACCCCTCCACCCCTCCAAACCTCCCTCCTGCAAGGGTACCTGAGGAGTGAAACTGGCCAGGTGGAGGTTTCTAGAGAAGCTGAGACTCAGGCTAGTGTTGTAGGCATTTTCCTTCCTGTTCTCCAGAGTTGCTGATATCAGCACTTTCCGCCGACCACCTCGAACCACAAACGGGTCCTTCCTAAGAGTGGTGGATAAAGGAGAGCTCAGGAGGTGAAGGGGTGCCAGAGCCCTTCTGTTTTCCTGGGAAAGTAAACTACCCTCAACTTTCTTCAAATCCCTTCTGGTCTATCTCAGTTTGCCCTAGTTTGGCCAGTTCACGTCCCTCCTACCTGGAGCCTCTGATGTCCATGTTAGCTCGAAGCACAAGGTCTGTGACACATTCGTTGTCGGGGCCACAATCCTTTGAGAAGGGGACCTAGAGGAGAGAGAAGGGGCAAAGGGTTGAGAGGAAGACAAGGAGAAGGGAATGGAATCAGGGAAAATTAAGAAGACAGAGTGAGCACCCAGGCGGGTCAGACTGCACTGTGAGTCCACTCTCCTCCCTCCCCTTTCTCTTGGAATCACTGGGAAGAGCAATGTAGGGACCCAGGGGCAGGGCAGGCTTGGCACTGCTGACCAGTTTGCGTATGGAGGTAGGTGAGCCCTCATCCAGCACAGGCCCTGGCTTTGTGGCATTGTCCAAAGCAAAGGTCACAGTCAAGGCCACTGGCCGGAGGTAGTCTGATGTATCCTGAGGGTAACCAGAGTCAATGATCAGGAGGAGTCAAGGTTAGAGTTACCATCCAGGGCCCTGGCAGAATGTGTTCATCATAGTGGTCACTTACTGAGCACTTTCTGTGTGCTAGGCATGGTCCTAAAGTTCCACCCATACTATTAAATTTCATTCTAATACCACTCCTATGCTGCAGTTTTGTCAGCATCCTCCTTCCATCAGGGAAGCTGAGATTTGCAGGCTTGGTGACTAGAGCTCACAGAGGGCAAATAGCAGAGCTAGGACTCAAACCCAGATCAGCCTGACTCTAAAGTGAACTTACTTACTTTCCTGACTGGCTTTCCTGCCATTCCAGCAGACATTCCTCCATGACCCATTTTCCCCTCACTCCCAGGCCCTGGTGCAGTGAAGTTCCTGCCTCCTCCTCACCAGCACGTGGAAGTGCAGCTGCTCACAAGTGACATTCCCCACGCTGAGCCGGAGCCTCTGAGGGGACAGCCTCTGGCCAGAGCCATCAAATGCTGCCCGAGACCCTGCTGCCCACTCATCCAGGGAAGCTGTGAATCGCATATCTGAATGGGGTAGGCAAGAGTGAGGGGCTGAGGATCCAGCGACCTGGGCAGGGAAGGGGTTGAGAGTTGCCTGGATGTATTCCCGTCACTTACAGAATCGGCGAGCCCAGCGGCCAGGAGTGCGTGAGGTCACTTGGAAGCAGAGGGCTGCAGAAAGGCAGGCTGCCTCCTGGCCTCGCCTCCTACAGTCCTTTTGGACCACACTGATGGCTGGCGGGGTCACATCCAATGAAGGGACCAGGTGGACAATGGGCTGGGAGCTAGGAACAGGGGAGACAAGAAAACCTAGCAGTAAGACACAAGCTCTTTGAGAAAACAATCTCCAGGTTTGCCTCCCTGAAACCAAGGGAAGGAATGAGCGGCTAGATGCACAGTTGTCACCTTCCCTCAAACCTTCTGACAGAATAAGGTAATTGCTAACATAGTGCAGGCAGAAATGAAGGCGAGTAGGCAGGCAGGCAGGCAGGAAGAGAGAGAAGGAAGAAGCACTTTCATTTACTTGTTATTTAGTTGTTCATTTTGATAACTCCCTCTCTCCTCCCCACCCTGGGAAGTGAATGCCAGTTTTTGGGATATATGTGGACAGTGCTTAGCTAAAGGCAGCAGACCCAACTGCTACTCTACCAGGGTGTGCCAAATGCACATATTTAATAAGCATGTGCCAGACCTATGTTAAGATCTTTTGCTGGATTACTGAATTTCATCCTCGCAACGAAGTCTATAAGGTAAGTCCTAGGATTATTCCCATTTTATAAACTGGGGAACAGAGGTACCAAGGAAGTTGACTGAGAAATCCAAATCTAAATCTATGACTCCAAGCCCTTGTTTTTAACAGCTGTGCTTTGCTGTCCACTGCTCCGGAGATGCGACCCCTCACCTGAGCAGGATGGCTGCCCCTTGGGCACCCACAGCCACATCCACCAGATCATCTCCATCCAGATCTAGCCGGCCATCCACGCTTCGGCCAAAGTAACTTAGGGCCTGCGGCATGGAGATAGCAGCAATCCGCTGAGAGGAAGAGAGAGGAGACTAAGCAAGTCACGTACACTGAGTTTCCCAAGCCTCCCGTTTGTTTCTTCCTTATTCTCCCAATTGGAACAAGAGAAACTTGCCTCTGTTCAGGAGTTCCTAGTACAATAAACTATATCCTGCCCCACTACCTTACCTTTTGACTGCTAATGTAAAAATACTTGTGCAGCTTGAGTCTCAAGCTAGGGGGTGGGAGGGGAACCATTGATGAGAACACACCTCCCTTTCCCTTCCTGCTCCTATGCCCCTGCTTTAAATGGGCCCTCCTGACCTGGGCAGGATGCGGCCTGACTCCAGTCTGGGTCCCATGATATAGGTACAGTGCTCCACGGTGCCCATCCTCCAGGGGTGCCCCCACAGCCACATCAGCAAAACCATCTTGATTCAGGTCAGGAAGGGCACCCATGGCAAAGCCAAACCGAGCATCCTGGGGTGGGTCTGGCTGAAGTATTCTCTGGAGTGTTAGCAAAGACTGCTGGTAAAAGTAAGAAGATAGATACTGATCTGACAGTCCCAACCTCTCAGCAGGCCCTCAAATGCCTGTGCCCTCCCTCCCTTACTCCTTCCCTACAAACAAGTCCTAGGGAGTCCCAGCAAGTCTTACCTGGCCCACCACATACACATAAACACGTCCTGTCTCCTTGTTCTGGGGTCCCAGGAACATGGGGGCAGCCACAAGTAAGACATCAGTTGTTCCATCCCTATCCGTATCCAATGGGCAGAGCTCACTGCCAAAGTATGAGCCAATCTGGGGAGTGGTGACCCCGGAGAAAAGGGTAGGTGATTGTAGATAAGTGAGAAGTACCTCCCAGTCTGCCAGTCTGTTCCTCATACCCCTGACAGAGTTTGCCAACCAGAATCCAGCACAGGCTTTGCAGTCCCCTCTCTTGTCCCTTCACTCTCTTCCCCCACAGCCTGGAGGTCCCACAGATCCAAGGGTCTTGCCTTCCCTAGGATGACTTACCTGCTCCCCCTGGAGGCTCTGGGCAACCCTCACAGCCCCATCTTTCTTAAGCTGGAAGGCGATGACCTTTCCTCGATGTCTAAAACGAGGAGCACCTGAGAGAAAGAGGCGGCGTCCACCCCGCAAAAGCATGGACGAAACAGAGTAACCTAGAAGTGGGCAAGTAATTGGGGGTGAAAGAGAAAGATGATGAAGTCAGAGAGGGAAAGTTACCTAAAGGTACAGGAGGAAGTCTCAAAGAAAGTAGCAAGGGATCAGTGAAATGATGAATTAAGAGGGAGTGTTCCCCCACCCGATACCCCTCCACTCATTAATCCTCCACAATTCTCTGTCACTCACCCAGGTAGGCTGCATGGTTCTGCAATGCAGGGGGAAACTCATCTTCCAGGGCCGTTCGTGGGGGGAAAAGGCGGTGACCTTCTTCAAGCCATAACACTGAGCCCCCCCAGTCATAGGCCCCTACCATCCCAAAGAGAATCCCATCCTGTAGGGTAGAACCAGATGGGGTCACTGAAAAGCCTGTGAGGAATAGGGAGGAAAAAACTCTCCAGGAGTGAGAGAAGGGTATTCTGGGGTCAACTGGAAATTGCTGGAAAGGTCAGCATGGACACGGGTGAAAGAAGAAATCTAGAGGAACCCTAGGGTTGGAGTTGTCAGAATCAGAGACTGGAACGAGTCAGAGGCTGAGAAGGGTCATCAAAGGGTCAGTGTTTGTCCAACCTTTAACCGATGAGTAGAGAAACCAATCTGAGACATCTCCAACCCAAAGGAGCTTTCATTTTCTCCATGGGACCCTTGAGCAGGAGAAAATACCAAGGCAATGTCAGCAAAGATGTTTCCCCCTTTGACCTACTGAACTTACTGCACACCCCCACCTACATTCCATTTCTCCAGAGTAATCATTACCCTCAAGGCCAAATATCCGGTCTCCTAGAGCATCCACAATGTCAGTCAGAGCAGCTTCATCTGTGACATTGAAGAAGAACTTCTCATCTGGATCACTGGCAATAGCTCTGATTTCCCTCAGGAAAGAGCTGGGGTCTCGCTGCCGCCGAAGGTAGTGACCAAGGACCTGGGGTCAGGAGATCAAGATGGAGACTCTTAGCTGTGTGGAGTGAGAGTGTAGAGCTGGTACAGGACATAGCCAACTAAAGTGAAGGAAGAGAAATCTAATTGATAGTTGGGAAGAAGTTAATGTCCCTGTTTTCCTCAAGGTCCTCATTCCCAACCCCCCTCCATTCTTCCAGATGCAGAGTAGATTCTCACTGCGATCCCATAGCGTGTCACTCTGCCAGCCTCACAGGCCTTCAGTGCTGCAGGAAGCTCCTCCCCATCATGGGATTCTCCATCAGTGACAACCACCAGTAACCTGGCAGCCTCTGGTCGGCCCCCACGGGACTGACTGAATCCTTCTGTGCTGAGAAGAGGGAGAAAAGAATGAGGTGTGATCAGATGTATACACACACACACACACACACACACCCCAGCAATTCACTGAGATTAGGCATCTTGCCTTTTAGTTCATCTCCCTGACACTGTCTAGCATGGAGACTGGCGCACAGTAAGTGCTCTTAGGTTCGAATGTCATAGCACATGTAGAGAGCATCAGATCACTCATGCAAGTACATACCAAATTCATTCAATCATAGATTAGTTCAGCAAATAATGCATTTGGGAGGATGAATATTATGGGACTCTAGGATAAAGGACATGATCAGTTTAGGGGAGTCTTTCCAGAGTTTTGAATCACTCTGGAAAGCAGGCTAGGACATGCATAACTAACCTGAGGGGATCAAAGTAGAGGGAGTAAAGGAGACAGGCAGGGGGGGGAGAGAGAGAGAGAGAGAGAGAGAGAGAGAGAGAGAGAGAGAGAGAGAGAGAGAGGCAGCGAGAGCCCATGCTTTGTTTGCAGAGATAAACAAAGCTGAAACATGGAGACCTATATAGACACTTTGTAGAAATGGTATGAGACGAAGTGCAATGATAACCAATTTAACTTCCCTCCGCCTTCTATTATTATGCACACAAAGATAAGCAAAAGCAAACAAGATATCTTAGGATAAATACACAGTGCTCCAAACCCTCCCCAACCATCTAGGTCTTCCTCTCTGGCCTCCCATGTTCCCCTTCGCAACACCTCACCAGGCCACCATTATTGCTTGGGCAGTCTTTGTTTCTCGTCCCTCTCTCCGACTCAGGTTCCTTGCAGCTCTCACAACTTCCTCCTTGGTTCGGAAATCTCCCAGGGACCACTCATGTACAGGGCTCTCCCCATACTGCACCAGGCCTACCTGAGAATAAAGTGTGCACTCAAATGGAACATGCGATTTGGTGGGCAATATACAAGGGAGGGGAGATAAGCACACCACTGAAGATACTACCTATTATTTTTCTCCTCTCTCCTTCTCTTTCTCCATCTAAACCCATCTATATCACCCTCTGATACCTGTATCTGTTCTGGGTCAATAAAGAGTCTTCCAACCAGTCTTCGTAGGAAGGTCTGAACTTCAGACCAGGGATAGATGCTGTTGGAGCCGTCCAAGACGATGACAACATCCATGTATGTGGGGCAGCCTAGAAGGAGGGGTATACTGATGGGGAATAGAGACAGGTAGAAGGATATTGGACAAGGGGGGGCAGTAAGGGAAGAAGTCACAGGAGGACCCATTCAATTCAGACATTTATTAGGCAACCTTTTCCATACAAGGAAGGTTGTGTGTCAGCCTGAGTAAAAAAGAAGAAGGAATTAAGTGCTAGGTAGACACAGCACTATTTCTCCATTCAGTGGGAAAATAAAAGAGGGTCAGTTCTGATGACAGGGAGTCAAAGAAGGAAACAACTGAGAAGATATGAAAGACGGAAAATTTTGAGAAGAGGAGACTATAAGGAAAAGTATTTAGATGGAGAATACTACAAAAGGAGGTGGAGGTATTAAAACAGATGGCACACAGGATAATAGTGAGGTGAATGCTGCAAGCAAAGATGTAGAGAGATGTGGCGAGAGCTAAGTTTCTGAAGTTGGTTAAATCAGATCATAGAGTCTGGATGCCTGGTAGAGTATGAGATCTAATCTTCTAGGAAACATGGAGCTTTTATAGGCATACTGGGTAGCAATGAGGATAGTCATGCAGGCCCCCTGTCAGGCATCATGCCCTGTGCCTCATCTTTCCCACCCGTTTTGTGGACTGCAGGCCCCTCTTCTGCTCACGTTGTGCAGTGGGTGACAGGCTCCCCTGGGGTTGGAATGAAGCATCCACACGGGTACATATCCCGGAACTGAAGACAGAGGAGCCGCAAGCACGAGACCAGAGAGGGGCACAGGCCTGAGGATGGGCGGGAGGAGACAGTTACTCCCAGACTTGAGAGGGCACTCTCTGCTGAAGCAGGCATTGAGCCCACCCCACGAAGCCCCCTCCTTGCTTTCAGGGATTTTCAGTTCTTTGACTCCTCCACATAGACCAGTGTCTCTTACCATACTGCTCTTTTCTCTGCCATAAACCTTTCAGAGACACCACCCCCTTTTTCTTAACTCACCAGGAACCCTCCATCACCATCTGTCTCTAGTAAAGACATCCCCAGATGCATGTTCACAGCGGGATGAGATGAATTTCCTAGTGGATAATCACCTGGTTGGGGAGGAAGGAGAAGAGAATAAGATCATAGGGTCACAGATGGGGTGAGATCAGAATCAAGTCAGGGACAGGGAATATATGGCAAATAGGGGTGAAGGTGAGGAGGGAGGGTCAAAGCTACTAGTGCATCAAGGTTAGGAGTTAGGTGTGGAAGAGTGAGGCATCTTCTTACCCAAGTGGCCCTTGGCACATGGGGCATTGAAAGAGCTCCCTACGGGGCAGCGATAAACATCCCCCCTTCGGTCTCCTGAAGGTCCATCCCAGGGAGCGCCCACAAGCATCCTGGGAAGAGGACATGAATATAAGCATAGTGCAAACATGACCCTTAAGATAGGCCAGAGGGAAAGTACATGCGGGTGGCAAGTCTAGAGCTCCCAGTCACTTCCAAAAGACCTGATTTGTTTAGATTCCTATCCACTTTGCCTCCCCTTTAACATCTCCATCACAATCCCAGTCCCACCGCACTCTGGTTTCTTCCTCACCATCGCCTTCCACCTTCAACATGTTGTAAGACACTGTATCCAAACTCAGCCTCTGGTGGCCCTGGAAATAGGCGTGGGTGGTACACGTCCAGATTAAAGGGGGAGCAGAGACCTGGGGGTCAGGATCATATGGTTAGCAGGAAACAGAGAGGTTCAAGAATATCCAGAGGGGTACAGAGAGAAGCCATAACTGAACATTTTGATCTGTCTATCTTCCTGCTTCTTACTTATAATTTCTTCTGGCCTCTATCAATGTCATGTACTCAGAGCTCCAAGAAGGATGATCTCCTTCCTGTGTTTGGGTCCAGATGTCTAACTAGTGGCCTGCTGCCATGCTGGAGTACAGCTGTATTTCCATTCCCACTCCTGAAATCTCATTCACAGACATGTCTGGAAGGGTCAAGTTCCCTTTTTCTACATTCCTCCTCCACTTCCTCCTCCACAAGTTGTGTGAGTCTGCAGCCCCAGAACAACAATTTCTTCCAAATTCTCCCCAAACCCAGGACCATAGGGAGAACAAGAGGCGGGCAGGGGCACTGCATATCTGGGCCTCTCCTCTTTCTATCTCTTCTTGACTCCCAGTGTCATTGTTACACTGTCACTCTCTAATGTCTAGGTCTCTGGTTGATGCTAGCGCTAGAAACCCCAGTGGTAATTAACTGGGTGGGGCCACTTGTCTGCCCACACACATGGTTTGCCACCCATCCTTACCAAGGGTTCTATCACCCCAAAGTTTCCCACAGCCCCCTTCCTTTCTAACTTGTCCACCTCCCAAGTGCCCCCTGCCCACCTACATGTCTTCCTTAACTCTTGGACCATTCTAATACCTGACCCCACGCCACCCCTCAATCATATCCTGGCTGATTCTTCTCTCCTAACCCCAAACCCTTTAAAATCAGAGCTGGTATTTTAGGAAACAAAGATTACAGGGCATGGGTGAGGGAAAATTCCAGGCTTCCTGTCCTGCCCATGGTTCTTTCCCTGACTGTGCCTGTGCCTTCCTCCTTCCTTTTCAGCAACCCCTTCTTAGGTCAACTCCCCACCCCCACCTGCCACCAATGGCTCTAGCGCTAACTCAAACCATGCTCATTTTCAGAAAGGTGTTTTGTATGTGAACCTTTTTGCATCCAGGAAACTGGCAGGGCTGTATAACCAAGAACTGTAGCTCATTGGTTAGATAAACCCAGAATTCTGACCACACAGTTAGTCAGTTATGCCTCAGGTCCCAGAGACCACCAAGGGTAAGAAGTAGAGAGGATAATAGGAATTAAGACTAGCCACGTGGAAGGTCATGCTTTTTTTTGGTCCCCTTATTCCTCCAAGATTCAGGACACAAAGGTTTTAGATAATTGGACACAAATCTTACATGAGGCCCTGCCAGTCTCAATATTAAAGCAATCTTATATATGGGCATAAGAATTCAAACATGCAGAACCCACATGCACACACACAATGTATCTGTGCTAACATTTCACTCTAATTCACAAAGATTTTTAACCTTGAAAGTCCCGTGCCAAACAACCCATGTATCTTCATCTCCACCAGAAACCAACTCACCTGTCAGGGACATCAGGGGCAAGAACAGGTGAGCGATGAGGGGGAGCTCCATGTCTGGTTGTTCTGTCTGTGTGAGTTTTCTCTGCCTCTGTCGCCTCTCCTTTTCTGTTTTCTTTACTTTCCCTCCCATCCTGCCCCCTCCCACTGGCAGCTAAAAATAAAGTTGGAAGAAATGGGAGGAGTGATGTTGGGGAACTGTGGGGAGCCCAAGACCAAGGAAAAGGAGACTGAGATCTTAGTCTAGTTCTCTGCCTTGGTGCTGCCCCCTGGAGGCCTCATCTCAATATTCAAAAAGCATACAGTTGAGAAATATTTTTTTTCTACTTTGTTGTGGGCTGGCAATAATTGTTTCTTCAGGTTTGGAATAGAAGGTAGGAATGGAAAATAGATCGCTTTTGTCTCTTATTATTTTTTTATTTTTTACTTCCTAATTGTATTTCTCTCTCTCAACCTGGGATATAAACATGAAAGAGCTGGTAACAGTATTGTCATCTGCCCATGCCCCTGCCCCTGCCCCTGCGCCCTCTCGGTGGAGTCCCAAAATGAAAAGACACAACCAGCCCATAAACCAAGACTTACTGGCCCTATTGCACTTAGTTCTATTTGTAACTCTTGGTCTTTTACAGATTTTGGAGGGACTAAGAAACTATGACCTAGTATGGGATGTGTTTTGTGGAACAAGTATAATTAGTTTAACATTAGATCCTATCTCAACTAGGATATAAACTTCTGAAGCTGGGATCATGAAGCTTCTTAGCTTTTTGTATCTCTACCACCTAGTATTACTGCAGATGCTCAATAAACGTCTGTGGGTAATGATACCAGTAGCTAATCCCATGGTAAATCCAAATCGCAAGTGACAGGTTTTAGGACTTTAGAACACACAGGACCAGACCAAAGAGAAATGAGCAAATTGATCTTTAATTTGCTGACCTGGAAGGCTGGCTCTCTGCCGTGGGCATGGGCCTCAGTTATTTATACAGAATCACTGTACAATATTTACAGCAAGATGCCAGATACAGCATCATTCAGAAAAGGCAAAACTGGGGTAAGAACAGGCTAGGGAACAAATCCCTGAAATCAAATGCAAGCAGAAATCTGCAGGTGTGAACAGAGGGCAGGAGAAGGACTAAGTCACAAGAAAGGCTGGTGAGGTAGACATGAGGAAGAAAAAGGAAGCCTCAACCACCTTTGATACATAAGGGCAGAGTTCACTGGGACATAAAGTCTTTAAAATTATGATTTGGAGTTTGAAGGGGATAAAATCTACCACGAGTCACCTTTGTGAGGAAAAAGAAGGCAGGTAGAACCTTAAAGACCACACATTCTACCTCTCTTATCAAAAAGTAGTTCTGCTGATGAAATTCCTAGGACAGGAGACTGAGGAAGTAAAAAGGGCTGCAGAGATAAAATCTTAAAAATATAAGACAAAGTCAAAAGAGACATAGACATTGTAATGGAGGAAAAGAACAAAAACTCTAGAAGAGCTGAACATTAGATCATCCTATTGACTTTACAAATCACCTTTGCTCATCTCATCTTCCCAAAAGCTCCTCTCTCTACCCTTAAATCTCTGGATTTTAACTTTAAGCAAGGAGTAGAGTTAGAATGAGGCTGATGTGTTGGGGACAATCTAAGATTCCATCTCACCAATTCAGGTTCCTTCCTTATCCTGTACCAGAATATCAGGGTTTCAGTCGTAGCCAAGGGCAGATTAGGGTAAGGATAGAGAGGATGGAGGACACGAGGCCACAAAGCCCCACAATCCCAGGGCCACAGCGCCAGAGTCCTAGTTTGTCCAGTGGAATGAAGAGATCACAGGCATTTCTGACCACGTCCAGCAGAAGGGGTGGATGACCTCGAAGGACCCGAACCAGGAGCAGAACTCGAAGTTGAAGCTTCAAAACCAATTGGGGCAGGCCTCCTCCTGGAGTTCCTGGGCCCCCAGGTCCCCCAGTTTCAGTTCCTCCTGGGATTCCTCCAGTACCCTTCAGTCGCCGGTTACAAGCTGAAGACTCTTGTTCCATTAGTAGGCGAATCTCATAAGCATCACGGCTCAAATTCATGATGAGAGAAAACAGATAGTACCTGGGATACAAATGGCAAAAGAGTGGTAAGGGCAGCACATACACTCACTTAGCACATATAACAGAACACTTGAACATTTTTTGTACCCATAGTGCAAAGGGATTACACATTAGAACACCCAAAGTCAATGTTATTTTATCCACTATTTAGAAATGTCCTTCCACTTTTCTGTAACTAATGTATTTATATGTATCTTAAGATTCTGGTTTAAAATTAATGAGCATCATGAAATCTTCCAAGACCAAATGTAACTTTTTCACCTGGCAACCCATTAGCAAACACATACTCATTTGAACTATACTAATACAAACATTTTGGAAAGAACAAGTTCAGTTGTTTCAGAGACTCAAATATATTACATCTAAATGAGGTCTGGAGGGTTTTTGTTGTTTTCTTTTTTAAAGGAAAGGTATAGACAGGGAATGAAGGCAAGCAGAGGCAGGCAGGAAGAGAGAGAAGGAAGAAGCATTTTATTTACTTAGTTGTTCATCTTTGGTGTTCCTGCCAGTCCCAGGCTATGAGCCCAGGACCTTGGGATGTATGTGGACTGCACCCAAACCCTACTCCACCAGAGTGCGCTGAGGTCTGGAAGTTTTAAGCAGCTCATCAAATGTGTTAGATTATAAATTACTTAAGAATAGTCTGCTTATTTATTTTTATTTTTAATTAATCTATTTTTTCTAAGAAAAGGTATAGGCAGGAATGAAGACAAGCAGGCAGGCAGGCAGGCAGAGAGAGGAAGAAGATGCATGCTATTTTGTTTTCATTTAGTTGTTCACACTAGCAGTTTTTCCCCAGAACAGGGACTCAAATGTAGGGATATGTGTGGTCTGTGTCCTTCTGAGATGACTAATCTAATTCCACCAGGATGCACCACTTTGTCTTTTATCTGATTTCAACTCTTGTCCCTCAACCCCAACTATCCAATTTCATACAGCAGTTGGCAGAAACTACTATAAGTTGGTAAGTCACTCATTCCCTTAAAACTCTTTTTATTTTATTTTTATTTAAAGGAATGGTACAAGCAGGAATGAATGTGAGCACAGACAGGCATGTAGGAATATAGAGAAGGAAGCGTATTATTATATTTAGTTGTTCATCTTGGTTTTCATCCCAGCCTCAGGTCTTGAACCTGCATCCTTGGGGTCTGTACTCTGGGCCAAAGATAGTTGACTAATCAGATACTTCACCAGGGCATGCCCCTTCTTAAAACTCTTAATGGCTTCATCCTGTCATATTTAGAATAAAATGTAGATACCCTGACAGGCTTGCAGAACTCAACATCTGACCAGCCATCTTGTACCATTCTTTCCCTCAATCGCTATGCCCCAACTATATTAGTTTCTTTCTATATTTGATCTCATCAAGTTTATTTCTACTTTAAGAACTTTACACTATCTAGAAAATTTTCTACCTGGAAAATCTCCTTCAAAAATCTTCACATGGCCAACTCTTTTTCACTCTTTAAGTCTGAGAGTAGAGAAGGCCTCTTTGGAGAGGACTTCTCTGATCCCCCCTCTATTCTGAAGCAGGAAATCATTTACTTTCTACCACATGATCCCTTATTTTAATTTCCTGCATAACACTAACCACTCTGATGCTTTTCTTTTACTGTTTGTCTCTTCCCATTACAATGTAAGTTCCATAGAAGCTAGGATCTTTTTTCGTCTTTCCTACAGTATTCCTGTGTCTAGACTAGTGTCTACTACATAGTAAAAGCTCAATGCATGTTTGCTGAATGAAATGAATAAACACGGCATATAAACTCTCTCTAGGAGTTGCTTTTCCATACCACTCCCAGTCACACCTCCACTCCTACCCCTTATATATCATAAGCCATGTTATAACTGTAAATCACTGAGAAAGTTGAAGAGGAAAATAAGATATAAATGGAGATGGAGAGATGCTAATATTACATAAAATAAAAAGGAATCAAGAAACAAATAACAAATACAGATGCTATCTAAGCAGATTCTTTTATTCCTAAGTTATATTTATTTCCACTTTTATTACCAGGAGCCTTAAGCTCCTTAATTCAAGCCAACATAATCCCTTGGCCATATTAGGGCATCTCCTCTTTTGCCCTACTACAATCCATTTTCCACACTACAGCAGGAGAGATCTTCTTAAACACAATTTGAATCATGTTATATTGCTGCTCTGAACCCACTGTACTTAGAATAAAATTTTAAACAAAAATAACAAAACCCCTTACCACTACCTAAAATGCCCTGCATGAATGATCTGGCCCCTGTCTACCTCTCCAGTTAGAAGTTATGCCCTTTACTCAATACTGCCCACCACATTGCTTTCTCTAATTCCCTGAAGTCTCTCTTGGTACAAGAATTCAGAATGTGCTATTTTCTGTTTGGAAGAGTCTTCTTTGCTACTATTTGTTTTGTCTGACGTCCAACTCAGATTTAAGGTCTGAACTAAAATATTTCTTTCCCAAAGAGTTCTTCCCTGACCTCTTAGTCTAAGTTAGCTTCCTTTGTTATATACTTCAAAACATTCTGTATTCTTCCACAAATATTTGGTTAGGTGGTTATTTGTTTTTATTATCTGACTCCCTCACTAGACTACAAACTTCCCTGATCTCTAGCAAGCACCTACTCATTATTAAAGAAATAGAATATCTTATCTTGCCTGATCTTAGTCATTCATCATGGAAGAGCATCTGTTTTCCATCTGTCCCCACTCATTGTCTTTGACAATTTAAAACTTAAATGAAGAATGAAAGTCAAGTGATTGATTAAGACATGCATATTCTGGAAAGACACTGAGAGATCTTTCACAGAAGGCAATCTAGGCAATAAGCAGAATCCAAAAGGTCTTGTAGGATGAAAGGATATCAAACCTGAATGAACGCTGAGCCCACTTCTCCTGATCCACATGAGGAGCTAGTCCAGACTTTCCAGCCCACAGCACATTGTCACAGGCGAAGTACAAGGCTCGATTGAGATGACTAACAGTGATGCAGAATCTCAGGACAACATCTGACAGATGTACAGCTCGCTTGGCTGACTCAAGGGCATCTGCTGAGTTACCCAGGCGTAGAACTTGTGGAGATAAGTAAAGCAAAGATTTGGAAGTAGAGAGGGGAACAACAAAACACAAGGAGAAAAGCAAGAAGGTGAAAGTCGAGCAAGTGATGGAAACAAACATCAACAAAAACAGAAAAACAAAAAGAGCAGAAACAGTTCATTCTTTTTTCACTTCAAATTTTAAGTAATTTGTGTCCCAGTTTACTTTCCTCAGACTTGGCCCATTCTCCCCAAACCTTCATTACTCCCTTTCTCAACTTTCTTATCTCAATCTGGAGGCAGGCATGGAATAAATATAGAGTCAAAAGTGGGAGAACTGGCAGAGGTCAAAAACAGGAAGGAGGACTAAGCGAGAATAGCTGGGGATGGAGGAAGTGCTGGAGTAATAAAAGGGAAGGTACAGTTTCTTACGCTTTCTTCCAAGGCTCAGATGACCCTCCAGTTGTTGAATCCGTTTCTGTAACTCAGGACTGGCTCCATGTTTCTGCAGTGCATGGCCGAGAAGGGAGCAAGCATACTGAGCTGCCCTGGAGGAGAACAAGAAAGGTTAAGCCAGAGAGAGACCTCGTTCCCCTCGCCCTCACAAATGCCCCTCCAAGGGCTAGGATGAACTTCCCCTCTTCCCAGTTTGAGATCATTCCCTTTGCTCCTCTTCATGCCCATATCTCACCGTTTCTCCTCCAGGCTAGGGAAGGGAAAAACATAAGGATAAAAATGAGCCTAAAAGATAAAGGGGCGCGCTATTAAGAATTGAGAAAATAAGAAATCTGACGGTTGACGAAGCCTGAAAGGGACAGTGAGGCAGAAGAGTGGCCATGAGCATATTGGTTTGAACATGTATGTGATGTTTGAGAAAGCAGGCAACAGTTGGAGGGCAGACTCTTCGGAAGAGGTGAGTGAGCTAAGAGATCTCAAGGCCTTCGAGCTGAGGTAAGACCAGAAGGCAGAGCGGAGCAGAGGGGGGTTCCAGTGACAGCAGGGTGAGGGGACACGGAAACTGGGAGCGCCTTCGAAGCCTGGAAACAGTCCGGGTCGCTATCCGCTGCGGGGTCAACGGGTCTCATTTCACCACCGCCCACTGAGGAAACTGTCGGTCTTAGGTGGACCAGGCGACCCTGAGCGGCCTCCCCGCTGGACTACTCGTGCCTCAGTTTCTCCATTTTTCCCGTGAGCAAAAACGAATCATCTCCTCAGGGCCGGATCAAATCGGCGCCGGGCGGTCCGTCCGGGCCCCCGTAGCCCGAGTTGACCCTTTTTGACCCCCGTAGTGTGGCGTGACCTCGCCTCACGGGCATCTTCCTCTGCCCACCCTCCCGTCATTCCTATTCGGGCCGCACCTACACAGCCGCTCCCGGGCCTGGCTCTGAGCACTGAAGCGGACCCAGGCGTCCATGACAGCCGCAGCCCCGGCACGGCAGGCCGGCTCCCGCCCCACTTCCCGCCTCTAGTCACGCCCCCTGGGCGACCCAACGGTGCCTCGCGAGGGACAAACGGCTTCAAAGACCAATGCGAGCGGACAAACGGCTTCAAAGACCAATGGCCCTTGAAATGGAATTTTAGAACGAGAAGCGCTTGTTTTGTGCGTGGCTCTGTCAAAGCGTCCTCTCATCAGATGGTTTCCATCTCCTGAGCATCTCTCCAGCGGCCCTTACTTCTTTAAACGTTGTGGGGCGGGGCGGGGCCTGCGGGACTGGGGGCGGGCGGGGCGGAGAGGCTGCAGTCTCCTCGCTGCGGCCGCCAGACTAGTTCTCCCCGGGGGTGAGTCCCCCGAAACTCACGCGCGCTAGCTCGCACGCTCCGGCTGAACCCAGGGCTCTAGGGTCTAGAGAGGTCAATGGAAGAAGAGGCCAGCACCAGATACGTTCGATGCAAGACCCTAACAGTGGGACTGGTGACCTCCAGAATACTGATGGAGATTCTCCAGAGGCAGCAAAAACCAGCAGTACCCAGCTCCAGATCCTAAATAGGAGAGCCGAAGAATCAGTGGCCGACACTAACCTTTTCATACCCACACTCCATACCCCCCACCCCCGCCTCCCTTTCCTGGCCACCATGTCTGCAAGCAATGGTACCCCTTGGGGGTCAGCTGCTGGGGAGGAGGTCTGGGCAGGATCAGGAGTAGAGGTGGAGGGTTCAGAGCTGCCCACTTTTTCAGCTGCAGCCAAGGTCCGAGTGGGAGTAACTATTGTGCTGTTTGTTTCTTCGGCTGGAGGGAACCTGGCCGTGCTGTGGTCCGTGACGCGGCCACAACCTAGCCAACTCCGTCCCTCTCCAATCCGTAGACTCTTTGCCCATTTAGCAGCTGCGGACTTACTGGTCACGTTTCTGGTTATGCCCCTAGATGCCACCTGGAATATCACTGTTCAATGGCTGGCGGGGGACACTGCATGTCGTACACTCATGTTCCTGAAACTAATGGCTATGTATGCTGCAGCTTTTCTGCCTGTGGTCATTGGGCTCGATCGCCAAGCAGCAGTACTCCACCCGCTTGGACCTCGCTCAACTGGAAGGAAACTTCTAGGGGCAGCATGGGGACTTAGTTTCCTGCTTGCCTTGCCCCAGGTGAGTGATTTGTTGGAACTCAGGGCTAGGCTGGACAGAATTTGGGTACAACGCATGAGCATTTTGAATGAAGGGTTATGCCTGGCCATACGTGGTCAGCCATTAAACCTGGGGGTTGCGGGGTGGGGAGCTTCTGCTACCTCTTTTGCAAGTTATGAGCACTGCATGTAATTTGTACCTCTGTTAAAAGACTGCCTCTTAAAAGCAGTACTCAGCATCTATGCCTCTTCTTCCTTCAGCTTTGCTTTACAGTTGGCTTCCACCTTTGTATCCTCCGAGTCCAGCTTTTGTCAAGAGATTGTTGCAGAAAGACTCTAGGCAGGGAGGAAACATATGGGGTTTACTAAGACCCTGAACTCAGGGGCATGGTGTCAAACTTTGTGGCATCATCTCTAGATAAATTCAAATGGTAGAATAGAGCAGCAAAGTCTTGCCTTCAAGAAATGTGTAACTATTGCAGGAGAAAAACACATGTGCAATTACAATATAGGAATAAGGATCTCAAAGTGATTGGTTGCAGCTAAAGCTGAAGGCTAGAAAACGGTTATGAGTCTGGAGGGGAGGGAAGAAGCTAAATCCCAGTAAGTCTGTAGTTTATCCTGAAGGCAGTGGAGAGACACTAAAGTAAAAGTTGGTGAGTGATATAATCAGATTTGTATTCTTTTTATCCTGGCTTTACTTTGAAATGAGTATTAAAACTGGGGAGAAAAAGGGAGGAGAAAGGGGGGGAAATCACCTGAATTTGAGTTCACTTAATCTTAAGTCTCAATAATAAAAATGAGCTAGAAATCTAGAAGAAGAAAAAAAAACAAAACTAAACATAAAGCAGCTTCTTCAGAACAAAAAACAAAACCACACCACTATCTGGGGGAAGGAATAGAACATCTCTGAGACTAGGATTAGGATTATGTCTGGAAGGGGCTATGATTTCAGTCTCTGGAATGACATTGTATAAAGACTTAAACCCTCAAATATTAGAAATTGAACTAACAAGTTAGTCTGATTATGCCTCGACAATGTGTTGCAAACAGGACCACTGTAACCCCAAATTTAAAAAGCAGGTGCACCCTGGTGACCTGGCGGTTTAGTCCGCTAGGGCACAGTCCATATATCCCAAGGTCCCTGGGCCAGGGAGAACAGGATGAACAAAAATAAATGCTTCCTTCTCTTTCTGCCTACCTTCCTGCTCACCTTCATTTCTGCCTGTATCTTTCCTGAAAAAAGAAAAAAGCAAAAAGCAGCCTATTGCCTCAGCATAAAAGGAATTACAATTGGGTATTTTTATATGAAGCAAATTATACATGTAGACTGGGAGTTAGCCTATTTTTTGTTTTACTTTATTGTGTGTTTTTTTTTTGTTTTTTAGTTTAGGCTCTACCACTAACTAGCTACATGACTTTGGCTAGTCACTTGAAATCCATGGGCCACAAGATGGAATATATAAATTTCCTCTTTTCTTACAGCCTGACAGTCTAACAATTGCAGTCTCCATTTGCTTCAGTGACAAACTCATGGTGACATTATATGTGTAAAAGGTGTTTTTTTGGTTGCAAATTTTGTCCTCTTGTATAAATTCTACATTGCTCATAAGCTGTATTTAAAATGTGTCAATAAAAATTTAAGTGTGGTGTTAGTGTGGTGAGGGAGTATTGGATTAGTTAAAAACTTGTAGGCTCAAATTCCCAATGGTTGGAATTAGTTGAAAAGGTTTCTACAATAGTTGGTAAATAATACAGGGTATATAATACAGGGGAAGGAATGGCAGAAGCAGGGCTATGGATTGAACTAAGTCCAGGAGGCTTGCATATTTTCAAACCCCTTTACAATGTCTCAAGTACTTCTAGGTACAGCCCCCTCTGTCCTTGTCCCCTCCTTCCCCAACCCCAAACATAGATTCAACATAGGGGAAGAGACTAGACCACTCCTTGACTAGCTCTGATCATAACTCCAAGCAGTTTGTCAAGTTGTATGTTTTGAACTATATCACTAATAACTACTCACCTTTCCTAAGTTTCTCATGCCCACCGAAATCACGTTCCAAATCTAGGAATCTCATACCTACTAAATTTGCCTTTTATGAAATAGTGACTCAATCTATATTACCTGCAGTTCTAAACTGAGACTCTTACACTGATTCAAACCAGACACCCAGCAATTTACCAAAGTGGGTGGGGAACTGTCAGCAAATTTGAAAAATTTTACATTTAGAACATTAATGGTGAACATTGTTCCACCATTAGTTGTTATACATGAGATTATTACTAAAGATGACTTCACAGAATGGCTGCAAAATGGCCTGAAATTTTACAGTACTCATTTCATATATTTTTTCCCACAGAATTTAATCAAGACACATTCAGGAAAATCATCAGTTAAAAATGTTAGTGTGGTAGATACCTTTTATAAAATGAAATATCATAATAGTACTTAAGAAGGCAGGATTCTCAAGATTTAAAAAACCGAATGGTTAGCTCCATAATCTAAGGGATTTTTCCAAATGAATTTCTAGCATTTAAAAAATGGCCTTATGGATGAATCTTTATTCCGCATTGCATTGCTCTGCATAGAATGAAGGATGAATTGGTTGGGAGATAGCATGACTGCTGGGTAGGGTAGGTTGTCAGGGCTGGGGAGAACCAGTTCTAATAGTCCTCAACTCCACTCCAGCTGTTCCTGTTCCATACTGTCCACCGAGCTGGCCCAGTCCCCTTCATTCAGTGTGTCACCAAAGGCAGCTTCAAGGCTCGATGGCAAGAGACCACCTATAACTTCTTCACCTTCTGCTGCCTCTTTCTACTGCCACTGACTGCCATGACCATCTGCTATAGCCGCATTGTCCTCAGTGTTTCCAGTCCCCGGACAAGAAAGGGGAACCATGGTGAGACTCCAATTCCCAAACCCTAATGCATACCTAAACAGAAATTTTTTAAATTTTTTAAATGCCTCTAGCTACATTTATCTGATTGCTATCCAACCAAAAATGAGATCCAACTGTATCTCTAGCACTGGTGCTGCACATAATTTTGTTGAATGCCTTCGATTCTAACCAGCTGCTAAAGTTAACTGGTCAAGATTTAAGCAAAAAAGTGATCAGTATTCCCCTTTACTCTTGAACAATTTTAAAAGTAGAATGCTTCATGAGACACAGCATCTCAACCAAAACCCTTTCTCCAGCATGTCTGTCATAATGCCTGGGTGGAGGGGAGCACACAGCCCCAGGATGGGAAGAGTTAAGAGGGTTTACAGAATTACCTCGTTTGCAGCATTCTCTTCCTCAAAAGGGGAGCATTCCATCTCACTACCTCTGCTCATCCATCAATTCACCCTTTACTCAGTTCAGAAGTTGAGTGTTTCTGAATTTGAGTGTATTTTCTAAATTCCCAGCCCCTGCCGGTGAATTTGCCCTCCGCCGCTCCTTAGACAATCGCCCCCGTGTTCGTCTTCGGGCTCTGCGACTGGCCCTGCTTGTCTTGGTGACTTTCGTCCTCTGCTGGACACCTTATTACCTGCTGGGTCTGTGGTACTGGTTTTCTCCCACCATGCTAACTGAAGTCCCTCCCAGCCTCAGCCACATTCTTTTCCTCTTTGGTCTTCTCAATGCTCCTCTGGATCCTCTCCTTTACTGGGTCTTCACCCTTGGCTGCCGACGAGGGCACCATGACCTTAGTATAGACTCCTCCAGAGAAGGAGGGTCTGAGAGAATAACCCGACAGGAGATTCAAGCCCTTAGGCAGCTGGAAGTACAAGCGAATGTGGCAGCAAGGACAGGAGAAACAGAAGAGACATTCCTTTAGCATTCATTTACTATAGAGTATATGGGATAGAATACGTATTCTTACAACCAGGAGACTGTATCTCACTTCTACCCCTGCTCTTAGCTTCCCAGAAAAGGAAATACTAAGCAGTGTCTCTACTTTGATCCTAGCTGAGAATTGAGACTATGTCTAACACAGAAATTCTCACAGGAAGAGCACTTTCACGAAGCCCCATACTGCCTTACTGTACATAGTGCTTCAGAACTTGCAGTATTAAAACAGGAATTTTTTAAATGTAGAAAACAAAAATGGGACATTTATTCATAATTCAAAAAGAACATTAAGCAAATAAGAGATTTAAATATACAGTGAGTTCCACCCCTATTTCTCCAAGGCTGTACAGTCAAATGGAATCTCTGGAGAGAACACCCGTACAACCAATGATCTGTTATCGCCGCCGCCGGTCTGGACTCCTGCTGCGTCTCCGGCCACCTCTAGGGAAAAGGAGGGAGGGTCTATTAGAGAGACATAATACAGTGCCCTCATTCAGTTTCTTTCATATTCTTCTTCACCAAGATGTTTGCCCTCTTCTCTTTGCATTACCTCCTCTTTCCTTTGGGTGGACCCCGAACAAAACACCAGTCCACACTAATTGGCTGTCCCATTAAATCCTGGCCATTGAGTCCCTCCATAGCAGCCTGGGCCTCCTTGTATGTTTCATACTCAACTAGAGTATACCCCTGGAGCAAGTGAAAAGACAGATATCAAAACCTCCTGTTTTATAAGAATCACTAAGTATCTTTTTCCTCAAATCAAAATTAATTCTCAAGCAGAAAAATCTATAAACTTTAAACAATGAATGTAATCATATATCCTTATTGTGTATACGATGTGTCTGTTACTGTCTCTTTGATTTGTCTAATAAGATGAATTTCTAAAGTCATTCTATTTTTACTGTTTTTGAAAACCAGAACAAATTTGGGAGAACAATCAAGGCTGTCTAAGGGTTATGAGTGAAGACAGGCAATAGAGTGTCACTTAGGATACCTTCAAGTATCCCGTCCGCCTGTCCAGGTTGAGGTGAATGTTTTTTATTTCCCCATACTCTGCAAATTTGTCATGGATGTCTTCTTCGGTGGCTTCCTCATGGACTCCAGTGACAAAGAGAATCCAGCCTTCAACGGCTATTGGGGAAGGGAGAGAGGTGTTATGAACACAGGAGAAAAAAAAACTTCAACATCACAAAGTAGAGTGGGTAAGAACTCCAGTGGTTAAGCTATCTTTTACCCATTTCTACGGGGTTTTATTTTTTTGGTCCTTGATTTTCTAAGACACAGATCCCTACAAAATCCATTTTACTTACAGCGTTGTGGTCCGGGCTCATCACCATCCTGCTCCACGCTGTCATAATCTTCACGCATCCGAGCTCGGGACCCCTCTTCTATAAAAGGCACACAGGAGATCACCGGAAAACCCCCTCCTCCTACTGTTTCTTACGAGTCTAAAGAGGGACTCCAAAACTCGTAGCTCGCCATTCTATACTCCATTTCCCTTAAACACTCACCGGACCCAAAGCCACGGCCCTTCCGTTTCTTTGCTTTTTCTTTCAGTTTGTGGATGCTCTCTGCAGCCCCATGAGTGAAAGAATAAATAACAAAAACAATTGTTTTTATAATACTGGTTCTAACACAAACATTATCTCAAAGCAAACCCCAGTATCTCCAGTCCCTCCTCGGCTCCGCCCTACTCCCCCAGAAGGGGGCGGAGCCTAACCCCACCGAGACCCGGTGTCTCCGTTTCCAGCCTTCCTACCGAAAAGGGAGATCATGCTTTCCTATTATGCCCTTCTCTCGCACATTCCCCTCTTCCCGCAGCCGTCTCTATGGTCCTCACCGTCCCCGTCCTCATCCATGGCGAAATCTTCGCCCCCAGCCTCATGAAGATCCAGTACGTCCGCCATCTTGCCTTCGTAGCCTCGTCGATGCCGCTCAGCAACTAGGCACCGCGGGAAACTCGCCGAGGGCAAAGGTCACCAGTTAGGTTGACCAATCAAAGGCTGACTTTTGGTCCCGCTCTCGGCGCAGTGAAAATACGCAAATGGGGGCGGACCTAGTTAGGGAAGATACCGGAAGTATTCATGTAGCCATCTTAAGCAGGTCGCACGCTGAATGCGGCCATGCTGTGAGGGACAAGCTGGTGGGCAGGCGAAGTCATTGGCTTCAGACGAGAAACTGATGGCGAAGCCCAGTTTAATTTATTAGAAGATAGTGTTTTTCTTCTTCCCATATTAGGAGATGGAAGTTAAAAGTATTTCTCTCTCAGAACGTTCAGGTCTGTAGCCTGTTTAGAGGAGCAGCCAGATCTGGCATAAGCATTTTAAAAAAATTGTTCAGTTAGCAGTACTTCCTTAAAAAGCTGCTTCTCGAACGTTCTTCCGAACCAAACTTCTCCATAAGGGACTAACGTGAAATACATTTAGCGAGACATACATACATTTTTTTTTTTTGGAAAAGAAAATCCAAACACCTCTGGGAATTTAAAAAACAAAAAAACAAAAAAACTCATGACTAAACAAAAGGGACTCTGCTTCTTTGAGAATGGTGCTGGTATTTCCCTTTTACAAAACCCTTGGAATTAAGGCAAAACCCATACTGCCCCCAAATTCTGGAATTCCGATGTAGACCTTCAAGAAAGGTGGACTGCAGATTCAATTTAATTTTTAATCTATTATGAATGCTTATAGTATGAGTCTAATATTAAAGATGGTGTCAATATAGGAAAAAATAAATAGCATTTTCAACAATCACTATAGTTACATTATGAAAATGATAATTGCTGTTAGAGAGTGCTATGGCAGTACAAAAAAGAGTTTCTAATAGGAATGGGAGGAAGGTGAGTCCATGTAGAGGAGGGCTTCCATTTGAACTGAGTAGTTTTCCAAGAAATATATTTGTGTTGAGGCTAGGGGACACCAACCTATTCTCTACAGTAGGTATTATGATCTTAAAATCTGTTGACCTTATTCCTACTAAAACACCTTCTTTGACTTATTTTTGCACTTAGAATAAAATTTGAACTCACATAGTCGGCTCTGCCTATGTCTCCAATCTCTTGGACCACCACTCTTTCCTTCCCCATTAGGGAAATCAGTTAAGCTCTGGCTACTCTTTTCAACTATGCCATATTCTTTCCCATCTCGGCTTGGTAACTTTCTGTTCATGATGCTCTTGTCCCACTTCTCTACATGGCTAGTTCAACCTCATCCTTTAGATTCCCCTAAAATACTACTCTCACCCAAAGAGGTCTTAAGACCTCTACCCTTCTTTCCTTCACTGTTTATTTCCTTTGCAGAATTTAAATCTGAATCTTTAATACCCTTGTTTATTTTCTAACTTGTATGTTGTCTGCTTTTCCCATTAGAATGCAATCTTATGGCAGACTCTTATTTACAACACTCAAAGTTTAGACCAGTGCCTAACTTATCTAGATATTTAGTAAATACTTATTTGTATGAATGAGTATTAGAATGGCAATTAATTATGTGTGCCTAACATGAGATTAGGACATAAAGCTGGAAATATAGTTTTGGGCCAAATTGCATGTCATGCTAAGGATTTTAGAAGTTAGCCTGTAGGCAAGAAATTCCTCTTAAGTATTTGAGTATTTCATGATTTTTAATATTTGCATGTAGTTCCATACTATTTTCATGAATATTTTCCTTAAATAGACTGGCTTTTTAAACATAAATTTATACTAAATGTAACTATCACTGCCATAAATGAAAACTCTATTTTCTTCTACAAATTCAGATAAAATTATATAACCAGTAAAACTAAAAATGTTTGCCCATCTACTATCTAAAATTATCTCATGTTACCAAGGGTTCATATATAAAATACAGGAAATGCTGCTAAAGTAAAGATAGATAACTCATGGTTTAAGCAAAAGAGTGGTACAGTTATAATTATTTTAGAAAGAAAACTGATAATAGTATGAAGAATGTTAAGGCAGAGACTAGTTAGGAAGCTAATGCAGTGATCCAGCCCAGAGATGATAAAGAACTGAACTAAGGCAGTAGATATGAGCAAAAATGACTAGAAAGATTATATAGCAGATAAACTTGACAGTAAGTATTGATGAGGGAAGAGCTGAGGGTGGATCTGAGGTTCTAGTCTGAATAATCACATAATAATTTCAATAACAAATCTGGGAATTCAAACAGAAGCACATATGGAGAAATGGGTTTTATTTTGGATATATGAGTTCAAAGAGCTTGTGTCATATTTAGGCTGTGACATCCCAATATGTAGAAATATACATGTAAAAGCTCAAAACAAGTTGGCTGAAACAAACAGATTTGAGAATCATGTGTCTAATAAAAGTTTAAGCCACCATAGTGAGTGAGATTGCCAATGGAAATGGGTAAAGTTTGAAGAGGACCAAGGACAAATCCAGGCTTCTCAAATATGTGGAGAAGGGGAGGCAGAATGCCTTTTCCAGCAGTACAATCTTATTTATACAACCCCAAAAATACAAACAAAAAGTATTTTTATTGTATCTGTAAGAAAGAGAGTCTTTTTAGAGTTTCTCTGATAACATAGCCCTCAAGAAAGAGTCAATCTAGCTCACTAGACAAAAATCTACTTTCAAGACTATAAAATTAAACATATAAAATACATAAAAATCAAAACCTTTAACACCCAAAGTGGACAGATCAGGGAACAATTTTTCTCAAATTCTTTGGGGTTTTACTGAATGAGAAAAAGTAATAAATCCAAGAATTACAAGGACAAGTTCTTTCTGCAACTCACAGCCCTTAATACTTCCCAGAGAAATGAGCATAGAAGAAACAAGGGTTTATAGATTTTAAATATCAATAGAAACTGAATAGACACCTTTTATTTAATATAGGAGCTTCTATTCAAACCTTGCTTCTTAAAGTACAGAGATAGGACTAGGAGTGTTCAAGGAGATCCCTTTCAATCACTCATACAACTATTAGATTCCTTACCTCTGATCCCTTTTGTACTTGTCACCAAGAAATCAAGTTAGCAAGAAAGTTGACTTTCATTTTGTCCCAATCTGATCCAAAAGAGAAAATTGTGGCCTGTTTCCTAACTTATTTCTATAAAAAGCAAAGTGTATCATCATTAAATGGAAAGTCTTATTGCAGGAGCATTAAACTTCCCAAGCTTACTATAGAAAGTGCACTGAGCTATATAACCATAAAGGAGATTACAGAAACAAAGGGAAGGTATCTTACGAAGACCTACAAAAAATTCTCCCAAGGAGGAATGCTTTAGCTATACTCCAGATCATTCTCTCCCATTTCACTCAGAAAAGGGAGAGTGTAAGAGAATAGTTATTAAAAATACAGATAGCTGATTACTGATCTCTTTCCCCTTTTGAAGTCTCCTGAGGTCCCAATTAGGATGTGCCAGAATGCCAAAGTCTCATCTAATTTCCCTATTGACTCATGTTCTAACAATGAATGTTGAGAAAGAAGAAACAAAGAGAAAATAAATGTGAATCTTGAGTATGTACATCTAAGGTTGTAAACAGCAACTTTGTGGAAGTGAGAGAAACATGGACCCCACCAAATAGGAGCAGATCATGTTTCCAAAGAGCAAGATGAGACACAGCCTGGTGGAGTAGCAGTTGGGTGCAGTCCGCATACATCCTAAGGCCACAGGATGGCATCCTGGGGCTGGCAGGAATAATCAAGATGGACAACTAAATAAAAATAAAAATGACTCTTCCTCATCACTTCGATTGCCTACATTTGCCTTAAAAAAAAAAAATAAAAGAGCAAGATGATACAAGAGGAAGGAAGTATGTTTTACCTTCTACTAATCTCTCAATCTCTGTAGGCAGGAAGATCTAAATACAGGGCTAAAGCTGTGTGAGCAGGGAAGGAAGAGTGGAAAGAAATACTGAAAGTTAACAACTACCACCCTGACACCTTCTACAGTGTACAGTACATCTGTCAATCTGGATTGCTAGTCTGGCCTGGCCTGGCCTATGATGGTATCAAGCCCCAGAAGCAACTTAGGTAACAGACTCCTATAAATTTCACTTGCAATTTCTCTGTCATTCTTGAGCAGTTTCTCAGGAATTATATTTGAGATAAGAAACCCAATGTCAGGTGCATCCTTGTAGCTCTGGCAGCTGAGTCAACTGGGGTGTAGAGTCTGAAAGCCCAAGGACCCATATTCAGGATTGGAAAACAAAGCAAAACAACTAAGTAAATATAAGATTCTTCCTTCATTCCTTTCTAAAAATAAAATAAGATAAAACAAACCAGTTCTCTACTTCCTTCCGAATAATAAAGTAAGGAAGCTTTAAAATGTACCATTTGGAGGCAGAGAAGGGGTAAAGTAGTGGTGGGGAGGAGGGTAGTGTAGACTAAGAAATAACTGGTTACTGCAGGAACAAGTAGGTACCATGGAGGCCCAACTTAGGATAAACCCAAAATGAAGGCTTCATACCCATACTCTTGAGACTGAAAGAAAGCAGGAATGAGTGTGAGAGTGGGGCACAGTCCATGGTTAATCTCCCTATTATTTTAAAAGAAGGAGATAGGAACACATAATTGTTCTGTGATATTGAAATAGCTACATAGTTACTGGAATTGTAAGTGTATAAATAGGAACAAAGTTCCAAAAACAGTATGCTGTTCCTGTAAAGTGGAATGGAGAGATTTCAAATGAAACTACATTCAAAAACTAGAAGTAAGAAAAGAGATCTCTTAGCAAATAGAAATCCAGGTGTAGAATTTATACATATATATCTCTATTTTAAAGTATAAAATTGAAAAAGTCTGTACAGAAATCATACTAAGTCTTATAAAGGACATATAAAAAAAGGGACTGGAGTGGACGGGGAATACGTGGGTAGATGCCTAGCAGTTGGGAGAATGCATATTGCCCAACTGCCCAGCAGCTAGCATGAGAATATCTTTCTTCTCCTTGTGGAAGCGAAGCTCCTTGCCTGCCAGCCGGGCTTCATCCAACTCCTGCTCAGTGGAGGCCAGCTCTCTGGACAGTGCTCCTGGCACAGTCTGCTCCCGGCTCACCCAGTCCAGTGCCATTTGGTGGCGTATATCATCATCCAGGGCTCGGTGTGAATAATGAGCCAACACTTCCTGGAGGCAGCGAGGAATGTGAAGGTTACTGACAAAGGTTCATACTACATTCACCCAGTGGGGACCAAGAACTTTTAAAAAGCCTTGGAGTCAGCACTCAAGCACTCTAAAGAGAAGGGAAACTAACTGTTTGGGAAAGCAAAGCAAGTAAAAGAATCACAATTTAGATTTAAACAGGAAGCACATCCCGATGGCCTCTTGGATAAAGCCCGCAGACACACTCTATATACATCCCAAGGAGCCAGGTTCAACTAAACAAAATAAATGCTTCTTCCTGCTCTCTCTTCCTGCCTGCCTTCCTACTTGCCTTCATTCCTGCCTGCACCCTTTCTCCAAAACTAAAAAAAAAAAAAAATTAAATATGAATATTTAAAGATATTATTAAATATCTACAAAATATCTTTAAATATTATTATTAAATATATTTTAAAAGATATTACACTTTACATAAGGCTTTCAGTGTTCCCAACCTGATAACCAGAGGCCTGCTTATTTCTAACACATCAGCCCTTCTCCTTCAAAAGAGTCATTTCGCCAGTCCCTTCTTACCGATAGATCTCTTACCTGCCGAGAGCACTGTCTTTCCCTCATGGCCTTAAGGCTGCCATTCCAGTGCAGCAGTTGAAAAACTGTCATTAGCTCCTGGAGGAAGAAGATACGAAGTGCCAGGACGGTGATTTTATATTGTAAGGTTGCATCAGAATTACATGCGGAATCTTTGACAAAATGTGTTTGTGGATGCACCTCTTATACCAATTTTGATAAGCCCTTAGGGGAAGGAAGGTATTTATATTTTAAAAAATATTCTAACAATCTTCTCTTCCTTTCATTCCAAGTGAGTATCAATAAGTCAGGAATGAGTAGATATCATTAGAGCCCGGCAAGTAGGTGGAATAGTACCTGGAACTCCAACATTGACTTGCCCTTGTTGGATTCCAACATGAATCGGAATGCACCAATCCCTGTGTTTGGGTTGTCGGCTTCCTCCCTGTTGCCCTGGTAATGGAAGAAAGGAAAAGATAAGCAGATTTTCAATCAGGACAATCACTTCAGGCAGCACTGTTCAACAGAAAGATAATGCAAATTTAATTTAAATTTTTCTAGTTGCCACATTCAAGTAAAAAAAAATAGGTAAAAATGAATTGTAATAGGATACTTTATTTAACCTAATATAGTCAAAATATTATCATTTCCATTGTAGTGAATATAAAATTATTGCTGTTAGTGAAACTACACGTTCTTTTTCTTGTACCACATTTTTAAAGTCTGGTGTCTCTTTCATGCTTACAGCACATCTCCATTTAGACTAGGCACCTTTTAAGTGCTCATTATGTATACATGGTTAGTGGCAATTCCGTTGGTCAGCACAGATCTAGAAGATTCCAAGGTCATCCTACACATTTTAACTTGGGTGATAAAGTAAGGCCAATCTGATTTCCTTTATTTTACAAAGGGAGAGCAGTAAGACATAGAGAAGAGCCCTGATATAGCCAAAATAACAGCAATTCAGCATATAGGATTCGACTAGCCTAGAGGACTACTGGGCAAAAGCTTTTTAAAGGCAGACTATAGGAGCCCTAAGTATGGTAAATTTTGGGTAACAGTTTAGCCTTCTGCACATTTGCCCAGCATGCCTTCTGTTGGTTACATGACCCTTCAGGGGTAAAACAAAGATACAATGCTCTACCGGTAAGCCTAGTGTGTGTAAAAAATACAGTATTAGAAGTCAGGAGCATGGACCACAATTCCTACTAGTCTAAAAGCCTTTAACCTCTCTGTTCCTCAGTTTCCTCATCTGTAAAGTGGGGTAATCATAAGTATATCTTATAGGATTATTTTGAGAATTAAATTTAAAATAAAAATTTAAATTTAAAATAAAAAAGTAAAATTTAAAAAGAAATGAATGTCAGTTAAAAACTCCAGTCTTATAAAATGTGGGTACATTATTGTACAGGACCTGGTGTCTGGTTACACCATGCAAATCTATTTTGATATTGGCTCTTCTGTGGTGCTATTTGATAGTAGTTTAATATTATTAAAGATAATTTCAGATCCCGGGGCAGACTGGGCGTCTCCTGGTTTATTCGTGATCCTTTTGTCAACATTCTCCTGATTTCTGAGAAGTTACCTGCTCTTTCTAGCCAATTACACACACACACACCCCACCTCCTCATCTCTCAAGACACAAACTTTATTCTGCTTTCTATGAGAAAGGGGACTTGGTAGAGGTCAAGAACCAATGAACTTATGTCTAAACTCAGCTTATTGTGGGGTACTCTATCATCACCTAAATTAATGCCAGGTACTTAGTAAGTACACAATAAATGCTGGTTTATTAGCTTACTATTTTTTATCTCACTGTGCTAGAATCAAGAGTTCAGAGTTACTCAATACTCCATATTGTTTCGTGGCTCATGAGAAATAACTATGCCAAATGGAGATAATCTTGTGGTAAAGCAAAGGTCACAAAATTTGAATTTAGAAGCAAAAAGCTAAAGGGAGTAAGGAAAAAGATAATTTCACTAGTAGGATTTAGGGCTCTAAAGCAATCAGCTATTTTCATTTTTACCTATAATTGTTCTATATGATACCTTATTTAGTATCTCTAAACTTTTCCATAATATTGCACATAGAAAATAATGATCATGGTGCTCTCTGGTGGAGTAGCAGTTAGATCAAATGCCTACAAAGGAGTGAAGGCCACATACCCCTGGGTTCGGGTACTGGGTTTGGAGAGAACAAATGTGAACAACTAAATAATAAAGTGCTTCTTCCTCCTCTCTCTTCCTACCTATCTGCCTATCTTCCCACCTACTTTCATTCCTTCCTGTACCTTTTCTTAAAAAAAAAAAAAAAAAAAAGAGAAAGTAAGAAAAGAATGATCATATCTGTACAGCCAACTGGGATACCTAGAGAAAGCTGCAGGCAAACAGTACTGCAGAGCACAGAGTCCATCTGCCTTGTTCCATCTTCTGAGAGTTGAGGAGATTAAGATCATGGCACATCTGTAACCTATTGTGTAACTTATTTGGAGAAACCAGAGTGACATGACCCACAGATGGAAAGTTCTATCTCATACGACACTTTCACATCTAACATTGGTTATAAATGAACTCCATTTATTCAACAGACATTTAATCATAGAATACTTGGTAAGT
The DNA here is from genome assembly GCA_004363575.1 of Solenodon paradoxus. Lineage (NCBI taxonomy): Eukaryota > Metazoa > Chordata > Mammalia > Eulipotyphla > Solenodontidae > Solenodon > Solenodon paradoxus. The sequence goes on along the minus strand of RJWH01000738.1, from coordinate 98,071 downwards.
GGTAGGAACATTAGAATATACTTGGAAAGGAATTAGAATTTTAACAAATGATGACTCTCAAATCCAGAGCCTAAGTGATTTGTAATGTCAATCAGACCTTAAAAAAAAAAGAAGCAAGAGAGAGGAAGAAGCATTTTAAAGGAAGGGAGGAAGGGAAGGAGGGAAGAAGAATGGATCATTGAAAATTGTTACTCTGGGCATGCCCTGGGGGAGTCACAGTTAGGTTCGCTGCCTCTGGCTAAGTGCAGTCCATATAAATCCCAAGGACATGGGTTCATGGGGATGTGGGAGGGGCTTGGGGGGGAGGGGACAACCTAGATGTACAACTAAAATGAAAATAAATGAAAATGCTTCTTCCTTCTCTCTTTTCCTGCCTGCTTGCCTACTCAACTTCATTCCTGCCTGTATCATTTCTTTCTTTTCTTTTTTTTTTAATATAAAAGAAAATTGTTATTCTGAGAATGAGTATTCCATTTAGGAAATTGGTGAGAAATTCATTAAATTCTAGTTTTTCTGTGTTAATCAATGAAGAATAGTGGCATGAGGATAACAATGGTTTGTATTTCTTAAATACTTTTTAGTTGACGCTGCTAGTGACCTACCCTTTTGTCTCCTTTCTTACTATAGAACATTCATCTTATTTTAGTGACTGCCCATCTGCCATGTGACTCAGGGAAGAGTGATTTTATACCAGTTTCAATTGGTAAATCCTAATCTTCTTTGCCTATAGCTGGTTTTAAAATGGGAATTTTGCCTTTGGAAGGATGAAGAGAAGTCTGCTAGAAGGCTTCTGGGAAAAGATTCCTTACTAGGAAGGAGACACTAGAAAACATATCTCTTTATGTCTGTGAATCTAGTTATGTCCATATTTAATTTCTGGAATTTGATAGCCATCTTGCACCCTAAGGACAAAGCCAATATCAAGGGGATAGCTGAATGGAGAGATAAAAACTATTTGACTCAGTGAGTAAGGATATTCTTGAATCATAAACTCACTCAGCCCCCAAATCTGCTCTATTTCTGGACTTTGTGTCTTGTTAGTTAATAAATTTCCTTCCTTTATTTATTCCTTTAAATTAATTTAAAGTGAGATTTTCTATTGCTTGCATCCAAAGATGTATAAACCATTAACATGAGCTAAGTGCTTGAATACATTCTTTTTTATCCAAAAATCCTATGTGATGGGTATAATTGTTATCCTATTTTATAGATGAAGAAACTGGGACTTCGATTAAGTAGTTTTCTGAAAATAACATCAGTAGAACCATAATTTCAAAAATGTATTCAGAATTCATGTTCATGACAACTGCTTTCCATAATTTAAATAAACGTTTCATTTTATAATAGGTGACTTAAAAGTGACAAGTATACCTTCTTAATTTTAATTGACTTTGATTAATGGAAATGTTTTTATTCTCTGCAGATACTACTTGAAGGCAAAGACTAATGGGAGGAAAATAAATGGGTCCTAGGTAATGGAGGAAGGCCAATTTATTATTTAAATATAAATTCACTTAAATTAGTTCAATGCTAATCCTCAAAACAATTTTTAAAAAGCAATTTAGTATATATAATTATATCTTAACTAAATGCAGGAAACAGAAACAGAAAATTGGTCCAACTTTATCACCCTATCAATGAATTTGTGGGGCGGGAGGAAGAAGGCAGTGTTTATTTCTAATATGTACCTCAAAGCTAGAAAAGCCTTTAAGTCTGCCTGGTTCCAGTCTTAGCTCAATCACTTACTAGTTATATCACTTCTGAGTTTTTAGTTTCCTCATCTGTAAAATAGGCAGAATAATAGTATTTTTACCCCATAAGATAGTTGTGAAGATGAAATGAGATAAAATACATAAATCTCCTAGAATAGTCCCTGGCATGAGGTAAATACTCAATAGCATTAGCTATGGTTATCATCATCATCATTTGAAAGAACAAATGTTCTTTTTAAAAACAGTAAATAAATTATCCTCCCCATTCCTAAAAGAAAAAAAGACAAGAAAATGTATTATAAAGTGTTCTTTATTGATAAGATGAAGTAACGGAAGCAGGACACAAGTGGCAATAAAAAAGTCATATAAAAGAAAGAACAGTAAAGGAAGAAGGGACTCAGATCTTAAGCCAAAACTGGGAAAAGCAAAATTCAAGTTCAATTTTTATTTTGGAATAGCTCTAAAATTCTATAAATCTTGAATTAGAGGCTTCTAGACAAAAGAAACCAAAGAGACAAAATAACAACAAATACATAAACATTCATATGTAATTAGAGACGAAGACATATGGAACATGTACAAAAGATTGACAGAGAATAAACAAATGTAGACAGGAAAGAAAATAAGAATTTGTGCTCTTTCTTAGTAATTCACAAGACTTCCCAGCCAGTCAGTTCTGTCACCCCCACTCTCCATCCCTCCAGTTCGAAGGAACTTACATTGAAAGATGCCAGGGCCTCAGAGACACTCTTCTCAATGAATTCATCAGTGATTCTTCGCGAAGGATGTTCATTAAACACAGAGTTCATCAGCGCAATCTTTGCAGCACTCCGGCGGGCTTCAGCTTTTGTAGGGCAAAACTAGGCAGGGGAGAGAGAGACAATATGCATACTGCCTGAGATATGATTCTCTGAATTATTTGCCTCTGAAAGAGAGGAAGGAACTCTAGAAGGTAAACACTTGGGATAGAAGAGACTTGGATACTCCGATGCATCAACTTGTTAAACATACTCTCCAAAGTTGGTAATGTAAAATGGTTAGGGTGTGTGGAAACATAATTTCGATTCAACATCCTGAAGTCATTAAGGAAGGGGGGATATGGCTGTAGTTCATACCCAACTGAATGCAGAATAAGGAAGGCTGCTAGAGTCAGCATATAATCATTGGGTATGAAAAATATGCCCGTTTAAACTGTCAACAAAATTAATCACTCAAAAACCAGATTCTGTTAGAAACCTGTATCTTGTTCTCTAGTTCTGTGAACAGGCAAGGGTTTTAATCCCTCTGGATAATCGAAAATTAGAACAAAGCCATGTTAGGATGCTTCTGCAGAGGGTTTCTGTAGTCTCCATTGGAAGCACCCGGCCGGGATTCTGTGACCTCATTGTTAGCTGTGAGAAGGCAGTTTCCTCAATAATGGAGTCAAGGAGTTATCCCTGAACAGTTTAAAGCCTGAAGAGGGGACTTAGAGTTTTTCCCTCTACCCTCTCAGGGAGGAGGAGAGGAGTGGCTGGGGAAAGCAAGCTGACCCAAGGAAAGCAAGAAAGAATTAAAAATTAATTAATGCCATTTTACATTGCATCCAACATAGGTATCATAGGACAAGTTTGATTTTCAGAAGCCTTAAATCACTCAGCCTCAGATCCTTAGACACAACAGTATTCCTTTTAACTCATCTTTACTGACTGTCTCAAAGGTCTCTGTGCCATTTGTCATTTACACTTAGGATTAGAGAAAGGGAAGAAAGTGATGTTAAAGTTTAAAAAAAAATAGACCAGAATATGTCTGTTACTTAACCATCCTTAGCATCAGTAATTCCCTATTTCCTTAAGCAGAGTCTTACTGCTTCTGAGTCTCTGTTTTCATTTCTCTCTCTGTTTACTAGCTGCTGCCCACTCTAGTGTGCAGTGCTATTTCTGAAATGTCATGTATGAAAACCACCAGAAGAAATTTCACCTGCCAAAGTGGATAAAAAAGGATAGCAGCTAAAAGAAGCTAAGATAGATAATTTCTACTCATTCAGGATATAGCATTAATCAAACTTCTATAATGATCCAGTTATAAATATCATCATAAAATCACCAAGTAACTAATTCAACAATATGATGAGGTGGGAGAAGGAAGACAAGATCTTACTCTCTAGAAGAGAAGGCATAAACATTAGTCATTTTGGGCATATATTTATTTCTCTGAAATGGCTAGGGTTCTAGGGAAAAAAAATTAGTCACCTAATTTGGAATGAAGCTTCCTTAGGATTTTTTCTGCTTGAGGCAGGAAATGAGCTGCAATGGCACTCATTAATCTAACAGATTTATTAGGTGCCTACTCTGTGCTGGGTGCTGAGTTGGGTTATAAGGATTTCAAACTAGACAAGTAGATTAGTGGCTAGGTCAGTCGCCTCTGAAGGAGTGCTGGCCATATACCCCTTGGTTTGAGTTCCAGGTTTGGTGGGGAAATAACCAGTGTGAGCAACTAAATAAAAATAATAATAAAAAAATGCTTCTTCCTCCTGCTTGTCTGCCAATTTGGCTTCATGCCTGCCTGTACTTTCCCTTTAAAACAACAACAACAAAAAACAAAACAAGAAAGCAGACACCATCTCTGCCTCTGTGGAGCATAGTCCACTAGGAAAGATAAAGCCAGTTACCAATTGCGATACATTGTGCTAAGGGATGTGACAGGGGAAGTTCAAGGTAGATGGTATCTGGCATCTATCGCATAAGCAGTGATTGTAACTTTGTCTAAGGGTTACACAAAGCATATGGAAACAGAACAAGAGAGCCTATTATCTTCTCTAAATTCCTATTCAGGCATCTCAGGAGTCTGTCTTCTTATCTGCAATGTAAAAAAAAGAAAATCCATCTTTGATGGTAATATTCTCTAGTCAAACTTCTCATTACCCTATAACAGCAACCGCTCTTTTCACCATCCAGTATTATAGGGCTTTTATATAATTGTAGAATGGTAATACTAGAAAGGACTTCGAAATAATCTAACCTGTCCCCTTTGTGTTATATTTGGAGAAGTTACCTGACTTGCCCTAGGGCAGTCAGGGAAATAAGAATTTAGATCTCTTAACTCTTAGATGAGTACTATTTTCACTAAACATAGTCCCTCCCTTTTGATCTCTTAGAGAACTTAACCATTGTTTTATTTAGTAAATGCCTAGGAAAAAGTACAGTTTATGAATAAGGGCATATTCACAACTGCTCAAATTCAACATGGGTTTGAGTTTTTGTATTCTGAAATAAAAGCCAAATGAGCCTCAGTTGCTTACCAGATGATATGCCCAGAATTGGTTCAAATCTTCAAATATGTGATTTCAGACAGAGATTAAATGGCCAAAGTGATGGAGAAAGTCCTTACCAGTACCTAAGCATTTATTTTAGCAACTGCCACCTTGAAGCTCTTACCTGAAAACTCCCAAAGCAACTTCCCCCAGGTAGGGTGACATAGCAGACATAGGGAGGGCTATTGGCGGGAACCATCTCATAAACTACTAGAGCCCCATTCTTCAGGTCAGCCCCACGGGACTGCTTCATCTGCCAGAATTCCTGAAGTGCCTCCACCACATTCACTACAAAAAGAGAAGTAGTTAAGTTCAGCAATCCAATACCTCCAAGTCGTGCTGTACTTCAACCCTGTACATTAAGGGTGCACCCCGCCTTAGCTCCTATCACCACTTAAAAGCATTTAAATTAATGAACTTAGATTGTGATTGCAACCACTTGCATAGGAAAACCAGAGTATGTCTGCCCTTCTCCCAATCTCTCTGGTCCACATTTGATTAGTTCTAGACACCAAAGGAGGATAACTTAATTATTGGAGACAGGATTTCTAAGGTCAGCAGACCCTTATCACTGATGAAATTCAAGTAGATTATTCCACAGTCAGTCAATTGTCTTAGATTACTAATCACCACCACAAAAATGCTAACATTTATTAAACACTTAACGAGATGTCACACATTTCTCTAAGTGCTTTACCTAGTTAATCATAACAACCTTATGAGACAAGCGTTTTTTATTATTCATTCCCATTTTACAGATGGGGGGAAATAAAACAGAGAGAGGTTAAATACCTTGCCCAAGAATTTAACAGCTAGAAAGAAGCACAGCAAGATTTCAAACCCTGGCAGTCTTTGATCCAGAGTCCATGTTCTTTTCAGAGGAAAGGTACAGGTAGGAATGAAGGCAAGGAGGCAGTCAGGCAGAGAGAGAGGAGGAAGAAGCACTTTATTCTATTTCCATTTTCAGTTGTTCACACTGGTTGCTCTCCCCCTGGACCCGGGACTCAAACCCAGTGGTATGTGGCTTGTGTTCTTCTGAGTCAATTGACCCAACTGCTGCTTCACCACGGTGCTCCATGAGTTCACGTTCTTAACCATTATGCAGTACTAGAACTCCAGGAAACAAAGCCCTATTAGCCAATCTCAAGCCTATCCTATGTGTTTGGTGAGCAAAACCATGGCCAGATTCCTTTTCTATCCAGGAATTGTATAAGAAGAGATGGAGGGTGGGGGAGATGGAGTGGGGGCTAAGAGAGAGAGCGAGAATATTTATTTTCAATTTTCTGGAGACTGAGTACACATTTCTCTTCTGAGGGTTCCCTCCACAGGTCTCTTACACTCCTTTAGATATTGCTGGGTATACCATGATTTCAAGGCCCTGACTGCTCTTTGCTTACTGCCATTTCGCAGGGTTGTATTTACAGCAAGAAACCCTCATGGAGGAGGCAATGTCTCACTCTGGAAGAAAGAACAGGCTTTGATTACCAAATGATATAAAACATCAGGTTCTCCAACCTCACTGTTTCTCTCCTGTAATGCAACCCATGACTTGTGTAAAGCATCCACCTGAGCCCTCCACTTCGAGCTTGGGAGGCAAGGAGAACCAATGCAAACAAACATGATGTTCATGCTATGGGTAATAATGTCCTCTGTCTCTGACAGAGTTCCCTTGACTTCTGCCAGAATCCATAAAATAGTAACTGGCTGACTTATTAGCTGCAAATCAGGTAAAATCAAACTCCAGATATGACACTATTCCAGAACAGTTCTCCTCATCCTCTTAATACTTGGGCTCAAACACTTCGCAAATAGATACTGAGTACCTGTTCTGGGCTAGACTATCTGCTGGATGCTATAATAGTGAACAAAACCATACACTGTTTCTTTTCCTTACACAGTTCCCAGTCTGAAGAGGGAGATTAATGAAATATCAAAAAAGAAAAATGATAACTATGATATTCTCAATTAATAAGTAGTAGATGGTGGGAAATGTAGGAACATCTGACCTAGTTTAGAAGGTCAAAGAAATCTTACACTGATGAGGTAATATCGAAGCTCATATCTGAGTGTGAATTTACTAAGAAAAAAGATAAAAGGATAGTGCTCTGAGCAGAAGAAATAGCCTAGATAAAGCTCTATAGCAGCAGAGAACACAATAAATAGTAAATAGACTAGTGTGATCAGAAAAGAGAGAATGAGGAAAGGTGTAATATGGGGTAAAGTTGCAAAAGGAAGCAGGTACCAGACCAAGTTGGATCTTGTAGAGTAGGTGTGAATATTGGCTCTATCCTAAAAGTGATGAGAGGTCATTGAATGATCTTAGAAGAAAGGATGAGATCAGTTTACCTTTGTAAAGGATTCCTTTGACTCTAGGGTTCCAAACATTTCAAATGACTTTAACTAAAATCTCATTGTAATACATTACCACACACTCCAATATCTTCCAATATAACTCTCTACTCTTAGTTATAACAAGGATTCCTTCATTCTTCTATATCATGTTAATTAAGGTCTGCCAAGGAGAAAACATATAAAAAGGTTTATTGTGGAGAAATCAGAAGAGAGAGACTTCAGAAAGGCTTGACTATACCAGTGGGACATCTTCAAGCCAAAGGAATCCAACGTGACCAGGATGTGCCTGAATTAGTAACCCTCCTGTGCCCAGTCATTGATTGCAAGCAGCCTAGAGGATGTGTGACCTCGGTACAAATGTGGTGATGGACCCAGAGGGGACAGCAGCTTAAGGCTGTCATCAGTGATGTTCCCTGCAGCAGGAGATATTTGTATGGCTGCCACACACATATTAAGTAAAAGATACAGAGATCTGTTTGAAGCATTAGGGATGCAAAGATCAATAACACATATTCCTTATCAGCAAGGCATTCCAAATCTAGTGGCCAATAAGAACTTTTTTCAATAGCAATATATTTCCAGCCAATAATAACTTATCTCACCCGCTCTTCAACTAAAGCAAGCACGCTGTGTACTAGTCAGAGGAAGAAAAGCTCTTTTCTAACACCCTATATTTAACTGACTTTTTAGGCTGCTCATTCTTTCATGAAAAGACAGCATGAAAAGGAAAGTCTCTCTTTCCCACCCTTAATTTTGGCAGGGGCTCTTCAAATGTCACTGCTGCCCAGAAAGTTTAGCCATCTTTATTCTTTCCCTTGAGATCTTTTCAGTCTCGGTTCCCTCGTGGGACAATTTAGCACAATGTGCTGGGTGACAGCTCTCCTGACATGCAAACAACAGGGAGAATATTGAAATAAAGAGGAAAGGAGGAGACCACCACAATGGGGAGGGTCCCATTAAAAAGCCTATGTCCGCTTTATATCCAGTTAAACCCCTCTTGGCCCAGAGTACAGAACTATATTTTAATGATGACTCAAAGCTGAAGGAAATCGGGAGTCTTATTTCAGAAATGTGAGTATGAAATGGGAAATTGGACAATGTGGTCACAAAAAAAGCAACTAACTGTGCTCTGCATTTGAAAATGTTTATAGATGGATTCATTTTTAGAACCAAAATGAACTTGAGAGATCATCTAGTCCAACTCAGGCTAAGGAAGGATAAATGATTTGCGTGAGGTTACACAGCTGTGGTGGAGTGGAGGCATCATTGTAGCTCTCCTGATGCCAATATTCTTTCCAATCTGGGAATCTTAACCCAGGGTCCAAGGTCCAGTCCATGGTTGAACTTCATGAGGGTTCATAAGCCCCCTAAAACTCTAAGTAAAATGTTGTGTGAGCACATATAAGTATGTATGTGTGTGGAGGTGTGGGGCTGATTTCTATAGGTTTATTTTAAATCACATTTTCATGGAAGAATCATGGATATAAAGGTCTGCACAAGGATGGTTAAAGAGCAGTGAGGTGGAAGTAGCAATGAATGGGACATACATATCTAACAACTATGATTGCTTTTAGGATGTCACTGGGCTGAAAGGGACAAGAAAGACCAAGATAGTCAGGAATACTTATGTGCTTATTCCATGATGTTGAACAGCAACAACGAAGAATAAATTTTTCCTTAGGAGATAAAATAGTTAATAAATGTGTAAGTGGAATGAAAAGTACAGATTGCATATCCACCAAAGTGAAAACATTGAAATAACACATGAAGTAACTGCAGAAATTTTGTCTTAAGAATAAACATAATTTTGTGTTGGGGGAAGCATGAAAAAAATAGACAACAGAACATTAAACTGAGGAGTGAAAAAGTTCTTCCTAATCACGCAGGACGCCAAGAACCGGCTGGCCTTAATTTACTTACAAAAAAAAAAAAAAAAGGAATAAAGGCAAGCAGAGGTAGGCAGGAAGAGAGACGAGGAAGGAGAATTTTATTTTATTTTATTTAGTTGTTCATCTTGGTTGCTCCCACCAGTCCTGGGATGTGAACCCTGGGATGTGACCTTGGGATATATGTGGACCGCTCCCAACCCCTGCTCCACTAGGGTGTGCCCTTAATTCATATTATTATGGAAGAAAGGAAACTAGTTAATGATATTTCATCTGAAATCTCCTGTTTCAGTGTTTAGAAGGTGGCTCTGCATGGCTCTGCACAGCGTAGACTCGTAGGGAGAGATTGAAAAGTGACAGTGACTTCGGAAGAGGAGTGTGGTGGGCTGAATGTCCATGTCCTACTCCCTGCAACTTGGGCGTGTTACCATAAAGATGCTGCAAATGTGATGAAGTTAAGGCTCTTGTGATAGGGAGGTTATCTAGGCGGACCCTAAATGCAATCACAAGTGTCCTTAGGGGAGCAGAGGGAGATATGTTGAAACACAGAAGAAAGCGTGTAACCACGGAGGCAGAGATTAGAGTAACACAGTCACAAGATAAGGAATGCTGGCGCCACCAGAAGCCAGAAAAGGCAGGGAAACATTTTCCCTCAGAGCTTCTGGAAGGAGTGCACACCTGCTGACACTGATTTTGGACTTTTTTTTTTTTAAGGAAAAGTACAGGCAAGAATGAAGGAGAGCAGACAGGCACACAAGAAGAGACAAGAGGAAGAGGCCCTTTATTTATTTAGTTGTTCATCTGGTTATGCCCCCACCCTCCCCAACAGCCCCAGGTTGCAAACCTGAGTCCTTGGGATTTCATGGACTGCCTTGCCAGAGGCAACAGACTTAGCTGATAAGTCACCAGTGCATACCTCATTTTGGATTTCTGACCTCCAAAACAGTGAAAGAACAAATGCCTATTGTTTTAGGTTGGTGATACTATGTTAGAGCAGTCACGAAGAAAAACTAATACAGGGTCTAATCCAATGTTTCTGAAAGTTGGAAAATATTCAGACCAATGGATTTAATTCCATGGTCACCTTCAAGCAAAGAAGTTGTCTGAGGAAAAGGAACAACTAAACAAAGAAAAAATACTATCCAAGATTCATTTATTCAATCGCGTGGAGTAGATGGGTAAAATCTCCAATCATGTAACCAATTTTATATAAAGGGAGAACTGATTTTTAAAAAAGTGAAGAGGGCAATGCAAAAGTTACAGAGCAAGGAAAGTGACTTGGTCATTCAGTGCAGTTTAGAGATTGCTAGCTGTCAAATATTAGAAGAAGGGGATTATATGCAAGATGGACAAAGGGGGCAAAGGAAATGTTGAGCCTAATACTACATATCAGATTCAGTTTTCAAAGCACTTCTATATGCCTCATAATAGTACTATGCACTGTATGCTTTACTTTCATTATTTCATTTAACTCACACAAAATATTCAGGATAGTTAATATAAAAGTCATTGTACAAAAAGTGAATAAGTTAAGGAACAGAGTGGCAGAACCAGGATTTAGAACTAATGTTTGTTTGCCTCCAAAGTCGATCATCTTTCTATTGTACTACCCTGTTTTATTGCCCATTAATCCTCACACATGCTCCATATAGTGACTGTGAGCTCCGTAAAGATAGGGACTGAATATCTGTCTTGTTCACTATTGTATTTGGTGATCAATAAATATTTGCTAAAAAAACAAATGGAACAGATGAATTCGAAGAGATTAAGCAATTTATTCAACATCACACAGCCTCTCTTTGTTAGGACTGATTCTCTGATTCTAAATCCTATGCACTATAAATTGATTAAGATCTGACAGCATACAAAGTTATGTGTGTATCTTGGATGGGAAGAGGGGCGGGATACAGAACTAACAGATGAAATAAAAGAGGAGGTTTTCTTGTATAAATAATGAAATCTTATATGAGTGAAGGTAAATCTAAAGACTGGGACTGGAAAAGGTGAATTTAGAGTAGTCAGACAAAAGATAAAGGATATAAATGGAAGGTAATACAGAAAGCATTGCTGGATCAGGAAATGGTCTGGGCAAAGACTAAAGTAAATCATCCAGGGAAATAGAGCCAGGCCCCAAATACCATGCCATCAGTCACAAGGGTATGTGGGTACATGCCAATGGCAGTTTTGTCTATTAATCGAAGCAGAATAAGTGATTCCATGTGGTGGAGAACTTCTGAGCCAAATCAGCAGAGATTCTGCTTGCCTGAATCTGCACTATCTGCCAAACTTTCCCAAAGTACTGGCTGGACACCCAGACTGGAAATGAGAAACTCAAGAATAATAAGAGGGCCTGCGGTGGAAGGTAGCGGGGGTTGGAGGAGAGGATCACCACAGAGTCTGAAGCTTGACTGTCTTTTGTCAATACAATCCCCTTGTTCCCTCAGCTTTGCTAAGGAAATTAAAATTTATAGGATGCTCGATTTAGAAGCTAAACCAGAGGCTCTTCAGGTAACACAGAAAAGAAAAAGGGTACATTCTATAATTTTGATAAATGCCTATAAATTTCCAAGAGGAAGTGTTTAGATTTAGGACGACCAGTCCTGGATAATTCCATGCCCAGAGGCAAAGCTGTTCCCTTGGTCTCAGTTTAAGGAAACCTGACCACCAGGACAGCTGATGGCAGTTAAATCTGGAAATTAAATTAGAAAAATAATTCCATTCTCTCACGATGAATTTCCAAATTATATGCATTTGGTAGTCCCAGCACCTAAGAGAGTACCTGTCCCATGGCAGGAGTTCAAAATGTTGAAAGACAAAGGGAAACTGGTGGTATATCTATCATACAGCAAAATAGATCTAAGAACCTGTTGGGGGTTTTTGTTTGTTTTTAAGGAAAGTTGTGGGCAGGAATAAAGGCACGTAGGCAGGCAGTGAGAGGAGGAAGAAGCGCCCTATTTTTATTTTATTTAGTTATTCATCTTGGTTGTTTCCCCAAACCCTGGGTCTATGAACGGGGGATCCTGGGATTTATTTGAACTGCATTGGGGTAGACTAACCCACTAGGCAACCAGGGTTCAGCAGAATCTGTTTTCATAGTTCAGACTATCAGAATGTAAAGAGTGGGAGAAAAATGAGACATCTTTTTTACCAAGGAAATGGGAACAAATAATGCTGAGATAATGCTTTTAAGTACCCATTATGAGTCAAGCGCAAAATCTCATTTAATAGATGTCTTAATTTAGCTATTCCCCACTGGGCCGCTGGGACTCAAATCCAAGGGTCCTTGGGATGTATGTGAACTGCACCTGACCACTACTCCACCAGACACCCACATCATAACTCCTGAAGAAACCGAAGCTCAGTGAGGTTAAATCACTTCCCTAAAGACATAGCTGACAAGTGACAGATTTAATATGCAATTCTCTCTCTCTTTTTTTTCCTTAAGGAAAGGTGCAGGCAGGCAGGAAGAGAGAAGAGGAAGAAGCGACTTACTTTATTTATTTGTTTATCTTGGTTTTTCACCCTGGCCCTGGGATGTGAACCTGCATCCTTGGGATGTACGTGGACTGTGCTCTCTGCCAAAGAAGCTGAGCAAACCACTAATCCAGTCAGACTGATTTAACTCCAACCTATGTGTCATATTTTAACCACACTTTTTCAGGAAGGAAAAAAAAAGTCATTACTCTCAGGAACTTAGTATATACAATATTGATTTATAATGATGCTCACCCGAAACCTATATAATGTTATAATGCAATGTTACATCAATAGTAAAAAACAGAGTTGTAATTAAAAGTATTTTGAAAAATCTTCTTCACTATGGGCTGAAAATTAAATATTCTGCATTTCAAAAAATACTCATAACTGTCTATAGATAAAACCCTGTAACCTTTCCCTGTACTATTGTTAAACCAAAAAGTTAAAGCTATAGTCACTGCTGAGTTAAGCAGAACCTGGCCAAGCAGAGAAAAGTGATGTTTTGGAAACTCCAGACCTAAATTCTGTATTCAAAACTCCTCACTATATGTCCCTTGTTACACTATAAAACTATATACACTGGAGCGCAAACTCAGGAAATTTTGCATGGTTTAAACAACAAAGAAAATCCTCACATCCCCCTTCTCAGAAACCCTGGAAATTAGGCTTTTTTAAGATGAAGATTTCTAATGGAAATAGGGTTTCTGCCTGGCTCATTTCCACAGAATTTAACATTGAGAGAGCCAAGGCCTGGGATTTATCCTTAGTTCCTGGGCAAGAGCCAGGAAAATAGAGCCAGCCAGACAGAGAGGCCTGAGTTGCGAGGCAACTTAGTGAAGAAAAAAAAAAAAAAAGACACCAAAGTGAGGTACTAAGTCACAGAAAACTGGTGTGGGCTCAATGTAAAGGGTCCGGATTTAAAGGCACAATCATAAGTGATCTGTAAAGGCACTAATTCCCTAGCAAATCTGAAATTGCATTGGAAATTTCAGAGTGACCTTAAGAAAAGTCTAGGTTAAGAAGATGGAGTAGATTAACTAGGGTGTCCAAGAATTGATGAGATCATAGAAGACTGAGAAGGTATGGATGAGAAATGTCTTGCATCTGAGATAAAGGATAAGATCCCACACAATAGGGAGAGGTCCAGAAATGTAGGGAGATGTTAAGGTATTTCGTGACAGGAGGAATTCCATTTCTAGAGAAAAGGGAGTAACAGAGGGTTGTGTGTGTAAAAAGGGGATCCCTCGAGGAGACAGTAGTAAATTAATAAAGGGGAGGAGGGTGAGAGGCTTTTTAAACGTGTGTGTGTGTGCGTGCGTGTGCGTGAGCGTGAGTGTGTGTAGCCTAGAAGGAAACTCCCCAAAAGGAAATGCATGTGAGGGCTCTGCGCCAGGAAAAGCGATCCAGAGGACTGTGGAAGCAGACTCCCTTACAGAGGGTGTCCCGCAGGAGGCCAGACCCGCAGACTCACCTCGGCCATAGCCCTGCGTGTGCTTGGCGAAGCTCCTCACCACAGCCTCCACGGCCTCCCGCAGCACAGCGGGGCTGCCGGCTGCGCCGGGGGGCAGCGGCAACCCGGGGGCCCCGGACAGAAGCAGGGGTGGCGGGGGCGGTGCGGGGGGCGGGGGGGCCGGCGGGGGGCCCGCAGGGGGTGTGGCGGTGGCAGCCGGGGCCCCAGTCACTCCGGGCCGAAGCGCTCGCAGAGTACCCCTCCCGCCGGTGCCCACTCCGGGCTGTAGCCGCTGCGCTCGCATCGTCTCCATCGCAGCCGCCAGGGGAGTAGCTTCGCGGAGCCTGCCAGCCTGGCGAGCTAACGGTCCCAGCCACCCCAGCCAGAGAGCGCCCAGGGACTGAAGGCGGTGCCGGGGCCCAGCCGTCAGTCAAGCGGGGGCGGGGAGGAGCCAGATCCTATGCCAATCACCAGAGAGGAGGCGGGCACTGGAGGGCTCCAGCTACGCCATAGGCAAGCTATTGAGGAGCGTGAAGGTTCTGGACAGCCAATTGCAAAGAGAAAAATCGATACCCCCTAAGGGAGAAGAGTAGCTTGGGCGCGTCTTTGGTAGTGATTTGGCGAGTACTAGAAAGCGGGTCAGACTCCTTGGAGGCGAGGCTTGTGAGGGTGGAGGGTGAAGTGGGGGGAAAGGTCTGGATTCAAGGCTGGAGGAATTGTTAATTAGAGAGGATTCTTAGAGATCATTTGTCGGACCACTTCATTTTATAGATGTGGGTGGGAAAATGCTCAAAGAAGTCATGGGACTTCTCCAAGATCATATGCAATTGGTACTGGAGTTAAAGGAAAGATAGTGACATTTCATGAGCACGTACTTACTATGTGTCAGATACAATGTACTTAAGTGCATTGTCTAATTTAATAATCACAAACTACATTTTATTATTTTGCGGATAAGGACACTAACACTTAGAGAGGCTAGATATATTGCCTAAAATTAACTAGCTAGAAGATGATGAGGGGTGGGGGTTTCCAGACATAGATCTGATTCCCATTATTTTTATTTTTTCATTATACCACATTGTTGAGTGATTTTCTGATTTCACCTATTCTAAGGGGATAAATAGTAGAATGGGCTTTACTCTCTACCTCCCATTAAAGTGAGGAAAAGAACATAGGTAGAAAACCAGCAAACTGAGTGGTTGGTGGTGGGGCAGATTAAGACAGGTACTCTTGTTCATAGAACCTGTCAGACTGGGTTTGTGATTACGCTTACATATACACACTATGCACCCTTTGTCAGTTGACCATCATGTCATTTTTTACCTAGGCGAGGTTATTCTCTGTTGTGCCCCCCTCTATGCCACACACACACACACACACACACACACACACACACACACACACACACACACTTCAAATCTCTCTCAGCCACTGGATGTAGTCCACATACATCCTACCGACCCAGGTTTGAGGCCTGGGGCCAGAAGGAACAACCAAGATGAACAACTGAATAAAAATAAAGTGTTTCTGGCATGCCCTGGTGGAGTAACAGGAGTGAAGGCCACATACCCTAAAAATAAAATAAAATGCTTCTTCCTTATCTCTTTCTGTCTGAAAACAAAACAAAAAACTCTTTCTCTCTCCATCCTATAACTCAGATACAAAGAAAGAAAAAATTAAAGTCAGAAGTAGAAGAAAATGGATGAAAGTTTGGTGAAATGAAAGTTAGACTCCAAAGAAAAACTGTGAGTGATCAAGAAATTGGAAACTTGGAAGAGGAACAGTTAATCTACTGGGTTATATCTGTTGTTGATGGTTGAGGGAGGGACTCTTTGTAGGACTCTTTAAGTTAAAGAATTCTAGAATGGACATAGGAGAGACTGGGGAAAATGAAAACCTGCCAAATACTTTAAAACCTTCAGGACATAGGACACTTGCCTTTTCTTCTATAATCACAGTTGGTCACCTGGAAAGGAGGTAGCTGGTACCTCTAAGTATGCCCTAGATCTTTATAGTTAAATTAGCCTCACCCTCCTCCCCATTCCTTATTTCCCACACCCATACCCCAAGGCAGAAGTGACAAAACAGAGACTTCTGAACACATTTATTTGATATGGAGAGAGGAGTGATTTAGGGTCAATCCCCACTTCTATCTGTGGGGGTGTTCATAAGCTCATATGGACAGAAGAGCAGCTTTAGAGCCCATGACCCACCCACCAGGAAAATGAGAACCTGTTGCATTGGTTGGGGGAACCGGGAGGGAATAAAAGGCAGGAAGTTGAGAAGTAAAGCTGAAAGCAGGAAGACAGCAGCAGAACTGAAGCTGGGGATTGCTGCAGGAAACCCCCAAGAAAAGTGAGTAAGATATTCTTGAAAAGTGGTTAGGGCTGGAAGCAGGATGTGAACAAAGAGCCAGGCTTGGAAAGAGAAGCAAGACCTACATAATGGGGTGGAATATTCAGGAAGAAGATAGTGTGTGCAAAATCTTGAGCGGGCTGTGTTGTAGAGCATACATGGAAAGCAAGGGATTGCTTCTGCAGGAGGGCAAAGAGATTGGAGACTACCCACAAATAGGGGTTCCCTACGGCTTCTGAAGAAATGCATGTGAGTTTAGGATTCGTTTCAGGACCTGGCACAAGTGACCCAGTGTGTGCTGTGCCTGGGGGTACCCAAGTAATTCCCATATGCATGTGATGTGACCAGAGCATGAATGCATGTGTCTATATGCCCAGTAAATAGAGTACTTACCCTTCCCTGCGAGTACGAGTGGTGTGCTTGTGGACACATTTATACCCATGTGTGCGTGCACCGTGCCCATGAGCACATGCAAGAGGCCTCTATGTCTGTGGTCTATGTGTGAGCTGGTTCTCCCGCCTGTCCCAGCAAAGTCCCGATTCCTACCCTATTTGGCTCCTCTCACTCCTCTCAGCGCCCTGGCTCCCCCGCCCCTCCTAGGCTCTGGAAACCCCCTAGCAGGCGGATCTGCTCAGTCTGCATGGAGTGGCGCCTCACCAACTTGCGCTTGGTCCTGGGTGAGCCCGGCGCCCCCGCCTGGGGAGGGGCAGGCAGCGAGGGCGCCCGACTTCCGGGTTGGGGGCGAATGTCGGGAATGGGAGGATGGGGACTGACGTTGAGCGGGGGCAGGAAACCAGGCCGCGTTTGAGAGATGTGGTCCAGGAGCAACGTCCCGGAGCCCCTCCGCTCCAGCAACCCAGGACTCCGCCTCCGGCCGCTCAGCGGAGAGACGGCCCCTGGCAGACTCTCCTGGGACTGACGCGGGGATGAAACCGAGCCGGCTGGAGGTAGGGTCAGCGGGGAGGCGCTGTATCGGCGGCGCTCCAGGGACAGACGGCTGCACTCCGGCGAGTCTGGGCAAAGATTGCTGGGGGTATCGAGCTCCACCGGCTCCATGCGACTCAGTTTCTGCCTCAGCCCTGAAGGGACACCAGACTCCTGAGCTTCTGGAGCGGTGTTTCGGCGAGAAAGAGGACCTCCGCTCGTCACTTTCTCCGCCCACGGGGGCGGGTCCTCCGGGCCCTCGGTGCTGTGACGTCTGGAAAGACGAGGTCGACCCGTCAGGGTCAGGCCGTTGAATTCAGCTGTCAGGCGCTCGATCCCCGGCCGCCCTTCCACGGGTGGGACCGGCTGCGGAGGGGCCACTAAGCCCCAGGGCTCTGAGTTGAGCCTTTTGAGAGGTTTTGGAGGATGACGGGGTGGTTTGGGAAGCGGCTCAGAAGGGGAGGGGTCATCTGGGGGCTTAGGCAGAGGGAATTCAAAAACGTCCCGCTTCTCCTCTTCTTCCTGGGCGCGAGGAGATAACAACCCTGGTCGTCCTCCTCCAGCAGTCTGCAGCTGAATATCTGAAGGCGACGTGCAGACCCCCGGGCTAGGAGGAACCGGAGCCGGGTCCTCTACCCCCGGGGACGGTGGGGAATTGAGATACTGACGGGTCTTCTTGGTGCCCGAAGGCGAGGTGTCGGTGGTGATGATGATGACCTCCGTGCCCTTGGCCTTACAGGCGTCCAGAAGCGTGGCAAGGGTCTCGCGGTCCCCGCGGTCCAGGGCGTGGACAAGCGCTGAGGCGCCCGCGTGATCTCGGACTGAGGGGTCTGCGCCGTGGGCAAGGAGTAGCGAGGCCACGGCGGCGCCCCCACCCCCGGCGCAGGCGTGCATGAGCGCAGTGCGCCCTAGGCGATCCGCGATGTTGGGGTCCGCGCCTTGCTCCAAGAGGTAGCGTACCATGCGAGCCTTGTTCTGGGGGTCGTCGTAGCGGGCCCGACAGGCTGCCATTAGCGCGGTTTCCCCCTGGGCATCGCCCTCATTCACGTAGGCGCCCCCCTCCAGAAGCAAACGGGCCAAGCGTAGCTTACCCTGACCCACGGCCCGAAGAAGAGCGTGACCCTCCGTGTGCAGCATAGCTGCGACTGGGGTGAGGGCACCGAAGGAGCCGGGACTGAGACCTGCTGAGGATGGCTAGGGTCGTGGGGGTGATGGCAGGCAGAGGCCTGAGGGTTCAGTGGCGAAGCCAATTCCTGCGAGAAAAAGAGAGATTTTATTGACGGATTCAGGCAGGGGAACTGAGCCACGGGTGGAAGGCCCCGGCGTGGGGCGCGGGGCGGGGATCTCCGCTGCACCGCACAGTCCTTCCTCTAACTCATGCCTTTGAGCCGCCCCCTCCCCCCGGCGCATGCCTGAGGAGGTGGGAAGGGTGCACCCGCATTGAAGGAAGAGCGCGCGTGCAAATGCATACGTGCACGCGCAGGGATATCCTCACCCCCACCCTCACCCCACGGCTTATCAGACCTTTCCAGCATCCCCCCTTTTTTATCCGCACTTGGAATCCCCCTTTCTAGGATGCTGAACGCCACCCACCCACACACATGCACCCATACATCCACACACACATCGCCATTCCTAACCTCTTTTAGGTTGCCACAGCCCCATAAAGTGAGTGGGGGGAGGGAAGCAGCTTGCGTTTGGGACCTAAAACGGGTGGGGGGAGAATTGGGGGGTTCTTTTGCCCCGCTGTGTTCCCCATCACTCCTTGCTCTTTCCCCTCCCAGGCTGTGCGCCCAAATAGGTACCTGAATGTCCGCAGGATCTCTGCCGGGCCATGACTGCGGCCAGGACCATGGAGCAGCCGGGGTGGTGGAGCCGGGTTCCTGGGGGCCCACATGGCATTGGGGGGGGCACCCGGATTCCCTTGGTGTCAGTATCTGCTCCCGGGTACCGGATCCTGGTCCCTCCTCCCAGTGCACCCCGGGCACAGCGCCGGCTCCGGAGGAAAGAAGCTGGTGGGGGGTGGGGGGGAGGCGGAGCTCTTCCTTGCTATTTATAACCCAGTCTCTGCGGGTGGGGGCGTCAGGCACCAAACCGTTACCCCACCCATGCACATATAAACCCTCCAAACCTCGAGACTCCAATCCTGACTTCCCTGGCTAAGCCGATCTTCCCTCAGCCCCAACAAACCTAAGTGTTCCTTAGGAGACTCCTCCGCAACCCAGAGTGGGACCATCCCAGCTCTTGGTTGAGCTTTTGCAGACCTTTATTCTCCTCCCTTGGTGTGTTTATGCGTGACTGTGTGCCAGACCTGTCTTGCTACACAGCGCACATGGCACAACGTGCAAACGGGTGGAGAGGCGATTGAGATCCACCGCCAGAGTCCATACTATGCAGAGAAGGCAAGAAATGTGGCTGCCTTCTTTTAGTTTAAATGCCAGGGAGAGCTGGAATCAGACATAGCGGAACATCTTCACTCCACCTCCCCCCCACGCGGAACACACAGCACAGATAAATTTGGACCTCAGCTCTTTGTACTCTTAGATAAGTATGAGGAGGGTAGATATCTGGGATCCTTTTTACATATAGTAAGGGTCATTACCAGATGCCTCCCCCCTCTATTCTTGGGGGAGGAGGGCGAGGAAAGAGAGGAAAAGGGTGGGAGAGAAGAGTGAACCTTATTTTACATCCTTCTTCATTGCATCTCTTAACTCAACCTTACTTAGACTCATTGTTTTTACATTTTGCTTTAAGATGTCTTCTCTCTGTGGTAGTTGGTCTCCTTAGTCTGTCTCTGCTTCTCCTTGCCACCTGCCCTGTCTCCATGGTTACCGAAGCTTCCCTCTGCATATTTTAGGTGTGAGTTTGTGTCCAACCCGAAGGCTTCAGGGGAAGTGGGGATAAGGAAAAATCCTAAGAATTTGGAAAACCTACTTGGAATTCTGAGAGAATTTAAAGGTTGGAGGCTACCAGATAAAATATATTAAAAAATAATATTCCTGGAGAAGAGAGAAATATTTGCAGGGAAACTACCCATTTTTATAAGCTACTATTTACTGAACACCAACTATGTGCCAAGCACTTTACACGCATTGTCCCAATATGCAGAACAATGCTGTAAGGTGGGAATTATTGCCTTCTTGTTACAGATAAGAAAACTGAGACAGTTAATTTAAACAAGTTCTCCAAAGTCTCACAGTTCTGTTACTGTCCTAGTGCCCAAACTGATCTCTTGCCACTACACCTTCTAAGTCTAGAGGCTTCACTCCTGGTGTCATTTCCCCTGACATCTGGGGTGTTCTTCTTGGTTAACTCCTAGATTTCTAAGTCTATTTTGAACTTTTTCCCGTTGTTTTTGTGTCATGTGAAAATAGAACTCATTCCACTGTGTCCCTCTTTACCAAGGGCTTAGAGGAGAAGGAAGGCAGTGAAAAAAAAAAATGCAGGAAACATTGGGCTTCTACCCTGACCCCTCTCAGCTGATTCTGATCTTAATCCTTCCTTCCTCAAACTTCCTCATTTTCCCCCTGGCAAGCCCGGGGGAATTTTTTTTTTTTTAAGACAAGAAGTATTCGTTGGTGGTGCAGGAGAGAATCCACGAAGGACTGAAGGGAAGGTTGCGGTAATGGAGAGGCCAAACTGAAGTCGAAATCACAAAGTCTTTCTGATACGTAAAGAGCAGGTTTCATTTCTCTGTGGGAGCTTCCTCCACAGTGTCCCTCAGTGAGATCTGAGTGTGAGGTTTCTTCTGTTTACTCTCGCTAGTCAAGGTCTTCTCCAGTCAAGACGAGGTGGGAAACAAATGCCTCCGGTGAATTCTCCAACCCCATTTCTCTGCGTGCGGCGTATTCCAAACCCGAATTCCGTCAGACTCGCTCCTCCCTTCTTCTCTTCCTAGGCTTTAAGTGGGCGGACCTCCCTCCTCCGCTTCTCCTAGATTGGCCGGGAGAATTCACCAATAGGGAGCTCCGGGAGGCGGACCTAGATCGCAACCAGCTAGGCGAAGACAAGCAAATTTCAAGTTGGCTGCGGCGTGGGCTCCGCGTGGGGGAGGGGCAGCAGGTAAGTCTCCCACCAGGTGTTTCTGACCTGGGTCCGTCCCACACTTGCCGAAGTGGTTCACCCAAAACATACACCGCTGTCCGGCAGCCTGTTAGCCCCTTCTGGTTCCCTGCCCTTTCTCCTGTGGACTCCCATTGCTATATTGATTGTCTACCAGAGAACCTTGGTTTTCTATCCAGCACAGGGGAGAGGTATTAAAGCAGAAAGCGAGACTCCCTCTTGTACCTTTGATTCTTGTTATGATCCCAACCTCCACCGAATCTATTAAGAGCCAGACAAACTCTCGTTATCTATCAAGACTTAATTGGAGATACTACTCCCTACCTGTAGCTTTCCTGGGTCACCATTTTTGCATAATTCGTTGTTCCTCAGTCTGAAGGTAACTTTTTATGCATACTTCTATTAGAGTTCTTAGCGCATGCTCTCTCTTTAATGTTTCTATTCTTTTCAGAACAGAAGGTTTTGTAGGGCAGGCTCTAACAGTTAATACATAGTGCCCAATAAAAGCTAATTGAATGGAATTGATTGGGGAGGCAGAATTTAACTCAATTTAAATTTCATGCAATTAGGGAACAATTAATAAAAGACAAAAATCTAATAGGTATATAATTAAGATCCCTAAAATTAGTGGTTCATAATATAATTGCTCCCACAGTCAGAGAAGGGAGAAACCTAAGAGGACTGGAATGGTGAAGGGAGGCTTCATGAATCACAAGGTATCACGTTTGGAGGAGCCTTTAGATACCCTGTATTCATTCAACAAGTAGTTATTGAGCACCCACTGTATAGTACACACAGTGCTAGACAATGGGGATCATAGTGAATCTACTCTATCATGCATCCTCTCTCTGGTAAACAGATTTAACACATTGTTATCCCATTTCTATTGAAACATTTTAGTAAGAGAACTCCCTCTCTGACTTGCTGGTCATTCCATTTTTGGGTATTGGTTCTTCAGGAAATAGCCAACAGATATGCTAAATAAGAAATATGTGACTCAGTGAAACACATTTCATTCTGAGGAGGGAGAGCTACCTAGTGGTAACTTAGCTCATTTTGGTTGCACCTCCCCTCTCTCCCGGGCTCTGCCTGAGACCCTGGGTCTGAGCTTTAGAATGAAGCCAGAGCCACAGAATTAACACTGGGCCACCAGGGTGTGCCCAGTGGTAGTATTCCTAAAAATAAAGACTATTATCCCTTTGTTTCCTGATTATTATATATATTTATTCTAAAAAATTTGGAAACATATGAAAGAACTTATTTCATTACCACGATTTAGTGACCACCTTTATTATTTTACTATGAATCCTTTCAGAGTTTTCTACTTGTATACATTATTGTACCCGTGTGTATATAGTATATATATATACATAAATTGGACCTTATAATAAATAATTTTATATTGTGAACATTTTTGCCTTTATTATTTAAAGTCATAAAATCATAAACATGTTTATAGTCTAAAATGTATATTTGATTTTTAAAAATTATTCATTGTTTTTATTGGACCATTAGGTTGTTACGGAATTTTTGCTACCATAGATAACTCTTTAATGAGCATTCTTATATTTCTGTCTACATATCTTTCTTTAGAATAGACTTTTAAAGTGGGATTGCTGTATTAAGAATAAGAACATTGAAAACTTTGTGGATTCAATGATTCTGTTTATAGTCTTTGCAGTGAGGTATGAAAGTGTCTACTCAAAAAACTCATGACAGCCTGATCACTATTTAAATCTTTGTCAGCTTGATAGGTGGTATTTCTTTTTAAAGAGAGGAAAGAGGGAAGGGAGAGGAAAAAGAATCATTTTAATGAAGGAAGAAAGAGGAGGAAGAAACATTTTTATTTAGTTGTTCATTTTGGTTTTTCACTCTGGCCCTGGGTCTTGAACCCAGGTCCTTGGATTATATGTGGTTTGCATACTAGTGTCTCAGCTGCCTGAACCACAAAAATGCACCAAGAGTGGTTATTTGGCCATTTTTTATCAGTTGCCTGTTTACGTCCTTTGTCCTTTTTTGAAACTAGAATGATTTTTTTTTCACTTGGATTTTCAAGAGTTTTAATATAATAAGTGTTAATTATTTGTCTTATTAGAAATATAGCAAACATTAAACATTAGAATACGCAAAGCCTCAGTCCCTGGTCTTTTCTCTGTTCGCGTCCACTCCTTTGGGGCTCTCACCTAATCTCATGACTTGAAATGCAATTTGTATTCTGATTATACATCTATATGCTAGATTATACACTAGAATTTAAGTTCATGTATACTCTATAGGTGTAGCAGTTTTTGGTCTGCTTTGCTCTCTGCTGTATCCCTAGCACCTAGCATAGTGCCTGGCAATGCATAAATATTTGTTGAATGAATTTAAATGATTTTATTATTCACATTTAACAGATGAGGGAACAGGTTTAGAGAGATTAAATAAATTGTGTAGCTAGGAAATGTCAGAACTGGGATTCCACTCTGTGTTCTTAACCACTGCATATACTGTCTTCTTTGATTTCATGAAATTGTTTTTCTGTATGTTTTGTTGAAAAATCCTTCTCAATAACTTCTATCACAATATACACAAGTATGCATAATAGGGCATGAATGTAAAGAATCTGAGCTGTTGTTGGTTTGGGGGAAGAAGAGTTCAAGGGTGAACACTAGGGAGAGTTGACAATGTGAAACAGAAGCAATTTGGAACTAGAGTCTAGGAGACTTTAAATGTCTTCAAGCATTTAGATTCAATTGCATATATATATATACATACACACATTTTATTGTAATAATTATTCTACACATTATAATAACCTCATATGTATAGGTTCCCTGTTCCTTAGAGATATGTCAACATACCCTCCCCTCCACCAAATCACCAACTGTTCTTCACCACTGTCCAGTGGGCTCCACCACCATTTCTCCACCCTTCCCCATCCCTTCCCGTCCCATTCCCTGTTGGTAACCCCAGTTTTGTTGCAAGTGTCCAAGGGTTGGTTTTGTTTCAACTGTCCCTTTGTCTATTCAATTCCACCTATGAGTGAGGTTATCTGGTATCTATCTTTCTTCTTTTGACTATCTCACTTAGTATAATCCCCTTTAGACCCTCCATGTTGATTCAAACAAAAGGGTTTCATCTCTTCTAAGGGTTGTGTAGTATTCCATTGTATATATATACCACTTCTTCTTTATTTGTTCATCTAACATTGAGTACTTAGGTAGTTTCCAGTTCTTAGCAGTTGTGAATAGGGCTGCGATAAATATGGGGGTGCATAAATCTCTACAAATGAGTGTTTTGTATCTTTTGGGTAAATACCCAGAAGTGGGATGGCGGGATCATATGGGACTTCCATCTTAAACTTTTTGAGGAATCTCCAAACTGTTTTCCATAGGGATTGTATCAATCTGCACTCCCAAAAGCAGTGTAAAACTGTTCTCTTTTCTCCACATCCCCACCAACATTTGTTGTTTCCAGACTTTTGGGTAATAGCCAGTCTCTCAGGTGTAAGGTTATATATCTCATTGTTGTTTTAATTTGCATTTCCCTGATAGCCAGGGAGTAGTATTTCATGTGCCTGTTGGCCATCTATATATCCTATCTGGAAAAATGTTTCTCCAATTCCTCCTTCCATTTTTTTATTGGATTGCCTATTTTTCTGTTATTGAGTTTCATGAATTCTTTAAACATTTCAGATATTAAGCCCTCATCAGAAATATGAAATGCAAATGTATTCTCCCAGTTAGTAGGTTGCCGTGATGTTTTCTTTTGTTGTGAAGAAGCTTTTTAGTTTGATGTAGTCCCACTTGTTTACTTT
Organism: Solenodon paradoxus; assembly: GCA_004363575.1. Lineage (NCBI taxonomy): Eukaryota > Metazoa > Chordata > Mammalia > Eulipotyphla > Solenodontidae > Solenodon > Solenodon paradoxus. Next base: position 72,762 of record RJWH01000738.1, on the reverse strand, counting down.
TATGTTTCTCTTGATGCTGGAATTGAGTGCTCAAAGGCCTCCCTAAGGCTGATATCATGGAAAGTCTTTCCTAAGTTGTCTTCCAAGAATTCTATAGTTTCCCATCTTATGTCCAAGTCTCTAGTCCATTTTGAGTTAAATTTCGTGAATGGTGTTAGAGAGTGATCTATCTTCATAGTTTTGCATGTGGCTGCCCAGTTATCCCAACACCATTTATTGAAGAATCTTTCCTTCATTGTATGCTTTGGCTCCTTGGTCATAGATAACTGTATGTAGGTGGGTCAGTTTCTGGTGATTCAGTTCTGTTCTACTGGTCTGTGGTTCTGTTAGTCCAGTACCATACCGTTTTGATCACTATTGCTTTGTAATACAGTTTAACTTCTGGGACGGTAATCTCTCCAGATTTTTTCTTTTTCTAATAATTGATTTGGCTATTAAGGTCTTTGTTGTTCCATACAAAATTCAAAAATTTTTTGTTCTATTTTCTGGCTATAAGTCTGAGGGATTTTAACGGAGATTGCACTAAATCTGTATAATGCTTTGGGTAAAGATGATCTTTTTAATGATGTTGATTTTTCCCAGCTACGAGCAGGGGATGTCTTTTATCTCTTTGTGTCCTCCTCTATTTCCTTTAAGAAGGACTTGTAATTTTCATTGTACAGGTCTTTTACTTCTTTTGTTAGGTATATGCCCAGGTGTTTTATTCCTTTAACTTCTATTTTAAATGACATGATTTTCATTTTCCTCTAGCATGTTGTTTGTGTATAAAAATATAATGGATTTTTGTGCATTGATTTTGTAGCTTGCCACTTTATTATATTTGTTGATGAGTTCTAGAAGTTTTTTGACAGAGTTTTTAGGGTTTCAATATATATAATCATGTCATTTGCATGTAATGATAGTTTTATGTCCTCCTTTCCAATTTGAATTCCTTTTATTTCCTTTTCTTGCCTAATTACTCTGGCTAAGACCTCCAGTACAATGTTAAATAACAGTGGTTAGAGTAGATAGCCTTGCCTTGTTCCTGACCTTAGAGGAAATGCTTTTAATTTTTGCCATTAACTATGTTGTTGGCTGTGGGTTCAGATATGGCCTTTATTATATTGAGTTATGTACCTTCTATTCCCATTTTATGGATACTTTTTATCATAAATGAGTGTTGGGTTTGTTTTTTTTTTAAAGTGGAAATCAGGCAGGAATGAAAGCAGCTAGCAGCAGGAGGGAAGAAAGAGAAAGGAGGAAAGAGGAAGAAACATTTTATTTAATTACTCATTTTTGTTATTCCCAGGTCACAAACCCTGATCCTTGGACTGTATGTGAACTGCCCAGGCATGGGCTTAACACTTGAGCCACCAGGGTATACCCCAATTACAATCTTTTTTTTAAAAGGAGTTATTTATTAATTTATTTAGTGGAAGGAAGCAGACAGGAATGAAGGCTAGTAGAAAGGCAGGATGGCAAGCAAGAACAGGAGGAAGTAGAACCTGTCCATTAATTTGTTATCCATGTACGTTGTCCCTACCCTCACCTTCACCCCCACCCCCATGTCAGGCCTTGAATTGGGTTCTGGGGCTTTATGTGGGACTATGTCATCCAGAGCTGTGGACTTAACTGCTGAGCTAGGAGGTGGCCTCTCGATCACAATTTTAAATAGAAGAGACTTATTATAGACTCCTGATGTAAGAGAGGTAGAGACATAGATGGTTTACAGTTACCCAGTGACTAGTTAACTGCCCGAATTAGACAAAAAAGAATTTTTCTTTTAACCTCACGTCCTTAGGGTGTCACTTAGAAATCTCAATCAAATATGAACGTAAAATAATTATAATGTATTCAAGTGCTCCCTTCTGGCTCAGGTGGCTGACACTGGTGTACTGACTTCAGAAAGCCTAAGGACTCGGAGCCCAGATCCAGGTCCAGAGTGAAAAACCAAAATGAACAACTAACTAAATAAAGAAGTTTCTTCCTCCCCTTCCTCCCTTCCTCTCTTCCTTCCTCCTCTCCCTCCCTTCCTTCCTCTCTTAAAGAAACTTATTATAGTGTATCAATATTGATTCATTTATTGTAGCAAATATATTGGTGATATGTGGAAATGAGTTAGAGTTCTCTGACTTAAAAGCTTATGGCCTTTTCTTTCTCCTCACTGGCTTTGCCATCTAAAGAGCTTCCCTCTCCACTGCTACAACTGTATCTGTCAAGTGGGAAGATATATAATCCACCTGGTTAGCGTGTCCTGTCCCTCAAAAGATATCCCTGAGACATGATGACAGTCTTACTCTTTAGTCCATTAGATCTCTTCTCTCCTCTAATATGTTTTTTCAATTAGATCACAATTTATTAACTAACATGCTCCTTTTTTGTCATATTTTCTGTGGCAGGTCAACTTGAAACTTTTCAAATTCCTCAGACACACATTTTCCCACCCTTTCTTCCTATTACATATTACTTTTTGAAATATTTTTTTTTAATTATTTTTATTTACTCTCACCCTGGTGAAGTAGTGGTTAGATCACTCACCTCTGAGGAGGTACAAGGCCATATATCCCTGAGTTCCAGTCTGGGACAAAACAACCAGTATGAACAACTAAATAAAAATAAAATAAAAAAATGCTTCTTCCTCTTCTGTCTTCCTGCCTTCCTGCATTCATTCATTCCTGCCTACACCTTTACTTTAAAGAGAGAGAGAAAAAAAATTTAGTTTTGTATTTCGTTGTTCATCTTGGTTGTTTTCCCGGCTCGGGGATGTGAACCTGGGTCCTTCGGATGTATGTACACTACACCTGGCCAGAGACTCAACCACTACTCCACCAAGATGTGCCCCACTATTACATATTACTAATTTCATTTACTATTCTGTTACTATATTTAAAATAACTTTTTAAAAGAGGATGGAAACAGTCAGGAATGCAGACGGGCTGGAAGAGAGGAGAAAACAGCACTTTTTGCTGTTATCTTTGGTTTTCTTCCTCTGCCCTGTGCAGCCTGCACCCCCTCCTGCCGTTTTAGATTTCGAACAGGGATCCCTGGGTTTTGTAGCCTATACTCCAGTCTCTGCCTTAGTGTCTGCCTTAGCCACCAGGGTGCGCTTATGTTTAAAAGTTTTAAATTAGCACTTTTCCTTTTACTACAAAAGCAGGACCTATTCGGTATAGGGGGAAAAAAAAAAGTCTTTAAATATATGTAATAGGAACAAAGAATCCATTACTAATCAACGTAAATTTTTGGTATATTTACTTCAATAGCACAATTTTTCGTTGTTCCCTTATTTTATTATTTTTTTATTTAAAAAAATTTTTAAAGGAAAGGTACAGGCAGGAAAGAAGTTAGCAGAGCCAGGCAGAAAGGAAGAGTGAAGAGAAGCATCTTATTTATTTTAGGTAGGTGCTCCTTTTGGTTGTTGCCACCAGTCCCAGGAGGTGAACCAGGAACTCTGGGATATATGTGGATTGCGCCCAACCTCTGCTCCATCAGGGCGCTAGTTTTATTATTTGTGTTTACATTTGTTTGCAGAGCTCAGCGCCCCTTACCACCACCGTGTTCCCTCTTTGTCCCCCCCCCC